>SJXQ01003804.1:7175-130371 GCA_006408695.1 Aepyceros melampus | reverse complement strand
ACTTTCACAGCATCAGCTTTCAGGATTTGAAACAGCTCAACTGGAATTCCATCACCTCCACTAGCTTTGTTCATAGTGATGTGTTCTAAGGCCCACTTGACTTCACATTCCAAGATGTCTGGCTCTAGATTAGTCAACACATCATCATGATTATCTGGGTCATGAAGATCTTTTTTGTACAGTTCTTCCATGTATTCTTGCCACCTCTTCTTAACATCTTGTGCTTCTGTTAGGTCCAGACCATTTCTGTCCTTTATCGAGCCCATCTTTGCCTGAAATGTTCCCTTGGTATCTCTAATTTTCTTGAAGAGATCTCTAGTCTTTCCCCTCTGTTCTTTTCCTCTATTTCTTTGCATTGATCGTTAAAGAAGGCTTTGTTATCTCTTCTTGCTATTCTTTGGAACTCTGCATTCAGATGCTTATATCTTTCCACTTCTCCTTTGCTTTTTACCTCTTTTCTTTTCACAGCTATTTGCAAGGCCTCCACAGACAGCCATTTTGCTTTTTTGCATTTCTTTGCCATGGGGATGGTCTTGATCCCTGTCTCTTGTACAATGTCATGAACCTCATATAGTTCATCAGGCACTCTATCTATCAGATCTAGACCCTTAAATCTATTTCTCACTTCCACTGTATAATCATAAGAGATTTGATTTAGGTCATACCTGAATGGTCTAATGGTGTTGCCCACTTTCTTCAATTTAAGTCTGAATTTGGCAATCAGGAGTTCATGATCTGAGCCACAGTCAGCTTCTGGTCTTGTCTTTGTTGACTGTATAGAGCTTCTCCATCTTTGGCTGCAAAGAATAGAATCAATCTGATTTCGGTGTTGACCATCTGGTGATACCCATGTGTAGAGTCTTCTCTTGTGTTGTTGGAAGAGGGTGTTTGCTATGACCAGAGCATTTTCTTGGCAAAACTCTATGGCCTGCTTCATTCCGCATTCCAAGGCCAAATTTGCCTGTTATTCCAGGTGTTTCTTGACTTCCTACTTTTGCATTTCAGTCCCCTATAATGAAAAGGACATCTTTTTTAGGTGTTAGTTCTAAAAGATCTTGTAGGTCTTCATGAAACCGTTCAACTTCAGCTTCTTCAGCATTACTGGTTGGGACATAGATTTGGATAATTGTGATATTGAATGGTTTGCCTTGGAGATGAAGAGAGATCATTCTGTCGTTTTTGAGATTGCATCCAAGTACTGCATTTCAGACTCTTTTGTTGACCATGATGTCTACTCTATTATATTAACCTATGTATTGCACTCTGATATGATTTTATAAAAAAATACATATAAACTTTATTTTAATTTTCCTTTAAGAAGGAAAACTGCTAAGTCAAATTTAAAACATTAGAATATTAAATTTAAATGTTAAACTTTGATCAAACATGTCCATGTTTTAGAAAGTCAAATTTTGAATACATTAGACATGTAGAAAAGTGTATATTTTTACTATTCAGGCATTTATTACCAAAGAGTTATGGATTAAAAACTCAGACTCTGAATAAACATAGATATATTGACCTCATTCTGGAAAAAAAAAAAAAAACATAAAATTCTATTAAGAATATGTAACTTGATCAGAATCCAATTAGTGGCAGTCTAAATACTTGTTCTATTGAGGTTTTTGTAAAAGTAGATGCTATTTACACTTAAATTTATTATAAAACATCTATCAGTATGTTAGAAATATGAACTCCTGATTCTTTTATAAAGTACACATAAATACTTCAAACAATGTTTTTTGAATTATGCAATGCATTGAGTGCATTGCAAAGTTACTTTAATATTATTGTTTACTGCGATATAGTAAAGTCATAGAAAGTAATTGCAATTATTGAACCTCAAAAGGCACCACAAGGGTTAATTGATCACCGTTTGACAAATGTATTACTTGGGATATTGCTATCAAAAGAGAAAGAGTTAACAAATGGTTATGGAGTTTTTTTATCCTAACTCCAAGGATATTTAAATATTTGATCTTTAAGTATTCCTATATTAGACCCAAGATAAATGATTTCTGCCTAAATTACATTGTACCAGAGCAAGCATCCATACTTTATTGTAAAGATAATTTATATTATATATGTGTATGTAAAACAAAATGGTATTTCATTGTTTTCTATTTTTAACTAAAGATTTTCTCATGTCATTTCATTTATTTCTTAAAATAAAAACATTTATTCCTTATTTTAAAGGTTCTTTCTGATATAAATCCCATGACTTTACCTTAAATCTAAAGGCCACTTGAATCTACTCTATTATATTAACCTATGTATTGCACTCTGATATGATTTTATAAAAAAATACATATAAACTTTATTTTAAATTTTCCTTTAAGAAGGAAAACTGCTAAGTCAAATTTAAAACATTAGAATATTAAATTTAAATGTTAAACTTTGATCAAACATGTCCATGTTTTAGAAAGTCAAATTTTGAATACATTAGACATGTAGAAAAGTGTATATTTTTACTATTCAGGCATTTATTACCAAAGAGTTATGGATTAAAAACTCAGACTCTGAATAAACATAGATATATTGACCTCATTCTGGAAAAAAAAAAAAAAACATAAAATTCTATTAAGAATATGTAACTTGATCAGAATCCAATTAGTGGCAGTCTAAATACTTGTTCTATTGAGGTTTTTGTAAAAGTAGATGCTATTTACACTTAAATTTATTATAAAACATCTATCAGTATGTTAGAAATATGAACTCCTGATTCTTTTATAAAGTACACATAAATACTTCAAACAATGTTTTTTGAATTATGCAATGCATTGAGTGCATTGCAAAGTTACTTTAATATTATTGTTTACTGCGATATAGTAAAGTCATAGAAAGTAATTGCAATTATTGAACCTCAAAAGGCACCACAAGGGTTAATTGATCACCGTTTGACAAATGTATTACTTGGGATATTGCTATCAAAAGAGAAAGAGTTAACAAATGGTTATGGAGTTTTTTTATCCTAACTCCAAGGATATTTAAATATTTGATCTTTAAGTATTCCTATATTAGACCCAAGATAAATGATTTCTGCCTAAATTACATTGTACCAGAGCAAGCATCCATACTTTATTGTAAAGATAATTTATATTATATATGTGTATGTAAAACAAAATGGTATTTCATTGTTTTCTATTTTTAACTAAAGATTTTCTCATGTCATTTCATTTATTTCTTAAAATAAAAACATTTATTCCTTATTTTAAAGGTTCTTTCTGATATAAATCCCATGACTTTACCTTAAATCTAAAGGCCACTTGAAAAATCTCAAAATTTAATTTTGTTTTATTTATAGACATATATAATATCTATAAATAAATCACTCTATAACTAGCTCAATTGGTCTTGCCCAAGTTGAAAGATTACTAAATATTTAGAATTAAATTTAGAGTAAGCATTGATTTTTCTTAATACAGGTTAAATAAAAAAATTGTTCAAAATCAAATAAGCCACCTTATTAGAAAGCAAAATCGCTTCAGCAATTCCTGCTAGGAAGATGTATCAGAGGGTCTCTAAAATCCTTTTGGCTTTTGAATTGAATTGAATATAGCTCTTTCATAAAATAATTTTTTAAGACAAGCAGAATTTTTTAAAGTACCTGCCTCTTTAAAATTCTCAGATCCTAAACAGTTTAAAAAAAAAAAAAAAAGGCAGAAGACCTCAATAGACATTTCTCCAAAAAAGAAGGGGGCCAATAAGCATATGAAAAGATGCTCAGCTTCACTAATTATTCAATTCAGTTCAGTTCAGTTCAGTCCCTCAGTCGTGTCTGACTCAGAAAAGCAATTCAAAACAATAATGAGGTACTATCTCACAGCAGTCAGAATGGCCACTATGAAAAAGTCCACAGGGCTTCCCTGGTGGCTTAGTGGTGAAGAATCCTCCCATCAATGCAGGAGACATGGGATTGATCCCTAATCCAGGAAGATTCCATATGTTGCAGAAAAACTAAGCCTGTGCACAACTATTGAGCCTTTGCTCTAGAGCCTGGGAGCCACACCTCCTGAAGCCTGGGTGCCTAGAGCCTGTGCTCCGCAGCAAGAGAAGTCACTGCTGTGAGAAGCCCACATACTGAAACGAAAGTAGGCCCCGCTCTTTGAGACTAGAGAAAAGCCTGTGCAGCAATGAAAACCCAGCAAAGACAAAAATAAATAATTTTCTTTTTTTTAAATTTATGAAGAACAAATTCTGGCAAGGGTGTGGAGAAAAGGGAACACTCTTACACTGTTAGTGGGGATGTAAGTTAGTGCAGCCACTGTGGGAAACAGTATAGAATTTTCCATGTAATGTATGGCAAAACCAATACAGCATTGTAAAGCAAAATAAGTAAAAATTAAAATTAAAAAAAAAGAAAACTAAAAATAGAATTATTATATGATCCAGCAACCCCACTCTTGGGCATATATCCAGACAAAACTATAATTCAGAAAGATAGATGCACCCCTATGTTCATAGCAGCACTACAGTAAATGTCCATTGACAGATGAACGGATAAAGAAGAGTGGCACATAAATACAATGGAATGAAATATTGTCATTTGCAGCAATATGACTTTGTTAGGGGAAGCACACTGATTGAAACAGCCCACCCTGGCCAGGCACCATAGTAACCATCTGCATGAGTTGTTTTATGACAAGAGATCCTGATAAGGAATAGGGAACTAATAAGCCACCACCAATCAGAAGAGTTCGGGAAAGGTTGAAAGGAGATACCACGTGTCCGTCCACTTCCCAGAATCCCTCTCGCTAGCCTCTATCTTGGCTGAGCGATGCGTGTGCCACCAGGAAAGACTCTCCTGGTTTCCCTTACCCTACTGCTCTCCACCCGGGTGCCCTTTCCCAATAAAATCTTTTGTTTTGTCAGCACATGTGTCTCCTCAGACAATTTATATCTGAATGTTAGACAAGAGCCCAGTTTCGGGCCCTGGAAGGGGTCACCCTTCCTGCAACAAATGGCAACTCTGTTGGGACTCTTCTTTTCTGAGACTGACATCCTGACCACTTGGGGTCCTCAGGGGCTAGCTTGCCTGCCAATGGACCAGACCCAGCACCTGCAACTGGGACCTTTTTGTCCCTGGTCTCCTCCTGACACGGACAACTGGCCAGAGTGCCCCGAGCAGATAAGGAACAAGAGACTTTATTGACCTCTTTCCCCTTCTCTCTCTCTTTCCTCTCCTTAACCCTTCCTATCCTTCCCCATTTTTCTAGTCCCCCAGTCCTGGATGCAGGAATCTGGTCGAAGGGCCTCAGCCTGAGCTGAGGATTGGAGACTGATCACCTCCTCTTGGCAGAGAACTCGAATTCTGGTCTGGTCTGGTCTGATTTCTGGTAGAGCTGAGTTCCAGTCCTCCCTTCTCTGGAGGCCCAGGGTAAAGTCCCATAACGCCTGGGTATCTTCAGGAGGCAGGAGACGTCTGTAAGGCTACACCTTTTGCCGCCCTCTCCCGCCTCCTCCCCCTTCTTCTTTCAACCTGGCTTCCTTTCCTCTCTTTGAAATCTTTGCTGTGTCTCTATAGGAGATTTTTTGAGAGACTGTGTGGCAACCCACTCCAGTATTCTTGCCTGGAAAATCCCACAGACAGAGGAGCCTGGTAGGTTACAGTCCATGGGGTCACAAAGGGTCAGACATGGCTGAGCCACTTCACTTCACTTCACTCTTCATTCTTCTAATTAAGGGAGTGTCTGATAAGGACTGCCAGGTTTATATGTGCGTGTTTTAACTCTGTTCTGTGTTGTGATTTTTGATGGCCATTTTGCTTTGTCTGGCCACCATGTGGTTTAGACCTGCCGCCCTTTTGTTAGAACTTGATTTTCTTTCCCTGTGCCTTGAGACCAGCGCTCTCAGGAACATTTATCTAGACCATCTCTAACTTCTGAGACCGAAGGAAAAGGGGAAAAGGACTTTAAAATTTTTATTTATTTCAACTGTTTTTTTAAACAAACTATTAAATTTTATATTGTAATATCTAATTCATGACTAAACTTAAAAAAGGAAGCTAGAACTTGCACTGTGTCTGTCTAAATATGTCTTGGTATGTCTTTGTCTCTGGGTAATATTTTTGAGGTTAATTTGTAAATGAGCTCTATTTATTTGGCTTAATAAAAAGGTAAGCACTTACAAATCAAATAATTCTAAATTAAACAATAAATTCCAGGTTCACATGAACTGGAAAATATTCAGTATTAAATACTTGATATGAATGTTTGTTTGTTGACCTATCTAATATAGACATGTTTTAAAATAATTAAGTAAAATATTTTCATTGTACCTAGTATAAGTTAAATATTATATCTGTTACAAGTTTATCAACAAGGAAATTACCTCGAATGAAAAACTTCTAAAAAAACGTAAATGAGATATAAGCTTTTATATAAACTATTAAAAATAATTATTCTTTAAAAATATCTATCTAAAATAGTCTCTTCAGATCGACATAACTTAAATTTCTAAGTGTTGTGCCAAGTGTGCTAAGTGTTAAAAGTCTATTGAATAGTTAGGTTATTTCCAAATAAAATAAGATTTTGAAACATTTACAACTAAACACTAATTTCCTTTTACAGAAAAACTAAACAGATTTGGGACTATAAATAAATAATGTTTGGTGTCATCCTAAAATGTTATTAAAAAAACAGAGTTTTAACAATTATCACAGGTATTTATGCTCACCAATCTATAAAATGCTAATATAAAAGTTCTTAGTTGCTAAAAAAAGGTAAAAAATGTATTTGCAATAAAAAAGGTATGAAAAAATACTAAAAAGAGTTATAAATGATCAAGATTTTCTAAAATTAGATTACAATTAGTTAGATAAATAGATTTTGTTAAAAATGATGCAGCCATAAAAAAACTGGTTAGAGTCAACTAGGTCCAAGACAGCGGAGCTGACTTTCACTAGACCTTGAGCCTTGGTATTTAAGCCTATTGTGACACATCAACAAGCTAAACGACACACCCATCAACACTGATGAAATCTGACCAAATGTTCTAAACCATTTTAATTGATCTTTTTGATAAAACTTCCTAAATAAAATTCTTTTGAAGTTATTTTGACCCCTAGCTAACTTTGGGGTGCTTCAGAGGGCTCCTGAAGCATCCCAAAGAGATATATTAAACAACTGTGTGTATTTGTTTGGTTAAATTACATGGAAAAGATTATCAAATAAGTAATAAATCCACTCATGTTTTAATGTATGGTAAAATTACTAATACAGATATCCTACTTGATCGCAGGCGGTGGAGGCGGCTGCCACACTTAGCGCAGGCAGCAGAGGCGGCCGACGCACTTCAGCATGGCCGAGAGCTACCCCACGCCTGAGGTCAGGGGCAGTGGACTAGAGTGCCAGGTTGTGACGCACAGGAACGGCCAAGAGGAGCTACTCCGTGTCCGATGTCAGTGGCGGCTGGGAGGAGCTACCCCACATCCAAGGCCAGGAGCAGCAGCTGAGAGGAGTAACCCACGCCCAAGGCCAGGGCCGGCGGCTGGGAGGAGCAACCCGAGGAGTGGTGGCTGGGCAGGCACAGGAGGGCCTAGAGGAGCTATCCTACGTTGAAGGTCAGGAATGGTGGCGGTAAGGAGATACCCCTCGTCAAAGATAAGGTGCAGTGGCTGTGCTTTGCTGGAGCAGCCGTGAAGAGATACCCCACACCCAAGGTAAGAGAAACCCAAGTAAGATGGTAGGTGTTGTAAGAGGGAATCAGAGGGCAGACACACTGAAACCATACTCACAGAAAACTAGTCAATCTAATCACACTAGGACCACAACCTTGTCTAACTCGAGGAAACCAAGCCATGCCTGAGGGGCAACCCAAGATGGGAGGGTCATGGTGGAGAGGGCTGACAGAATGTGGTCCACTGGAGAAGGGAATGGCAAGCCACTTCAGTATTCTTGCCTTGGGAACCCCATGAACAGTATGAAAAGGCAAAATGATAGGACACCAAAAGAGAAACTCCCCAGGTCATTAGGTGCCCAATATGCTACTGGAGATCAGTGGAAAAATAACTCCAGACAGAATGAAGGGATAGAGCCAAAGTAAAAACAATACCCAGTAATGGATGTGACTGATGATAGAAGCAAGTTCCGATGCTGTAAAGAGCAGTATTGCATAGAAACCTGGAATGTCAGGTCCATGAGTCAAGGCAAATTGGAAGGGGTCAAGGAAGAGATANTGAGACTGAGACCCAGGTCGCTGACGCCATCCCCCTGAGGATACCCTGGATCCAACCGGGGCTGGACCCTGGTAAGTGGCGCCCGCAACAGGCTATCCAAAGGAGCAATGTCCTTGGTTTCCAGAAGAGGGCACTGTTAACTTAGATACTTGGGAAAAGGTAGGGAAACAGCTAAAAACTTAGTACACTCAGCATGGTCCGGAAGAAGTACCTACTGATACTTTTCCTTATGGAATATGATTAGAGATGCTTTAGAGCCAGCTCACGAATCTGAAAAGGTACATGTTAAAGAGGGAAGTGAGGAGGAAGAGTCCAAGCCTGACTATCCCATGCTGGCTGCCATGAACACCAATAGTCATGCTAAGAATAGAGATGAAAAGAAAGATCAGCTTTCACCTCAAGATGAGGAAGGTTTAAAAGAAGCAGCAGCTTGATATCATTCTGATGAGGATTCGTCTTTTTTAGCTAAAGATGCTCCTAAGAGCCTAAGAGAGAGATCTCCAACTAGACCGTTTGTAAGATTTAAACATCAGACAGTTAAAGGATCTCTAGAACAGGAAGAGAAAAACATGGGATGCCTTTGTTCCCCCATGCCTCCACCTCCTTATAGGGGTGAGGGGCCTCCGCTAGGGGTTCCCTGGAGAAGGGATCTCTCTAGCCTCGAGGATGAATTTGATCCCCACCTTGAGGCTTGGTTTCCTGTAATATTCGATGGGAGCGATAGGGGAGAAACCCCCTACTGGGAACCCCTTCCAATGAAAAGGATTAAAGAACTCAAACAGGCTTGTGCCTTGTATGGGGCTACAGCCCCGTACACTATAACATTATTAAGAGGCCTTAGAGGCTAGATGGATGACACCCTGTGACTGGAAGATAGTTGCTAAAGCTTGTCTGTCTTGAGGGCAATTGTTAAGGGACCAGACCTGAGCCATGACAGGCTCGACAAGCTACACTAGGCCTAAGTTTTGGGTTCTTGTAAACCTGAGTCATAATTCCGGGAAACTACACCCTGGGAGAGTCCCACTCACACCAAACCTGAGCCAATCAGGATTGAGATGGAGGATTTGAAAATCCCGCGTGCACGTACGGCTTAACCAGTCATTACCTGCGAGCTATGCTGTTCCGAGACAAAGAACTGCCTGTATAAAAGCAGCTGTGATTTAGAGCTTGGGGCTCTCCTCAAGATTCCACTGCGTTGGATGAGACCTGAGCCCTAGCTCGAGCTAGCAATAAAAACCCCTTCATGCTTTTGCATTGCTGTGGACGTCTTATTCTGTCAGTTTTGGGGAACTCGGACTTCGGGGATAACAGCAATATGTACTTTGGAGAGCTGAATATGAAGATCTTGCCCCAAAACAGGCTGATGCTAACCAAAAATATGGCCCAAGATATATTGTAAAAAGTATGTTGACAGGGACTCATGAATTTGGAACACTTAGAGAACAGAAGGGATTAGGCAGAAGAACTCTAAATCAAGTAACCGCCTGCAACCTCAGGCTTGGCGACATTTGCCTCAAGGGAAAGAATCAACCTCTTTTTCAAACATTAGACAAAAATCAGAAGAGCTATATGAGGACTTTATATCACGACTTACAGAGGCAGTTTACAGAGTAATTTCCAATTTTGAGGCAGCGGAAATACTGATAAAACAACTGGCATTTGAAAATGGCTAACTCCACCTGCCAGGCCACTCTACGTCCTATAAAAAAATCTGGACAAATAGAAGATTATATTAGACTGTGCAGACAGGACCAGCAGTGATACAGGGCAGTGCTATAGCTGCAGCCATGAAGGGAAATTCTTATCAACAGAAAGTAGAATCCTTTCTTGCAAGCAGGAATAACCTGTCAAAGAGTCATTCCAGTAATCCAGGCCAGAGCACTAGTTTATCCAAGGCCTGCTACTCTCATGACGGGGAGGACACTGTCCACGCTGGCCCCCGAAAAGCAGCTGGTTCTTCTATGCCAAATCCTGCCTCCCTGGCTGCAGCTCCTAATCTTCCTAAGGTTCTTTGCCCTCTTTGTCAGAAGGGATATCACTGGGCAAAAGATTGTAGATCAAGATTCCATAAAAATGGAACCTTGCTAGTTGTTGACCAGCAGTCAGGAAATGGGTTGAGGGGCCAGCCTAAGGCCCCGACAACGATTGGGGCAACAACGCTGAACCCATTCATACCCTTCGTCCCATTACAGAACTCATCAGAGCAACCCCAGGCAGCACAGGACTGGACCTCAGTTCTGCCACCTCAACAATATTAACGCCAGATAGTCCCACTATAAAAATCCCTACAGGGGTTAAAGGTCCGTTACTGACAGGCTTGGTAGGAATTATATTAGGCAGAAGCTCCTTAGCTATGCAAGGTTTGACAGTTATTCCTGGAGTGATTGACTCAGATCATACAGGAGAAATTCAGATAATGATTTCACTCCCAACTAAAACTATTCAAATTTGGCAGGGACAAAGAATAGCTCAACTTCTACTTTTGCCCAACTGCACTGCTGTAGGACACACCACTACTCAAAGGGAAAGGCAGGAAAAAGAATTCGGGTCCAGTGATGTGGCCTTTTGGATAACAGAAATTACTCAGAAACGCCCCATGAAAAATATCCTGGTCAGTGACAAGTCTGTTGTGGGGCTATTAGATACAGGAGCAGATGTCTCTTGCATTGCTGGGAAAGACTGGCCCATGTGAAAGTGCTGCACTCAATTTGCCAGCAAATCTGGAAAACTCAGCAGTGGCCACAGGACTGGAAAAGGTCAGTTTTCATCCCAATTCCAAAGAAAGGCAATGCCAAAGAATGCTCCAACTACCGCACAATTGCACTCATCTCACATGCTAGTAAAGTAATGCTCAAAATTCTCCAAGCCAGACTTCAGCAATATGTGAACCGTGAACTCCCTGATGTTCAAGCTGGTTTTAGAAAAGGCAGAGGAACCAGAGATCAAATTGCCAACATCCGCTGGATCATGGAAAAAGCAAGAGAGTTCCAGAAAAACATCTATTTCTGCTTTATTGATTATGCCAAAGCCTTTGACTGTGTGGATCACAGTAAACTGTGGAAAATTCTGAAAGAGATGGGAATACCAGACCACTTGACCTGCCTCTTGAGAAATCTGTATGCAGGTCAGGAAGCAACAGTTAGAACTGGACATGGAACAACAGACTGGTTCCAAATAGGAAAAGGAGTACGTCAAGGCTGTATATTGTCACCCTGCTTATTTAACTTATATGCAGAGTACATCATGAGAAATGCTGGACTGGAAGAAACACAAGCTGGAATCAAGATTGCTGGGAGAAATATCAATAATCTCAGATATGCAGATGACCCACCCTTATGGCAGAAAGTGAGGAGGAGCTAAAAAGCCTCTTGTTGAAAGTGAAAGAGGAGAGTGGAAAAGTTGGCTTGAAGCTCAACATTCAGAAAACGAAGATCATGGCATCTGGCCCCATCACTTCATGGGAAATAGATGGGGAAACAGTAGAAACAGTGTCAGACTTTGTTTTTTTGGGCTCCAAAATCACTGCAGATGGTGACTGCAGCCATGAAATTAAAAGGCGCTTACTCCTTGGAAGAAAAGTTATGACCAACCTAGATAGTATATTCAAAAGCAGAGACATTACTTTGCCGACTAAGGTCCGTCTAGTCAAGGCTATGGTTTTTCCTGTGGTCATGTATGGATGTGAGAGTTGGACTGTGAAGAAGGCTGAGCGCCGAAGAATTGATGCTTTTGAACTGTGGTGTTGGAGAAGACTGTTGAGAGTCCCTTGGACTGCAAGGAGATCCAACCAGTCCATTCTGAAGGAGATCAACCCTGGGATTTCTTTGGAAGGAATGATGCTAAAACTGAAGCTCCAGTACTTTGGGCACCTTATGCGAAGAGTTGACTCATTGGAAAAGACCCTGATGCTGGGAGGGATTGGGGGCAGGAGGAGAGGGGGACGACCGAGGATGAGATGGCTGGATGGCATCACAGACTCAATGGATGTGAGTCTGGGTGAACTCCGGGAGTTGGTGATGGACAGGGAGGCCTGGCGTGCTGCAATTCATGGGGTCGCAAAGAGTCGGACACAACTGCGCGACTGAATTGATTGATTGATACTGTATTGGTGTTTTTCTTTCTGATTTACTCTGCTCTGTATAATAGGTTCATTTCATCCACCTCATAACTGATAACTGATTCAAATGCATTCTTTTTAATAGCTGAGTAATGTTCCATTGTGTATATGTACCACAGCTTTCTTATCCATTCGTCTACTGATGGACATGTAGGTTGCTTCCATGTCCTGGCTATTATTGTAAACAGCCAACACACTTATTTATATACACCTACCTACGGGAGGCAGAAACTCACATATATATAATCTATATACAGGTCTCACACTCAGAAGACAGACCTAACTTGCTTACCAGTGAAGCAACAGGTGTGAATGAAGTGAGAAAAGGGCTGGGATCAGAGCTCTGAGGAACACCTACATTTAAGAAGCAGTGTGGGTGTGGAGTCAGTCGTGTCCAACTTTTTGCAACCCCATGGACTGTAGCCCACCAGAAATTTTTGTCTGTGGAATTTTCCAGGCAAGAATACTGGGTTGGTCCAAGTGGGTTGCCATTTCCTACTCCAAGGGATCTTCCTGAATTAGGGATTAAACCTGAGTCTCCTGCATCTCCTGCATTGGAAGGCAGATTCTTTACCACTGCCCCACCTATAAAGCCTGAAGTGAAGTGAAGTGAAGTCACTCAGTCGTGTCCGACTCTTTGCGACCCCGTGGACTGTAGCCCACCAAGCTCCTCTGTCCATGGGATTCTCCAGGCAAAAGTACTGGAGTGGGTTGCCATTTCCTTCTCCAGAGGATTTTCCTGACCCAGGGATCGAATCCAGGTCTCCCACATTGCAGGCAGACGCTTTAACCTCTGAGCCCCAGGGAAGCAGGCAAAAGGTTAATAACTGTGTCTAATAAGCACAGGGAAATGAGTCATATAATTCTCTTTGAACCTGAGAATGTTGTTTCCATAGATACCACAACGATTCAAGTTTAAACATGTTTTGGCTTGAATTTTATGCATCTTTGATAGTTACAGTACTATTTCACTAGAAAATGATGCAGACATCTGCCTCATTTTGTTATCTGATTGGGATGAGAACAGTGAACTTACTGACACTATAGACTCTGTAGTTATTAACAAGAAGTGTCATAAATAAAGCAGAAGGAAAATGAAGCAAAGGTTTAGTTTAGACAACCTAAGACAGCCGATGCCTTGACAACTGTTATGGAATGCAATTTATATCTGCTGCTCCCTATCTTGCTTTGGGTATGAACATCTGTTGACTTCCCTGGAATTCACCGAATCAGCTCTTCCTCAGGCTATTTTTCAGGCCCTCCCCCATTTCTGCAGAGCCCTAGGACCTCATCTTTGGGAAAGATGTACACCTGTCTCATCTGCCTAAACACAGCTAATTCATCCACTGAATGGTAAATTCCTAGAAGCAAGGATTACAATCCACTCATTTTCCTTTTTATCAGAATACTAAGTACAATATTGAGAACAATAATGAATAGAGGTTTGCTAAGTAGAAGCACTTACTGTTTTTAATCTCAAGATCTTGCCAAATCTTCCCACTTTCCCTTCTAATATTTTAAAATTAAAACTTTAGGGTGGCATAGTAACATCATAAACTCAGATTTATACTTATCTTAAAGGGCTCTTAAATTTTTTTTTCCCCCCAGTTCTGGAGTCAGCTGTATGATCCAAGCCAAAAAATAATAAGATACAGGGCGTTTGCTTTCAATTATTTTAGAAAAAATGCAAGTGATGAAATTCAGTGTTTATTTCCTATCGATATTCTATTGATATACAACTTTTTGCTTATAGTGTTCTCTATAAGAATTACAAAAAAATGAAGCCACATACAAGAAAAATAAGAAGTCTCCTGAAAAGTACTTATGAAAAATGAATTTTCAATATGTAGCAAATTATACTGCAGAAATTTCAGTCAGAATTCTCACAGCCTTCAATTTTTTAAGACGTTGATTTCCAAATCAACTACCATGAAGGGTCAACTCAGAAATACCTTTGTTGATGTCCTTTAAAAACTAGGACATGAATTTCTGACTTTTAAAATTTTTATTTTCTAGTTAGCAGCAGAAAATAATCTATATCATGCCAAATCAATCTGAAAATTATTTGAAAATTAGGAGTTATATAACGGCTACAGAAAAACTTTCACTATCCATATTAGACATGATGCTCTATTCATCACTTAATTCTCTCCACACAGGGCAAGGTAATTAAGGCTTTCATAAACTCCTTTTTAGAATGGGCAAAAATCACATCAGAGGCAAATACATGGCCACGTCGTTATCTAAATTTGGTTCAGCTAAATTTAAATTGGGAGCTGCGTGTGGGAGTGTACCAGACAAGCACAGGGACACATGCACGTTAGCACGCTGCCTGGGGCTCAGTGAAATTTTAAAAAATAACTGGTTCACCATTGTGCACCTCACTCTTTTACAGAAATTTGACTAAATTACCACAAACATAAATGTCTAATATTTAAATATTTGTGTACTCATCTTTATATTTCTCCAAAGTATTTCTGGGAATACAAGGGTAAATTAAAAAAAAAAAAAAATCCCTTTTCCCTCAAATGGCAGTATTGCGGGAGTGGAAAGATTTAATCCATTTGTGCTACTGCTAATCTGGTATGACACTGCAGAAAAAAGAAACAAAGAAGATAATAAATGTGAAGTATACCTGAGGCCTTAAGCTCCTCTGTAAGCCTAGGGTTCTGGAAACTAGTTACACCTTGTTGAAGTCATAACTGCTATGCCTCAGATTTATTCTGACTCCAGGCCTGGGGAAGAAATGTGCTTAGTCACTCAGTTGTGTTTGACTCATTGTGACCCCATGGACTGTACAGCCTGCCAGGCACTTCTGGGAAAGAAAACCAAAGGAAAAAAGCACACACTGAGATAAAATCAAGAATGCAAGGTAAAAAACAAAAAGTGCACTAAAATGCATGTCATATAATCTGTGGTAATGATTGCCTCTTCTTTATGTTTTCTGTAGTGGAGAAATACTCTGACTGGAAGGTCAAGTCTAGTATTTGGAGAAGGGAAAGATGCAACAATGTTGAAAATATATCTGCATTCTAGACATTAACTCATTGTTTGCATTATATACTCTCTTCTCTACTGCTGCTGCTGCTGCTAAGTCGCTTCAGTTGTGTCCGACTCTGTGCGACCCCATTGATGGCAGCCCACCAGGCTCCCCCGTCCCTGGGATTCTCCAGGGAAGAACACTGGAGCGGGTTGCCATTTCCTTCTCCAATGCATGGAAGTAAAAACTGAAAGTGAAGTCACTCAGTCATGTCCGACTCTTCACGACCCCATGGACTGCAATCTACCAGGCTCCTCCTCCATGGGATTTTCCAGGCAAAAGTACTGGAGTGGGGTGCCACTGCCTTCTCCGCTTCTCTACTGGCTCAGGGTAATTATTTTTAAAGTTGCCATCTGCACCTACTATGAGGCTCTTCAAGTGCCACCAACAAACAGACATGTTTCAGTCAACACTGTCCTCTTTAGAAAACAGGCGAGGAAAGAATCCATCTACTCTACTACACTACAGTAAACACTCCAGCAGTTGGCTATAATATGTTCCATGAAATCAGGAAATTTTAAGACCTCTGGCATAGAAATGTCATCCTTCATGTTGATTACACAATGAAGATACTTCTAATCAGGCTACCAGAAAGATCCCCCTCTCCCAAAACATGTTCAGCATTAAAAACAGATGAACTGAAGTGTTAACTCAGAAATGGGCTCTTCTCAAAACCCAAAAGATTCCTGAATTTTGTGATAATCTTACTCTGAAAGTACTAATGTATTTATTGCTCAAAAAAAGCAATGAAAAATATTAAAAGTAGCTATACATAAGAGCTCAAAAATTATGCTTAAATTAAAATGTAAAATCATTTATGGAGAAAAGTATGCAGGAAGCCCATTTACCCACATTAGCTTGGACAAACAGGGGAAGTCACTGAGGGAAGACCCTATAAACAGACCCAAACCTGAATGTGCACAATACTTCTGGGGCAAAGGCTCGCTGCTTAATATCATAATGTTTAAAATTCAGAAGGCTATTTTTATCAGCTGCTATAACCTCTGATGCCTCCCTGACTATTGGGTATGCTGACTACTTTTTTATTAGGCCAGCACACAGTTATATAGCAGCAGCTGTTCAGTAACAACTATTTAATTGCATTTTTCTGACATCCTGGATATATACTATCAGAGTACCCTTTTACAAATCGACTCCATAGTGTTAAAGCTCAGAAACTGAGTGAGTATATGAATCTAGGTTAATCTTAAGATTGACTATATTGGGACTTCCCCTTGTGGTCCAGTGGTTAAGACTCTGCACTTGCACTGCAGGGGTTGTGGGTTCATTCCCTGGTCGGGGAATGAAGACCCTGCATACTGCACAGTGCAGCCAAAATATAATAAAAGTTAATTAAAAAAAAAACTCGCATTATTTAAAAGGAAAAAAGGAAGTCCTATTTCCATTGTTACTGGTGTGCAAGGTTGTAACTCATAAGTAGACCAGTGTTACTCATCCTTGTGCCCCNGGGGGGGGGGGGGGGGGGGCATGAGTTCAATCCCTGATGGAGAATCCCACATTCCACACAGTGGGGTCAAAAAAAGCGGGGAGACTGACTATATTAGTTTCTATATAAGCACATATCATGAAATCCAGACTGTAAATCATAAGGAATGATTAAATATTAACTTAGCAAAAAAGTCTGTCCAAGACTTATTGTTAGACATCAGTCTCCTCCACTGGTTTTAGCATGATTCAGCTTGCTTTATTATAAAGTTTTCTGATTACAGGAGCTGTATGACCTGAGAGGTATACTTATAAATTTTTGCTATAAACTCTAGTCTGTTACTAATAAGATACAATTTAAGAATGGAGAAAAGCTACAGAAACCCCTCAAGTACTTAATCTCTATTTAACCAACCACCTTATCTTTTTACGAGTTGTAAAACAGGATTCTTTCTGCCTTTTTTTTTCCTTTTCCCAAATATCCTCTGGTAATGAAATTACTGAGAAATGGAACTGCCCAGGGAGGGAGGAAAAAAATGCAACAAACTGATTCATATAGAGTTGCTGTCTCTGTATAAAGAAACCAAAACACTGAAACTCATTTTTTAAGTCTCTTTTTCAAATAAAAGCTGATAAATGATGTTAATTCAGTTTTACTTATAAGATCAGAAGGTCTCTAACCTGGGTTGCAAGGCTATTGCTCTTATCAGAAGTTTCAAGGGTCACAAATTAGAAATGAGGGAATTTTAAGAATCATCTTAGAAAAAAATCCGTGATACTTACAGGATCAAATCACTATAAATGATCAAGGCAATGTAAAGTCTTATTGAAATGTGCAAAGTTTTAGAGTAAGGCAGCGAGGTTTATGCTCAAAGAGGAAAATGATGCTCAAACATACAAAGGCTGCAGGGTTTGCAAACTCAAAGCCTTTGGGGCTGGAAGGAAATGAGAGAGGCACAGACTGTATTCCACTAAAAGTGGACAGCTGCCATTCAGTGTAAATCAACTGCATTTCCATGAAGGGCTGTGAGCCTGGTGTTGAAACTGTTCTTACTTTTCAATCAGATCAATATGCAGAAACTTTCTGCAGAAAGTTTTAAGTATTAAATGTTTTATTATAAAAATGTTACGGAAAAAAATTCTGCTTTGGAAGAAGAGTCAAAATATCTATAACCCACACGTGGGCAAGCAGTTTATAACATGTGGACCAATCTTCCAAGTCCCAGTGCGGGTCTAATCTCATATTACTTGGTAGAAATGAACTTAAAATGCTTAGCATTCCCTAGGAGAGTCAGCATTAGAAACATCAGCCACTCCAGGAAATAGACTTTGGCCTAGAAATGGTGTCTGGAGTATTAACGGGAAAAAGGGGAAGACAAGACATGGTGGGACTATACACACATTAGAAAGAAAACACCTCCATTATCTTCTGTTGGGCTTTATAAAATTCAGTGTTAGAATTCTTTTTATACCTAAAATGCTAGAATGGGCTGAGTTACAATGCAGCATGGAAAACTGATTATTGGTTAAAGTATGATTTCTGGATATTGTTACTAGGTAGTAAGCTCTTCGGAAAATGCCATCATATCTCACAAAAAAAAAAAAAAACAAGAAAAACAACAACAGAGAAAAATAATAATCACTGAGCACACCAACCACCAGGATGAAATAAGACTGCCAAAGAAAAGAAATGTCTTCTGGAAATGATGTGCTAGTACCAGTAGTTACCAAGGGTTGGTTGATTAAATCCAAGTCAAGTTTAACTGGCCACAGTCAAGTATCACTTTAAAAATCAGTCTATTTGACCAGTTCATTCTGAAAAAGAGCAGTGCTCTTTTTCCTTTGTTACATGTGATTTAGACAAAATAAATATGATTTATCTGAACAAATTTGTTTAAAAAATACAAAATATCATTTTTATATAAAACTCTACCCAAACCAGTACGTTCAGGTTTACATAAACATACACACATATTATTTGTAAAATTCCAGAAGTCCAGACACAAGCCCATAGGGGTGTGTGGCCATCACAGGCTAATCACTTAACTCTGGCAGTTGTAGGACTGTTGTGAGGTGGGTGGGTCTCTGACCTACACTTAATAGCTGTCAGCTTTAACACCCTTCCCATGAGGAAATTTTTACCTTTTGTTCAAAATGTTTGAACAAAACTCACCACTGAACAAACAAGAGAAATGTTAACAGGACACTCGGCACAAAAGGACTAAGAGAAAGTGTGTCTTATATAGTCCCTCAGGCTGTCAGTCATCTAGACACAAGTGAGTCAGCATCCACGGTGTTCAGAAGGTAGAGTTCAGGTTGAACTGTCAATCCCAGATGGTACTGAGGACAAAAAGATGGAAAAGGATTAGACTGATTTATAAGTATTTAAAATTGGCATTCAAGTATCTATAATCAGCATATAAAAGTAGCTCTTATTTCAGTTCTGCTATACTGATTTTCTTTCAGAAAATAAATGGCTTATAAATACATGAATGGTTTACTATATATATAAAATAACTGACAGGAGCTGAAATAGTTAAGGATTTGTTAATGCCAAATACAAAATTTGCACTTTAACTATTCTTGTGACATACTCTACCTCGGCATGGGTGTTTCTGATCAGGATATTAAGAGCAAATGTACTGCAAGCTTTTATACCTTAATACTAAGTGTGTTAGAACTTAAATTTCAGGGAGTTCCCTGGTGATCCAATGATTAGGACTCTGTGCTTTCCCTGCAGAGGGTTCAGGTTCAATCCCAGGTCAGGGAACTAAGATCCCATTAGCTGCACAGAACAGCATCCCCCAAAAAAGAAAAGATATCAAATTTCAAAGAGTCTAAATTCTGAGCCCTATTATCTGGGCCCTAATTATCCTTTGGCACCTGAGCAGAAAAAGCCTTTCATTAAACAAAAGAAAGAAACATAAAACGGCATGTGCTAAGAGAAAAGGATCCCAGGCGTTTATCAGACTTTGTAAGAATTTTTTTAGCTGCCTCAAAACACATTGCCAGGAACTTCCCTGGTGGTACAATGGTTAAGAATCCAGCTTGCCAGGCAGAAGAAGGTTTGACCCCTGGTCTGGGAACTATGATTGCACATTCCTGGAGGCAACTAAGCAAGCTCTGCTGGCTCTGGAGCCCACAAGCAGCAACTAGAGAGAAGCCTGTGCACGGCAATAAAAGATCCCACGAGACGCAACCAAGACCCAAAGTGGACAAAATATAAATATGAAAACAAAGCAAAAAAATATATTGCCAGACTCACTCCAGGAGGCCTAATCCAGATGATTTGTATCAGCATTTGTGAAGTTGTAGCTTACTCTTTTCCTCTCCTTTGCATTCACCGTGGGACAATCACTGAGTCTCCTTTTAGCCCTACTGGTATCACCACGGGGTTTAGAAATGTTGTTGCCCCTTGGTACCAACAGCCTCTTTTGGGCCTTTCAGTTGTCTCATCTGTATAGAGACTGAACCTTCCGTTGTAAGAATCAAATGAGATCATATGAGTGCTCAGGATGCCAAATGCACACTATAAATTCACAGAAATACTTCTAGAATATAGTGCAAAAGGCATTGGGCTGGGATCAAGCTCCAACTCTGCCATTTCCTATGACCTTGAGCAAGTTATGTATCCTTCTTGAGCCTTATCCTCAATTGTAAAACGGGAATAAATGCTACACTTTAAAATGCCAAGGACATTGATAAACTATCTCATTTTGTGTGCGTGTGGGTGGGTGTGATGTTGTGTCTGACTCTGTGATCCCATGGACTATATAGCCCACTAGGCTCTTCTGTCCATGGAGTTTTCCAGGCAATAATACTGGAATGGATTGCCATTTCCTAGTCCAGGGAATTTTCATGACCCAGGGATCACACGTCTCTTGCGTCTCCTGCACTGGCAGGCTGACTCTTGACCACTGCACCACCTGGGAAACCTATCTCATTTTAGTCTTCAGCAATTTTTTTAGACATTAAAAATGCCCATCAGAGGTTTATGATGACTGTGTGAAGATGAGACAAATGGGGCCCATGATAAAACTATTCTCAACTAGAAGGCTAGGAATTACTGAGTCACACTGGCCTTAGGGCAGAAGCACAGCACTTGATTTCAGCCTTTATACTCACTTCAGGGTTTTATGATTAAGGTTTTAGTAACCAAGAGCAATTGTCAGATACACTGACAATCCACTGTGGCCTTTTCTTAAGTGAACTAAAGTGGTGGGGTGGGCGTGTAGTAAGCAAGGGCTGCAGTTTTAGCCCCATGACCTCCAGGTTGTATCACTTCATGGCTTAGTAGAGAAAACTCGTTCATTGGAAAAGTTTGTTGTATTGCTCAGGGACACTGAGAAATGGAGCTAAACAGCAGAGGAACTGGCTAAAACCTTTCAAGGGCAGAGAGGTACGCAAATGAATATCAGTTCTTACTTATTGCTGGCCCTGCCCATTTTCCACACCCAACAGAAAAAGCATTCCGGTACTTTTGAAAATTTAGCACAGACCAAACAAAATTAGTCTATGAATTGGCAACTTTTGACCTAAAACATATTCTAGCACTCATCAGAGTATTAAGAGAAGCATCTTTGATATGGTGCTGTTCTTGGTGCTGCTAAACACCAAAGCTTGGTGTCTAAAGTGTACCATTAAGTGTATAGTACATATTGTATCGGATGATTAGTGAAAATAACATGGGTTCCAGAATTAAGCTAGTCAGGCACAAATGCCAAATGCCCACTGATTAGTGATGTGCTATTCTAGTTTCTGGCCCTTCAGCTGTCTTATGTATATATGTATATATATATCCTTTTGCTGTAAGAATGACATGAGACCATGCGCGCGCTGAGGGCTTCCCAGATGGCTCAGAGGTAACGAATCTGCCTGTTGATGCAGGAGGCCCAAGAGATGTAGGTCCAGTTCCTGGGTTGGGAAGATCTCCTGGAGTAGAAACTGGCAACCCACCCCCACATTCTTGCCTATAAAATCTCATGGACACAGGACCATATAGTTTATGGGGTTGAAAAGAGTCAGACACAACTAAACCTGCCACACGCGCACACACACACACACACACACAGTGTGCTTAGACCCCAACTACCATAATAATGTGTTATTTTTAATGTTCCCAAGCTAAGGTGTCAAAAGGTGGCACATCTGGATTCACTGGCCTTGCCCAAGGAAGGAACACAGAGCACTGCAGAGGGCAGAGCTAAAGGAAGTCTCAAACCAGGACCTTAAAACTGTGATGCGCCCTATGTTAGCTATGAAATTACACCCAAATAAAGAGTTGCCTGGTCTTAGTGGTTAGAATTCTACGCTTTTATGCCATGAGCCTCATTCCTGCCATGGGGTCAATCCTTGGGCAGGAGCTAAGATCCCTGAAGGCATATGGCAGAGCCAAAAAAGATTAAAAAAAAACAAAACAAAACCAAGGTAAGAAGGGTGAGTCAAATGAGAAGGACAACATGGAAAAGAAAATTCTCAGATGACGTCTACGGTGTTATTCACAGGATTTAGTTCCTGTAAGATAGACAAGGAAGGCTTGCAACAGAGTGACAATCCTGGAACAAATTAAGGGTTGACATAGTTTTTCATGCCATGTGTTTGGTGACAAGACTAGCAGTTTACTGTGTCTGAGTTGTGTATTTCTATCCGGTCTTTGTATTTATATGCTTTCATTTCTAAGTTAAACAATTTTCCTTTCACCTTTCAAATACTCATACTTTTTATTGGCAGCATATACAGAATATAAACGCCTACCTCAATGGTGAAACAAGACTACGGACAGAAAAATCTTCAGCTTAGAGCAGAAAAAGGCAGAATGACAGTTTTTTTTCTCAATTTTAAATATTTTAATGATGTAACATTTAGCAATGGCAAAACTAATTAAACCAGTGATAGAAATTAGTGCTTGGTGTTTATAATTCATTAAGCCTTCTGGGAACTAAACCTATGTTGAGCCTTGAACAAACTGAATCTGAACCTCAAGAGTCTCCTCATATACATTTTTTTCCAAAGGTAAATACGACAGAAATACATGATCCCAGGCAGGATGAATCTGAGAACACGAATCACACATTCGGAGGAACACTGGACATGAAAGGCTGAGTACACACATGAAGAGCTGACTATAAATTACACACAGAATTTTTTTTCATGCCTCCATGAAACACCCCTAACACCCAGATGTCCAGGGAGGTCAACTGTATTCCTCGATCCCTTCTGAAGAGAAAGATCATGAACAGTGTGAATCTAGTATGTCAATCCAGGTGGTGGTTCATGTTTCAGTATTTCAAAGTTGTTGAGATCTCACTCAGAGTATTTTCAAGGTTTAAAAACAATATATCCAGGAAACCAAATTGGAAAAAGGAAAAAATAACTTTTTAATTACAAACCAAGTTTACATATTGTTAAATGGCCCCTAAAAGCTCATTGTAACCACTCCTAAAACCACTAGCAGGACCTCACAGGAGCCAAACTGCAGTTCTTCCCCATTGCTGATAATTCCCGGTATCCTATAGCAGCAGTTATTTCATGCCACATTTATAAAGAACAAGGACCAACTTACATAAAGTACAATTGAATATCCTTAAACATTTCACACAAGCAGCGTGCACATGCTGGCACTGGGAGCTGTCAGCTCTAAGCAGTATTTACTGCACCCAGAGTAGTGGCTGCACAGAAAGTGCACTTTCCATATGAGAGCATTAGGTGGAATACAGTATGGGAGTGCTTTTAACACTGTAAACTACTACACACAGAGTGACATAAACTGACATTTAATGGGAAAAAATTTTTCATCACTGCAAGATATAAACATAACTTTGAAAAGAAAACTAGCAGCTTTTACCTGGGCTTCTAAATATTTGTGAATCTGACTGACTGGACCCAGCCAGACTCCAGGGAAAGGTAAATGATGTTAGTGTACCATCTTTTACGAAGAATTTCGTCAACATGGCCCTCACCTACTGAGGCCAGACGAGAGCTTAAGAGGTCAGTCCCCGATATCTCCAGAGTGCCCTTGTGACCAGTCTAGGGAACGATGGTAGGGGAGAGGGAGGGATGTGAGGAGGAACAGTTGGGGAATTTGTTCTCATGATGGTGTGCTATGTCACTGGAGGGGCTGAGGTAAAGGTACGGTCAGTGGAACACAGAATTTTAAAGTTTACCCTTGAAGCCGTGTAAAAGACAGTCCATTCAGTCTGTGCTTTGTGTACAAAGTACTGGAAACAATGCCTTCAGGGGCTCAGGTGAACAGAGGACATCAACAACAGGCACTCCAGAAGGAAGACACCAGAAATGCAGTCCTTCAGTTGCATTCCCATTACTGTTCTCACCGAGTCAGTGGCTATAAAAGACCTGGTTATTTCTCTCCATCGGACAATGTGACTTGGTTTGAGATAATCACATGGTCTCAGGCTCCACATGTAAAAATGTCAGAAGTGGCTGAAGAGCAGCAGCTCCATGCTGAAGGGACCCATTTCCTCTGACTCCAGAGCTCCACCATCTGGTCTCAAAGTTTTTCCCTCTGAGAGAATGGCTGAAGAGAGGTAGCCCCGTGCAACCCTGCAGAGAGAACTTGGCAACCAGTGACACCAAAGGACTCGCTGAGAGGGAGCGGGCTTTCCAACGCTTACATCCAGCGCTCCTGAGATTGCCTGGCAAGTCGTCTTGAGCATGCTTCAGAAAAACATGATGATTCTGGTAGGTGTTTTTCAGGAGTAAAACAGATGGCTCCTCTTCTTTCAAGTTTTTTCACCTCACCCCAAAGTCTCTTGAGAACATCAGTTCATAAATGCTACCATCTTTTTCTATCACTACCCTCCTGGAGGAGGAAGGGGAAGGTTTCTCTACTCCAAGTGCTCAAGAAGAAATACCATCAAGAAAGCTCTATACTAACTCCCGAGAACATTTCAGTAAGCTCTCAATCTCTGAGGGAAATCATCAGAGTGATTTTCAGAAGAGATTAGTGTTAGTCACCATGACCACAAGTGAGTTTTACCATCTGTCCATTTATCATCTTCTTTAATGCTTTCCTACCCCTCTTAACTTTCAATGAAATTAAAGTGAAAATAAGTTAAAAGAATCCTGAACCTGATGGAGGTAGACTATCCATAATTTTATATTTAATATGAATCAAACCACCCTAATTGAGGTTTTATTTTTTATAATTAACTCAAAGGGTATGCATAAGGAAAGTATTTCTCAGACTTTTAAATCCATTATCTTTTGATAAATAAAACTTGCATACCTACTCTGTAATTTGTATTATGAAAAGTGTATTGCATTTTCCAAATATGTTTTTTTAACATATAGTCAGTCTTGTTAAGAATCATGCATTGAGAACTATCTCACATAAAAATAAAACAACTGACCTCGGGACAATGAAAGAATTCAGTGCTGTTTGAGAGCAGGTATCAAGCTGTCAAAGATCCTAAATCCAGTTACCAGGTTAGGAGTTCAGGAGGAAAAATAATGCTATCTTTCAAACAAATATGCAACAAAGTCTTTCCCAACAAACAGCCGAGTCGTAAATGCAGTCTGTGCAACAGCACATACCTTTGGCTATGTTCACACAGTAAACCATAGAAACACACTGGCTCTGATGGCTACCTGTGAACAGTGTTTACTTAGGATAGCCAGTGGTGGCTTCTTCGGTCAGCAGGACTTTAGAGATGCTTACCGTGTGCCCACAGTCCAGGAAGGACATGCCCAGTGCAATCAAACATTGCCAACCCTAAAAGAGAAAATATGGTCATCGTTCACTGACCCGTCTGGAGAGCTCACTTACCCCCTCACCGCCCACAATGCACTGCTCAGATGCAAACCTCTTTGCTGTACTAACTTCAGTTCTCAGCTCCCTCTGTTCCTACTGCTTTGTGTTTGTGGTGTGTTTCTTTTATCTAACTCTCAGGCAGAATTCCTTGAAGACCACTACCCCATTTCAGTCCTATCCACTCCTCACAATGCAGGGCAATGACCGACTGCAATAGTCTCCTCAACTAAACAGCAGGAATGCATCTAGAATCAGCCCTTGGCCTTGAAAATGGGTCTTCAACATTTTCTACAGCCTCAGGGTGGACTAAGAACGACTCAGCACTGTCAAAACTGATCTGCATGAAGGAAGGATCCACTTGTGAAAGCCAGAAATTCTAACCACTATGCCACCAAGGGTCACCCTACAGCGAATTATTAAAACAATTTCTGTCAAGGCCATACTGAGTTACTTGGGTTTCCTGGGAGTAAGTCCTTATATTGTAGGGTCAGTATACTTAGTGTGCCCATGGTTTACCGAGGAGGAAAAATGCAGAGCTATATCTATCCAAGACATAATTTCTCAACATTCATTAAAATGATATTCCCAATCAACTATCTACCCTCTGGCAGACCCTGACACGGGGGCTAGGTAAATGTTGTCAGATGAGCAGGGAGGGGTTTCTATCATCCAGTCTTCCCATTTTTTGTAGTAGACATGGTATAAACTCGGCTGTCCCCAGTCCTCAGCCCCTGTGATTTTTAGAGAAACCTGTCTAGAATAATAAGGGAGATGTGTTGTTGGCATAGCTGCTTTTCATTGATATAAGTAATGTTACAGAAGAAGGTGAAAATAGAGAAAAGAATATATCCATAATCCCACCATCCAAAGGCAACTACTATTACCATTTTACAGAATTTACTCTAGACTCTTGACAATTTTTTTTATTATCTAGGTATTTATAATTCTGCATTCTTTTTTATTATTATTTATTTTGCATTCCTTTTCTATATAGCTGTTTTATAACCATCATTCTTTAGTAATTCTAGAATAATTCAACGAGAGATTATCACTATTTACTTGCGTCGTCATTGGACAGCTATTAAGCAGTAGAGCTGGGCAGCGCTGTGAACCCACATGTGTTCCCTCCAGAGATTTGAAATCACAAGACACAGCTCCCTTCTCCATTGCCATCTCCTACCACTCTACTTTCTACATGGCTGATCTTTTTTGAGTTCTTCAAACATACTACACTCTCTTGTTAGGATTAGGGATGGAAGCCAGACAGAGTGACAGATCTAGAAAAATGACAGCTCTTAGGAACCGAGGGAAAATTTATGGTTAAAAATATTCTTTAGTCACAACTGGTTTAACGATTTCACATAAATTGTGTCAATAACTTGAGACAGATAACCATATGCTCTTTGGGTCCTTTCTCTTCTGAGTGTTAGCCCCCCTCAACCACCCCTGCCCCTTCCAACTGGACTTACCAAGTAAAACACAAAGCTCAGGTAAGCCACGCTGACCACTGCAGCCACCACGTACAATGCCACATGCCCTAGATCCTGGACATAAACCACGACAAAGTACATGTTGATGGAGCAGATGATAAGGACCAAGATACCGCCTGCAATCCTCCAGCCTCTGTCAAAAGAATCAGCACAGTTACTGCTGGAATAGTCCAACCTGTCCACAAACAGAAAAGGACACTGTGTCTTTTGAGGTCACAAGACAGGAGTAAGGGGCATTTCAAAATAAACTGAAAAGTGCTTCTTTTGTCCCAGATTAGGTTAAATGAGCAAAAATTACACAATGATAGGGAGAAAGAGAAAAAAAGAAACACTATCAAATAATCCACGTCATCAGTTCAGTTGCCATGATGCCATGATCAGATGCAATGATCTTAGTTTTCTGAATGTTGAGCTTTAAGTCAACTTTTTCACTCTCTTCTTTCACTTTCATCAAGAGGCTTTTTAGCTCCTCTTCACTTTCTGCCATAATGTGGAATTAGTCCAACCTGTCCACAAACAGAAAAAGACACTGTGTCTTTTGGGGTCACAGGACAGGAGTAAGTGGGCATTTAAAAATAAACCGAAAAGTGCTATGTCCCAGATTAGGTTAAATGACCCAAAGTTACACAATGATAGGGAGAAAGAGGAAGAAGGAAAAAAAAAAACACTATCAAATAATCCCTATTATTTAAGCCCCTAAAAATGCAACGAGCCTTACAAGTGAAAAAGTCATGAGTCCATAGAGATGCAACGAGTCATTTAAATACCCCATGTACTTTAGAGATGTATATAAAAGGTATTAGCTTATGCCTCCCTCATTAAGATCATTTAAGATGGATTTAAGATACTTTAACCTTCAGTAGCTGAAGTTGAATAGTTAAAACCCTAAAAGCTAAAAAAGGTCCCACCAGAAACAAAAAATGTGCTTGCCCTCCATTGTTAAATTCATGGTCTCCATTTTCTTTAATTTTTTTTATACTGAAATATAGTTGATTCACAATGTTGTGCTTATTTATTTTTAATTTTTGGCCACACCCTGTGGCATGTAGGACCTTAGTTCCCTGACCTGGGATGGAAAGCACACCTCCTGCACTAGAATGCAGAGTCTCAACCACTGGACCACCAGGAAGTCCCCAACAGTCTCTATTCTCTAAGTCAAAGATTGAGGGGGAGGTTCTAGCAATCATGTCTTAAAGCACATAGTCCCCCTATGACTTAATTTCTGACACGTCAATTTGATGAAGATACCCTTCCCCCCCACATCTTGGGGAACTAACAGAAGTACACTCACAATCCATTGGCAAATTCGCTCATCACAGGCCGCAAGCTTGTAAACGTGAGGATGGGTATGAGAGCAAAGGGAAGCTACAAAAGAAAAAACTAAGATCAGACAGGGCTACGGGGGTTCCTGTAACACCCCAGAGAGCAGCACTGTTAGCAAAAGGGAACCACAGACCCTGCCTCACCTGCTCTGTGAGAAATTATTCCTGTCATCGCAACACGCTAGAGGGTATGTGGAAATCTATAGCATGAACCCAGCATCAGTTATGCTCATAGTGTCTACAAAATTTCTATCTATCTGCCTTATCTTCTTAATCTCCATAATGCCCAACAGTCTCCTTTACATCTTTAATGTTTGCTTGGGTTAATGAATAATAATTTTGTGTTCTATGTGTAATTACAGCTTATATTTCCCATTCAACAGGCTTAGAAAAAAACAAGCCACTTCTAAAAACCTTTTAGATTCCAGAGATTTCATATGCATTCACCATAGACCAAGACTGTGCTCTTTCTTCCTCTGAATTTTCCCCACACCCACACTAGGCTTGGTACCTAAAGGCAATACAGAATGCCTCCTGACTCAATGGGATATGAGTTTCCCCAGCTTCCTCCTCACTTGTAAGCTCTGAAGAACATTCAGGAAGTCATTCATTCCTGTTAGATGCTCCACGTCTTGGAAGACGGCCACAAGCAGAGTGGGGATGATGGCAATAGAGCGGGTAAGAATCACTCGGGCAAAGCGTGACCACTTTAGGTTCAGGAATCCCTGCAAGAAAACACAGAGGAGGATGAATGTCTGGAAGAGGAAACAGAAAAAGGTCTGGGAAGGTTTGAGAAGACCTCAGAGGCACAGAATTAAGAAGGGACAAAAGGGCAACGTCCTCTTCCTCTCATCTATTCCAGTCACAGAAGCACGTACCTCCATGACAAACTGGCCGGAATAGGTTCCTGTCATGGTGGAGCTCTGCCCTGCAGCCAGGATCCCCACCGCCCAGATGTAGAGAGCGGCAGGCCCGAAGTAACACCCCAGCACAACACCCTGGAGAGGCAAGGGAGAGAGATCACCTGAGACAACACCCCAAACATATCCTTGGTGTCACTTCTCCCCATTCCTGGCCACGCACCCACCTCTACCAAGCAATGTGCTGGCACTGTCCCAGGAGCTAGACTCAGGTCCTGACCTCATTCTAAAGGCTTTCAACCTAAATTCTGCTGGATTGGCCCCCATTCCTCCTCAACCTAGTCCCTTCTTTCTCTAGGCTCCTAAAGCCTTTATCCTCAACTCATATGTTAAGTATCAAAAAGAAAAATGACTATAACACATTTCCCAAATTATATTCCTTAATGCCGTATTCAGGAAGATGGTAATAGGAATGGAAAGAAACCTCCAATAAATTTCAGAAATGTTAAATACTATGTACTGTGTACTGTTGAGGTTCACAGTGTAATCAGCAAGGCCCAAGGTAAAGGCCACTTTACTGGAACTTCCCTGGCAGTCCAGTAGTTAAGACTCTGTGATCCCATGCAGGGGGCAGAAATTTCACCCCTGGTCTGGAAACTGAGATCCCGCATGCCACACAGCGCAATCTAAATAAATAAATAGTCTTCAGCCACACACACAAAAAAGACCACTTTACCAGGGATACTTCTTTAGTCTCCACAATTAACACCTAAAAAACAATATACTATCAACATAAGTTTGGGAATTGCTGATACAATGAAATCATCTTGTCAGGTGATCTCCTATTCCCTTCCACATAATCCAAAAGGCTTGTCTGGAATCTGGACCTCTGGAAAGAAAAGACACTCCACAGAAGATATGCTGAGCTCTGAAGTGAACTCACTGAAAAGACCAGACACTATGCTGAGAATCTTGATTCAGGGGCAGAGATCAGAAATCCAAACACGTTTACCCCTTTGTAGATGTCCACAGCCAGTGTTGTGTTATCCTCGGGGAAAAGGTGAGTGTGGGGACTGCTGCTGTTTTTACAGACTGCAACCTGGAACCAAAGCAGTTTAGGAACAACTTTTAATTTTGAGTCTAGACCTCAGAGAAGACGACCTCTGTAACAGCTCACACACAGACGGATCATCCAAGAAACGAGTCCCGCAGGTGAGACACTGGACACAGGCTGATGACAGCAGAGGCTGGCGGCAGGTCCTTGAGCTCTGCCTCCTCCCTTTTCCTATACCCCCAGGTCACCAAAAGCTTTTCCTTGAGTCAGAGTGTGCATGGTAATACGTGAATGCTGGGTCATTTTAAATGATAATAGGAGTGAGGGCCCTTAAACAGACTGCAAATATGAGAGGACACCCAGAACAGGGTGGCCTTATTCAAAGCAGAGCCAGGAGTCAGAGCTTCTATGGGTGGGAAACAAAGGAGTTATCAAAGCTAGATTGGCAAAAAAAAGAAGAAACTAGATTGGCAATCAGGAGTCAAGAGGACAGAGAATTCAGTGTGATAAAATAGCCTGTCTAGCCACAGCTTCTATTTTCTGTTGGTTGACTCCTCCCACATGTAATCACTAAATGGTAGGACTGGCAAGCAGCTAGTAGCTGGTAAACAGGAAGCAAAAGGGGATGAGAAAGAGCCAAACAGACATGAAGCCACCAACAACAGCATGAGGCAACCTTGGTCTAAGGCACACTTCCTTACCTGTTTAAAGCTACGAAAGAGCGTCTGGGCTTGGTCACAGCCCCAGACTGTAAGCCTGAGTAGTGCCATGACTTAGGGGCAGCACTGAGATCTATTTCCCCTGAGCTCAAAGTCACTGTCACGTTTTCCTGCCCCAACGCAGCCTCCTCCTTACCCTCACATCCACTACTACCCAGGACCCGGGCTCACTTACCACCTGCTCGTTGGTTTTCCCAAAAAAGGCTTCGGCGAACACTGAGACGACAAAGACGTTGATGATAAAGGAAACAAAGAGAGCAATGCAGGATTCAATGAAGAAGTACTTATTGGCTTCTCGAACTTCCTGCTTCTTGGCCCGGTCTACCTGTCTGGACTAGAGAGGTAATAGCAGCAGTCACTTTTTGACAAGTTGGAACAAGTTTCCTTGTGCTATTTCACAAGTCTATAGTCAGCTGAAAGGCCTAGGGGCAAACAACTGACCACATGAAACGTGACTCCACTTACATCCTGGTTCACTGAGTAAGAAATCATGACCCTTTGATAAATCACACATCCCAAAGAGGAAAAAGTGAACGAGTGACTGCTGAACCCTCAGTTATAATGACTGGAAGAACTGCTGACCTACGAGAACAATCTGATTTCAGACCTAATGTGGACACCACTTAATTACAAAGGTCTCTGAAACCCTCCAACAAACGATTGTGATGGATTAACTGGTAAAAGCCAGATTAAGCCCTTTCCTCCTGACCTCCATGAGGTCATTCAGGCTTCTGAGATTTAAAGACAAGAGACACGGTGCCCCTTCAGATCTTTTCAGGAGGACTCTAGTCCCTTCTCTATGTCATCTTGGTCCCATCTCTGGTCACCTTGGTGATACAAGAGTGTGCGGTCCAACTGTAGAAAAAAGCGTGCTCCTTCAGGGCTCTAACAGTTGTGAACTAAGTGTGTGTCCCTTGCAACGAAAGGAAAAGATGCCATGAAACTACACAGGCCACTGAGATAAGAAAGGTCTTGCTCACCTTAACTAAGGCAGAATGCAGGTACATGTTGTGTGGCATGATAACAGCGCCCACGATGCCCACAGCCTGCTCAATCTGTGGGGTATGACAGCCTGAACAGGATGGTAGGAACATGCCTTTGAGGACCTGGGTCTGGCTGGGTTTCACTGTAACATACTACATACAAACAGAACAGCTATTAGTCTTTTCTGGAACTTGAGACTAGGGAGTAACACGGTACTAGATAACACTGCATCTTTATTTCTTGAACCCCTTCAACAACTACACAGGAAATGAGGAACACAGAACCACCCAAAAAAACCAAGCAGCACAAGGTCAGAGAATTCAGGACTCGGGTGTCCAGACACTTCACACTGTATTTTAGATACACGAAATCGATGTGTGGTGCTGTTGCTCAGTCGTGTCCGACTCTTTGCAATCCCATGGACTGCAGCCTACTAGGCTCCTCTGCCCATGGAATTTCCCAGGCAAGAATACTGGAGAGGGGTGCCATTTCCTCCTCCAGGGGATCTTCCCCACCCAAAGACAGAATCCAAGCCTCCTGTGTCTCCTGTACTGGCAGGCCAATTCTTTAATGCCAGCACCACCTGGGAAGCCTGGATGTGTTGAGAATCTAATATTCTAAAGAAATAAAACAGCTGCTAAGGGCCTTATTATCGTCACGAAACTCCTGTGAGGAGACATACCTTAGAATAGTCGATTCTTGATTATCCACACTAACCATGCTTCCATGTTCACCTATGTATAGAAAAATCACTAACACTTGCCACTAGCATCTGCTGAGACTCACTCAGAAACACTTTTTCCTGGTTCAGCATTTCTCTTGAAGCCTTAGACCAAGCTCTATCATCTACTCATAGAGTAGACACATTTTCAAAAGCTTAGCTAGGCCAATAAGCAGAAATCAGTTTATAATAACTGGACAGAGACAGGGGCATTACTGAATATAATGGTAGGGTTAGGGCTACTTTTAACCCAACGGAATGTCCAGATTGGGGCACAAACTGGGCAACAGGTGCTGTATCCCCTACAGCTCATTAATTGTTACAATACAGAGAAAGTCCAAGCTGCAACTACTGTCAACTAGGATTAGCAAAAACAAAACCCCTCTAATGTTAACAGCCAAGAATAACCCTGTAACCCCTTTCCTAACCCTCTCCAATGCTGTTCTGTTGCTGAGAATAAATTGGGACCAGAAATTCTAGTACAGTTTTAAACTAGGAGTCCCTGCAGGTCTTCCTGGACACTAGTCTCTGCCACATCCTTATTCCTTTAAAATTGGCCAGTGCTGAATTTGGCTTTTTGTTAGCATGTACTGTCTTTTATAATAAAAGGACAAACGCCTTGTTTTAAAAAGCTAAGAATAATAATAATAATAATAAAGCTAATGAATAAGCCTGTAATACTTGCCTCGTAGCCAAATGTGAGGGCCATAATAGTGATGAGAAAACCAAAAAATGCTTCCAGCTTCCTCAAGCCTAAAGCGGAAAAATGCAGTAGTGAGTTCACAGAAGGCAGATTACCCCATAAGTCACATGATGGAAAGCAGATCCTTTGAGTGACCCTTCCATTCCCACTGTCCTTACCATATTTGTCCAAAAAGAGAAATACAAAAGTATCTGCAATGGTGATGAGAACTCCACCCCATAGAGGAATCCTAGGTCAGAGATTTAAAAAGGGAGGTTAAGGAAAGAAACATTGAGAAAGACCTGTTTCCCAGTTTTCCAACAGCTCTTCAGATACATGACACCTGGAGGACTAAGGACTTGGGAAAAGGGAACAGCACCAAGGGGGCCAGACCTTGGGTAGTTTAGGATCTCAGTACTAAGTGAAGTAACACATTAATTGAAATTTTGTCTACAATTTCAGATATTCAGGACACAAAGCTAAAAAGTAGGGGTCTTATCTCTCAAGGGACTCACTTATCAAGTGGGATAAACTGAGATATAAATTATAACACACACTGCCACACACTGGATAACAAGAGGTCTGCATAACCTGCCATGAGAACATGGAGGACAGAGGGCCTACATCTGGCAGGAGAGAAGAAGGTGGTTCCAGAAAGGTTCCACAGGAAAAACAATACTTGAGCTGAATCTTGAAAATTGAAAATGACTTGGGATTTTCTTTTTACACTTGCTTTGAAATCTGGCAGAACGACGATTATTTGTAGAGGAAAAACCCCTCACCTTCCTACAGACAGGAGATTGATGGCAATAGCTGAGCCAATAACTTCCTGCATGTCTGAGCCAATGATAGCCAGCTCCACCATCAGCCACAGGATGATTCGTGGAACCTAAACGTCAAACAGCAGAAAGATATGGTTCTTAATTAATCATTTCTAAGAACTTCCCCCATAGTTTGGAATTCATATTTTGGCAGTGATCCAATAACAGTCCTTTATTAAGCCTTAGGTCTAGAGATGAAGGACTAGAACTCAAGCTTTACTCGGTCCCTTGCTGGAGAGGGCCAGGTTGCTCTTTGTGGTAGAGCCCGAGTCAAGGTCAGGGCAGCAGCTAATGCCAATTTCTTCTCCTTCTGTTTTACTTGACAGAAGAATGGAGTTTCCATTCATTATTTCCACTTAATTTTTTGCCTAAAAACAATCCTGAAAGTGTTAGGGGGAAATGAGGATGCTAAGATGGTCAAAATACTGTTCAGGAGAGAATAAAATATTACAGAAGAAAATATCTGACTACAGCTGAAGAGCAAAACAAACATGAAAAGGTTGGAGTCATCCTTTGTAATAACACGCAAGCAAGTAAAAAAGATATTCAAAGGGACTCGGGGCAAAGTGTTGGAATTGGATGTCCTATAATAAAATCTGGGAACTAATCTGGTTAAATAATCGAACAGAAAGAAATTTAGTAGTGCTAGCTCACTGAAGCCAGAAAAAAAAAAAAAAAAAAATAAAGAAACATGAAGTGTAAGAAATATAAGAAGAAAGAGAAGCTAAAACAAATAAGTTACCAATTTTTTTTTTTTGAGAGGCATATAAGAAAAAAAAGCAGGTAAGGATACTCTCTCACAGGCAGGAAAGGAGACTAAACATTTAGGATGAACCAGAGATAGATTAGTACTTATCTAACAATCAAGTCTCTCAAGAGTCTTCTCCAACACCACAGTTCAAAAGCATCAATTCTTTGACGCTCAGCTTTCTTCACAGTCCAACTCTCACATCCATACACGACTACTGGAAAAACCATAGCCTTGACTAGACGGACCTTTGTTGGCAAAGTAACGTCTCCGCTTTTGAATTAGACTGCAAGGAGATCCAAACAGTCCATTCTAAAGGAGATCAGTCCTGGGTGTTCTTCGGAAGGACTGATGCTAAAGCTGAAACTCCAGTACTTTGGCCACCTCATGCGAAGAGCTGACTCATTGGAAAAGACTCTGACAATGGGAGGGATTGGGGGCAGGAGGAGAAGGGGACAACAGAGGACCAGATAGCTGGATGGCATCACTGACTCGGTGGACATGAGTCTGAGTGAACTCCAGAAGCTGGTGATGGACAGGGAGGCCTGGCATGCTGCAATTCATGGGGTTGCAAAGAGTTGGACACAACTGAGCGACTGAACTGACTGAACAGTTGAGTCAGTTTAAAGCTATCCTCCAGACACTGGGTCTACCCATTCCTGCCTTAGGCAGCAACAAGTCCCAAATGTCTAGACACACAGTTACCTATGAGATGAGTAACAAACACTGCTTACCCTGGGATACTGGCGGTGACAACTTCAGCCAGATGCAGCCCAGTAACCACTCCCAGTCGAGCTGCAAGGCGCTGGAGCAGGAGCCCCACAATGGTGGCCAACAGAAGAACCCAGAGCAGCTAGAGAAGAACAAAATCCCACCATTACACTCATGAGATAACTGGTGGTTTAAGTTCGGTTGTTTGGCAATGTCAATGGGAAATAGTAAACTCAAAGAGCTCTGCTCAAGAATCCAATGACTTGAGTTCTGTATCACATTCTGCACAGAACTTGCTGGGTCACCTCGCACCTTCTGAGTCTTAGTTTTTCCCATCTACAGTTGCACTTTTGTTCAAGGAAACTACCTGGGTAAAACAAAACTAAAAACCAGCTACATGATAAAATTTAAAAAACAGATGGAAAAGGCTTCCCTGGTGGCTCAATGGTAAAAAAATTCACCTGCTGATGCATAAGAATGGGTTCAGTCTCTCGTCCAGGAAAATCCCACATGCCACGGAGCAACAAAACCCATATGCCACAGCTCCTGGGCCTGTTCTCTGGAGCTTGGGAAACACAGCTATTGAAGCCTGCACACCTAGAGCCTCTGCTCTGTGACAAGAGAAGCCACTGCAATGAGAAGTCTGTGCACTCCAACTAAAGAGTAGCCCCCACTCTCACTGCAACTAGAGAAAAGCCTGCGCAAAGCAATAAAGACCCAGCAGAGCTGGGAATAAATGAATAAATAAATTCTCATTCCTAGTTGGGATTAAAAAATAGATGGAAAAGCACTCTTCATCTAAGTGTCAGAGCCAATATAGAGTCAGCACATAGCCCACAAGGTTGATATCCAATAGGCAGAGCAGAAGTATGCTGTGAGTGTTTAAAAAGGAAAAGGGGGAAGACCCCATGTTCACCTTAAATCCAGCCACTGCTCCAGACTGCAAATCAGACTCAATGTTTCCTGGATCCAGGTAAGCAATGCTCATAAGAAATCCTGGTCCCGTGAAGGCCCAGAGTTTACGAAAGCTAAAACAAGAGTACTGTACAAGAGAGGAATACGGAACAAATGATTATCACCTCCAGGGGAAGAATGGATACATGCATATAGTATGGCTGACTCCCTTCACTATCCACCCGAAACTAGCACAATATTGTTAACTGGCTATACTCCAATACAGAATAAAAAATTAAAAAAAAAATAATAAAAAATAACAAAATTTATCTTGAAGAAAAAAAATTATTACCACCTCCAAACTCCTGGTCTAACTTATGTATTATTTTATCACATAAAAAGCAACAATATCAGCTTCATAAGAACAAAGGATTTCAGAAGTTGGACGTGGGTGTGTCCAAGTTTCTCCTCCATCTCATCCATTCCTTATCAGCAACTTGGTTAGCTCTCTGTCCAAATAAGAGCCCTTCTCTTACCTGCCCTTCCAACAGCCTTTCATTCTAAAACCCCAGCAATAACAACCCCTACCTTTGTGCTCAAACACTACCCATATGGGACAAAAGGCACCGTAAAAATGGGGACATGAAAATCATGCTTTCGGGATCAAAAAATGCTCACCACTAAAACTTGGCAATGGTTTTTCAAGAACCTTAGCTTCCTTAACAGTTTCCCTGACTACAAAAATTCAGTCTTCAGAGACTGCCTGCCAGAACTGACTCTGAGGTTGCTGATCTTCAGTTGCCTAGCAGACATTGTACATAGGTTTTCCCTAGACAATAATATTTTCCTCCAAGAACCTGTCACTAACCTCCTCCTCAGGAATGGCAATCTTCTCATCAAAGTAGGTGGTGAAGGGGTCCTCTGAGTCCGCCCTGGGGGACTGCGGAATTGAGGAGTTACTGTACGCAGGGTTGATGGCACCAAGACTGGCAGAGTCTCCATGGTCTCCAGAAGCATCTTCTGAGTTAAAACAATTGAGAAGAAATGAATTAAAATGAAAAAAATACACTAATATTAAGGTGCTCAGTCGTGTCCGACTCTTTGCAACCCCAGGGACTGTAGTCTGCCAGGATCCCCTGTCCATGGAATTTTCCAGGCAAGAATACTCGAGCAGGTTACCGTTTCCTACTCCAGGGATCTTCCTGACCCAAGGATTGAACACACATCTCTGGTGTCTCCTGCACTGGCAGAAGATTCTCTACCACTGCACCACCTGGGAAGCCCAGTGCAATTGGTAATATCAATAATTATCTTTAGAAGTACTAAAATTAAATCTTTTCAATACCTCAATAAATACACAAGATCTACCTAACTCCACCTCAATTTCCGGTACTATATTTTTAAATTAATTTTTGAATTGGCAATACATTCAAATGGCTGAAAATTTGAGAAACACAAACATGCTTACAGTAAAAAAGCTCCCTCTCAACCCTCTTCTCCAGTCACCAGGCTCTGTATCGGTTTTCAACACTAATCTCACACACAGCCTCCCCGTAGTTTCACACTTCTATTGTCACTTGCCAATTTTTAGAATCATCTCATTTTCTTCCAAAATCACTGATGTCTAGGGCTCAATATGTAACATCCCCAGACTAACCTCACTGATAACCTAAATCTTAACTTTTAGAAGGAAACAGGCTAACGAGACACTCTCTCCACCTCCCACCCATTATTTGGTAGGATTTACTCAAAGGATCATCCTTGGACATTATATCTCCATTAGGCTTCCCCAGAAATGGCTAACTTACAAAACACTATCATATTTCAGGCTAAAATCTGTAGCCACAGAGAAACGACCAAACAGGAACCCTTTCCCACCTGACAAAGGGTTCCTGTTTGGCGAAGGCCTGCAGTGAAGAGCCTGGGGAGGAGGAGTTGTCACCCTTGCCCGCAGACTAATCACCAGTGTGATTAGCCTTCCTCCTGCAATTCACTGCTAATTTTAAATCCAGCCAGTGAGGAGGCACGGGGCGAGGGTCTGACAGAAAAGGGCTAAATCACCAGAAAGTTAGGAAATCCAGTCTGCTGAGACCATCAAATGGCTATTTTTAACCACAAAGCTCTAATCTCAGGGTTTCCAAGAACCCCTTGCAACCGCCAATTAGAAAAACAAAAGCTTTATTTTTATAGGGAACTGACCCACTTCACCTTAAGTGCACTGAATTGAGGAGTAAATTTACAGAAAAGGAATGGAAATTCTAAAGGAGAAATTTAGAATCAGGAAGGATTAGTCAAAGCATAAAGTCTCATGAAATACTCTATAAGGTGCTAGCTCAGTATTTTCCTGTTCCACTCTTTTTTTTTTAATTTTTATTTTATTTTTGTACTTTACAATATTGTATTGGTTATGCTCTACATTGACATGAATCCGCCACAGGTGTACATGAATTCCCAACCCTGAGCCTCCTTCCCACCACCCTCCCCATATCATCTCTCTGGGTCATCCCAGTGCACCAGCCCCAAGCATCCTGTATCCTGTATCAAACCTAGACTAGCTTTTCATTCTTACGTGATAGTATACATGTTTCAATTATCTGAAGTGTCTTCAGCAGCCAAAGCACCCTAGAAGTTTTTAATACCAGGTCTGCAAGTTAGACTGCCTTTACAAGCACTACTGCTATTGAAACCAGACTTGCAGCTAATCTTGGCTCATCTCAGAACTGGAAATAAAATTGAGGCAGATCTCTGTGGTTATAAATCCATTTTCATTTACAGCCTAAGTCACCAGGTCACCTAGGTCACCTCTGAATGGAGCAGGTCTCCATATAGTTGGCTGGGGGACAGGAGATGGTGATAATTTTTGATGGAACAGAGGACAAGAAGGACAATATGATAAATTTCTGTTAATGGCTTAAGCCTAATTTCAAACAAAAATGAGTCAATAACACAAAGCTGTAAATTACCATCTGGTATCTTCTGTTCAGGACCCAACACCATGGTGGATGCCTGAGTGCCTGAGTTCTTAGAAAAGGATTCTGGAAAAGAGAGAAGAGAAGGAGGAGAATTAGCAAGAACAAATTAAAACAAGTTCACAACCAGTATTCTGTGACACTGTATGACTGAACCCTTACTATGCGAAAAGAATAATTGTTCTACTGAATTAGATAACCTTGAAAACAATCACAGTTTTCAGACTATGATTAAGAGATATTTAAGGGAAAAAATGAAACACTGGCAAACTTGGAAACCAAAGTGAAGCAAAAGGTATTTCAGGCAAGTGGGCATGTAGTTTTTAATAAGTATCCCCAGGAGACAGTGAAGGACAGGGAAACCTGCCATGCCGCAGTCCAAGGGGTCGCAACTGAACAACACAAAAAAGGCCTCCATACAGAGGCTTCCAGGCAACCAATCCCGCAGTCTCCCACCCTTTACCTCCAATTAACCCAAATATTTAGAAGACAGACTTCCCACTGTTTTGATGAGCTTTTAAGGACAAAGATCTATAACTCTCTTTGATCTAATTAACAATTTAAGTTCATGTTTCAAGTTTCTGGAGGGTGAGGAGGAAGGGGGAAAGACCTCACCAGCACACTGGTAGGAGAGGGCCACTATTTCCCAGTCTCATCTTTCCCAGAGAGAGACTTCAGCTTTAAGGTTTCAGGTCTCATTCCCCAACACTTCAACAACCGAGAGAAGAGTGAATGACCATGCTCCCCTCAAGGAGAGCTGAGGCACCAGGAGCAAAAGGCACCGTCAGTAGCCCGCCTACACCTCTCTCCATCAGCAGTAAGTAATCTACAAGGGAGGATGAAGAGTAAGGGATATGAGGGGTGAGAGGGGGTGTGGTAGTGAGGGAGTATCCCAGATGTCTAGCCTCCTACTGGGTTAAGTTTAACTGGGATAGAGGGCTTAAGTTTAAGTGGGCTCAGTTTAACAGGGTGTAGAGGGAATATTAGTAAGCCCACTGGGCCACAGATCTACGGCATATTCTCCAGTCAACTCCACCAATAAGGTTGTTTAAAAATTCTGATCTACTGATTAAGGAATCTACTTCTAACTTAGAAATAATGGGAAAGGTAAACAATATTGTTAACCACCACCATCCCAATAACAACCATCCTGAAAAACTGAGAAAGCCTCCCCGTATCTGTCCTTTACTAGTCTTTGTCTACTCTTGTACCATTACTGCTCTTATGTGAACAGTGCTCTACTTTCTTTTTCAGATAATCTACTGACATATTCTAGGACTTCTCTGGTAGCCAACAGTAAAAACTCGTCACGCCAATGCAGGAGACTTGGGTTCAAGCCCTGGTAGGGAAGATCCCCTGGAAAGGGAAATGGCAATCCACTCTAGTATCTTGCATGGAAAATCCCATGGACAGTGGAGCTTGATAGGCTACAGTCCCTGGGGGTCGCAAGAGTCAGACATGACTTAGCGACTAAAACAACAACAAATCAACATATTCTATATCTGTTTTGCCAAATTACAGAATTAAGACCTGAAAGGGGTATTAGATTTCATCTATTTTCTGGAGTATACAACATAGCAACATCTAAATCTTGCTAATTTAGAAAATATAAACTTTCAACTCTGTAGTCACCAATAAGGAGACTCTTATAATAAACAGTAGCCATGTCCTTCCTATCAGTTTGTGCTATGAGATGGTTTCACCAGCAGACCTCAATACTGCTGACTAAATCCCACCCCTCTTTCAGCCAGCACCTCAACTAAATGGGACTTACACATCTGACCACTCAGCAGCAGTACCACTTGGATTCCAATCACAACACAGATACTTTTACTTAATTCTAAGAAGCCAGGATAACACACAATAAACTAGAAACCACAAATCTGATCTGGGACTATGGCTCTTACACAGGAAATCATGGGCTATTTATATGAGACAACTTCTTATACTTCAATCAGCTCTGAGAACATTAAGATTATCGGGAATTTCCTGGCTGGATGGCATCACTGACTCCATGGGCGTGGGTCTGGGTGAACTCCGGGAGTTGGTGATGGACAGGGAGGCCTGGCGTGCTGCGATTCATGGGGTCGCTGGGAGTTGGACATGACTGAATGACTGAACTGAACTGGACAGTGGTTAGGACTTCATGCTTTCCCTGCAAAGGGCAAGTTTAATCACTGGTCAGGGAACCAAGATCCCACAAGCCGCAAAGCACAGGCCCCTCACTTCACTCCCCTAAAAAAGAGTATTATTATTGGGAGTTCCCTGGTGGCATAGTGATGAGGGTTCTAGCCTTTCATTGCTGTGGCCTGGTTCAGTTCAATCCCTGAATGGGGAACTGACATCCTGCAAGCCACACAACACAGCCAAAAAATAAATCAAATAAATAAAATGGAAAGACATGCCAAAAAGTGTTAAGAGCAGTTATTTTTTTTTAAAGAATAGTATTATTAATGTTATATTGTATTAGTAAGAATAACTCAAGTTTCTAATTGCTGCCCTACTCATGAATAATCGATAAACTTCGACTACTTCTGCATGATGACTGACACTCGGTGTCAGAAGGCACAGAAGCGTTCAGTGCATTTGAGGACGATCCCTGTCCAAAAGGAGCCTTTAAACCTTGCATCTTTAAAAAAGCAAACAGTTGAGATAGTAGTGTGTTCTTTCCCAATATGAAGTGTGAAAAGGTGACAGTTAAGTTATTTTAAACAGAAATATCTCAAGATAAAAATTTTAATAATTACTATTAGTATTCTAAGTGATTGCTCCCATAATTACTTACAGAACTTGTAAAACACAAGAAGTCTGACCTTCTCTGTGAAATCTCTCTCCAAGAAAGAAAATGGGTTCTAGATTCCAACCTATTTGCTGGTGTGTTTGTTTTGCTGCACCATGCAGCTTGTAGGATCTTAGTTCCTAGACCAGGGATCGAACTGGGCCCCAGCAGTGAAAGCACTGAGTCCTAACCAGTGGGCCATCAGGGAATTCCCTATTCCAAATTTCTCATCAAAACACTGAGTCAACAAACTATAAGCTCCATTGCTTGCAGTGTCTAGAAAACAGAACTAGGGCAAGGAACGGAGAGTCAATACACGCTGGGTGCTGCACAGTGTTAAGGTCCCCACGAAAATCCAGCACCCATATAGAAGCTAAGTTAATATAAGACCACTTTGCTCTCTAGGACCATACCACCAGGCCACTTCAGTCATTAAATTATGTTAAGAAAAAGAGCAAGTGGGGATACAAGCAACAAGATTCAACCCTGCAGTACTCAGACAGTTAGGATTAACAATGTGCCTTGACATTCTAGCTCACCCCCAACCACTAAGTGTACCTTCTCTTAAAGCCAGTAAGTTTCCTCCTATCAAACAGCCATCGACAGCAGCAGGGGGGAAAAGGGCACTCATGGGTCAATGTATTATAACTATTTTATCCCACTCCTTATCAAAAAAGTTGAAAGACTGTTTTATAAAATAAGAATGCTAATTATATTTTCTGTCTAAATGTCAAAAGTCTACATATCCTTTAACCCAGTAATTCCATTTCTAAGAACGCATACTAAAGAAACACTTGTACAGGAAGTATCAGCATATCCAAGAATATTTCCCACAGCATGGTTTGTAGTGTCAAAAGACTAAAACAACCTAGGACATTCACAGAATGGGAATACCATAAACAAGGCAGATCTAAACGGATTGACAGGAAACAGTCTCCAAGATACACTGTGAAGTTAAAGATATCATTTATAGAACACTATGCTATCATTTATGTAACAAAAGAGAAAGACTGAGAAAATACATTTACAGAAGAAATCCAAAGAAGATGCCCAAAACTGGTAATGCCGACTCCAAGAGGAAGGAGTGGAGGAGCCCAGACGAGGTCAGGCAAAAGGAGGACCTCTCATGAAAATACACTGTGTGCAGTTTTACAATTAAAAAAATAATTGCCAAGTAAATGCACTGTTTATTTTTTAAAAACATAAAGATCATGCAGATTTACTCAGTTCCCCAACAAACACCTCAGGAACCTTCCGTTTCTCAATGAACACTTCAGGGACCAATTCTCTCTGATGGAGCTTCTGCAGTGGATACCCAGAGAGCTGAAGCCTCCAGCTTAACTTACTACTACTTGGACTTAGTGCAAAAACAGCCATGCTCTGAAATTGTGATTTGGAAGTTTCTTCTGGATCCAAAGAAATAAAAAAATCCTCCTCAGCAAATCCTCCTATTCACTCCCTAATATGGCTTAAATGGCCCTCTTTCATGTTCCCCAAGGCATCTGCTGCTTACTACTATCATACCATGTTATTCTGAAACCACTTATTCCCTGATACTACTCTTGCAACTTCTCTGCAGTTTGAAATTACATCAAAATAAAAAGTTTATCCTCCAACACTTACTAGTGATAATAACTTATGAAAATTTAATTCACAGTAATTCCAGGTGTTCTCTTGGCATTTACAAGAACTCTAGAAGAACAATGTGAATAGCCCAAAACTGGTTTAAAAAATGCCACCAAGGAAGTGTGAAATACTGAGTATTAAATACATACAACTTCAATTTTTCCCCCCATGGCTAAAAAAATGCTTAAATGCTTGAATTTAAACTAATATTTTTCTTAGAAGACTCTCTTATAGAGAGCATGGGTACCCCAAACCATTTCATTGATCTTAGGAGCTGTTGCAAAAGTCTTCCTAAAATTAATTTTAAGTTTTAGAGAGGAATATTTTTTGAACAGTCCTCTAATTCTTCTCCCTGTCTTTCCCCCCTTATATAAATAAAATCAGAGACAGCACTAAGCAGGAAAAGAAGTTTCATAGAGGCAACCATAAAAGTGTGCATGGAATCAGTTGATTAGATAAATATGAACAGGAATGTTTAAAGCTGACTGGCAAACCCACTGCTTCTTCCTCAGCCAACACTCAGTGTTCAACATGCTGGTAACAAAGTGGAAACTGCCAGAAACAGGCGTTAAAAGTCATACTCAAGTTGTTTATTAGAGAATGAAAAGGAGTTGTGATTTAAAAAAATTTTTTAAAGAATTCCATTTGCTTGAAGAAAACATAAAGATTTCTAGATCCTTCTAAAAATCCCTTTTCTCTAAAGGTCTACTTTAAGGCTAAAGTACTTGATAATCTTACTAAAGCATTATTATTAATCTAGCTTTTATACTATATAAGATGTTCTTCATGAAGGTGAGCTCCTGGCCCCATATGATTGGGAGACAACAAAACTGAAATATTCCACGGTTCAAACAGAGCTCACTGCGGTCTGAACCTATGTTTTTTAAAAATATCTATTTATTTATTTGGCTGCTTTGGGTCTTAGTTGAAGTGCAAGGATCTTTAGTTGTGGCATGTGGCATTTAGTTCCCTGACAAGGATCAAACCCTGCCCCCTGTACTGGGAGCACAGGGCCTTTGCCACTGGACCACCAAGGAAGTCCCTGAACCTATGGATTTTAATAAGGAATACTACTGGCCAATTTTCAAAATGAGAAATGGTAATTACCTCTGTTTTTCCACTCCAGGTCAATAAAGCACCCATTTCTCAGTCTTTCCATCAGGATATCCACCTAATTGATTCCAAAAATCTACCCCAAAGTGGATGATGGGAGAGAAAACAGCTTAGAAAAGTCATGTGAATTTCTAAATTATAATTGAGGATGTGAAGTTTGGAATTGCTTTTTAAATTTCGATAAAAAAATAATCCTATTTTTCTCTCATAAAAATGAACCTGATATAAAATCGAATATCAAAAAAAAGACAGGTTGGAAAGAGATTACATCAACTTTCTGACAAAATAACAAAGCAAAAAGCCTCTCTGGTGTTAGCGTAACAAAAAGGCCTTGAAACTCTAATCCTCTCCACCCTAGTGGGTGATATTTCAGTAAGCTGAAAGTCACACAAGCACAGCCAGTTCATAAAGTACAAACAGTGCTGCCACTGTTCAAGATGCTTCACTTACATCAGTCTCTCCCCCTCTCTGGCACAAGGTCCACAGACTGTGTTACTTTTTTCTTTTTTCTCCACATTACTGACTTTTTATGTGATAGTGATGATCTGAAAATTGGACACATCTCATTTAGTCTATCAGAATACCACAATTTCAACACACCAAGTTTGCTGTTTGCCACCTGACTTAGACTTTTGAAAATCTGTTTTATGGTTGAAAGAAAAACCTAACGTAGAGAACATCTGCTGCTGCTGCTGCTAAGTCACTTCAGTCGTGTCCGACTCTGTGCGACCCCATAGATGGCAGCCCACCAGGCTCCCCCATCCCCGAGATTCTCCAGGCAAGAACACTGGAGTGGGTTGCCATGTCCTTCTCCAATGCATGAAAGTGAAAAGTGAAAGTGATGTTGCTCAGTCGTGTCTGACTCCCAGTGACCCCATGGACTCAGCCCACCAGGCTCCTCCATCCATGGGATTTTCCAGGCCAGAGGACTGGAGTGGGGTGCCACTGGAGAACATCTAATGATTAAGAAAAAAGAGAAAGGTTAGGCAGCAATTAGGGGAGAGACGGGTAAGATTTAGATGGCAGCCCACCAGGCTCCCCCATCCCCGAGATTCTCCAGGCAAGAACACTGGAGTGGGTTGCCATGTCCTTCTCCAATGCATGAAAGTGAAAAGTGAAAGTGATGTTGCTCAGTCGTGTCTGACTCCCAGTGACCCCATGGACTGCAGCCCACCAGGCTCCTCCATCCATGGGATTTTCCAGGCCAGAGGACTGGAGTGGGGTGCCACTGGAGAACATCTAATGATTAAGAAAAAAGAGAAAGGTTAGGCAGCAATTAGGGGAGAGACGGGTAAGATACCGGGAGAAGAGTACAGTTGATAACAACATCAGCTGCCTGGGTGTCAAAGATGATAACAGTGGGGAGAAATGTGGTCAGGCTGTCAAGAAGTACTGTGCTTTTAGACAAAAATATCACTCATCAACCAGAGACTTCAGAATTAGAAGGGCCCAATTAGTATCTGTTAAACTGGGCTCTTCACTTTCTCTGCTCAGCCCTCTGAGGCTTAGCCAGGTTCCAAACCTCCTTGCCTGCTTACATGACAGGGCTACCAACATCTTACTTCCAGAAACTATAGCTTGGTCTTTACTCCTCCCAACTCTCACTGTAAGCTTCCCCTGAATTCCTCCCAATCGACCGACGTTTACAGCAGTATTTCCCTTTGATAGCCCAACCTGGCCTTCTGGGCCTGACACAACTATCTCAGAACACAACTCCAAGCATTGTAAAAATTTCAGAGACAGCTTTACCCTCAAGTAAGAAAGTCTACTAAACTAATCTATACCCACTTCTTGCCTCAGGGAAGAAAAAAAAAATGTTTTGCCCTGATACTTAAGGTAGCTTTTCTCTGGCAGAAGTGAGGAATGATTACCATTAGATTACACTCAACTTATTTATTCCAATGAAAGATACTGGCTCCCTCGATGCAGACAGACCTTAACGATATTAAGTACATATTTTCCTCAAAGTTTCTTTGCTTAAAGCAAAGAAAAATTATCTGTAAAAACAGACAATATATATAAGATTCTCCAGGCCTCCTACTCTTTGGAACCTGCTGAAATTTCAATAGTTAACTTGCAGCCTCCTTTCATTACCTAGGAATTTTATAGACACTCTATTATTAGTAATAAACAGAACCAAAGCAAACAAAAATACCCACAAAGGATGACCTACTAGCAATAAGAACATAGATAAGGCTGAGAACTCTAATTTCCCAATCTAAGTTTTTACTGGGAACTGATCCTTACATTAAAAATGTAAGTTACTCTGATCTTAAATTAAAAGTGGAAGAGGAATTAGACAATAAATATATTTTTATCATTCCTGGCCAACTCTCTGACATTCCATTCTGATATTACAGTTTATAATTCATATTTATTGTTTTACTATATCCATGATACTCCTGATGACACCTGGAGGGCTCTTCATGTCTCCAGGGGCCAAAAAACGTTAATTGTTCAACTTACATTTGTTAAATTATCAAAAGACTAAATGGCATTGGATGGCTGAGACAACAATGATCTCAGTCTCCTAACTCCTCATATTCTGCACATTCAAATGCTCCCTGTCCTCTTTTGCAAAATATTTATTCAAATCAGACTCACATGATAAAGATGACAACAATATGACAACAATATTAAAGAATAAGGCTTCCCTCTCTGCCTTAAGCACTCAACTCTTTAAAGATATCACTCCCTGTCCTCCTTATTAAAGCACAAAGATTTCACAATGTTCTCCACTTGCACAAAGCCAACATCAAACTTTCAACACTATATAAATACTAAATTGTCTTAATAAAAAGCTAGCAAACAGGCGCCAGCATACTTTATGCAGTGAGCCATGTTCTTTTTTTGTAAATCCAAAGTTTCTCATTTAGTGATTAGTTCCCAGTTCTGCTACCTATGTAAATAGCAGTTTTCTTGGAAGGGGAGAACTGCAAGACAGAAATGTCTTCTATTAAAGCCTTCCAGATAGTATCAAGAGAACCTCAGAGAAACTTTTAAACTCACAGAAAGAGCCTAAGTCTGTCAGCAGACATTTCTATCTACATACACAATAAGGAGATAGGGCTAAAGATGTCTTTGATTTCACAGCACTCATCCAAACTCTTAGAACTAAAAGTCAGTTATTAATAGAAAAGATGCTGCTTTGTAAACACCAGTATGTAACTTCTAACCATCACTTCGTTGAGTCAAAACTGAACCAAGGACTTCCTGGGTGGTCCAGTGGCTAAGCGTTCACTCTCCAATGCAGGGAATGTGGGTTTGGTCCCGGTTGGGTAACTAAGATGTCACGTGCAGCGGGGCAACTACTGAGCCCATGCCGCAGACTCAGCGCATCTCAGCTCAGCACATCTCAGCTGAGACCCGATGCAGCCAAATAAACAAAAGAAATAATTTTTTTAAAAAATGAACCAAAGCTGCTTAGCTCTGTGGTGTATTCCAAGGGATCACCGCTGATTTCCTAACAGTAGAGTAAGACTTGCGTCAAGCTTCCCCATTCACTAATAAGAAGTGCAGCCAGGCTGCCCAGAAATTCCCCGCCCAAGTCCCATAGCCATCCCGGAAATTTGAGGAACCAAGTGTGCTGCAATCTTGGCCTTTTTGGTAGTGGGTCCAAAAAAAACAGTCTGTAGGCCAAGACTGTAAATGAAATATTATTCAATGAAAAACTAAACAGCCAAAGAAGTTTTCATTTACCCAACACAGCTATCATGGACAGACAGTACTGCAGAGCTGGAGTTTCCAACCTGACTTAATGATAAACACCCAGGAGAGAGTCTATAGTCACAAGAACGTGAATGGAAAACAGGCCTAAGGGTTCACTGGCAATAGGCTCAGGGGATTCTGAACAAAGAATAAGTAATAAGGTCAGAATTCTTTCAGTGTGGAATCTTTTAGGGGAAAGAAGGCACTTACTTACAGGTAATATTAATAATTTTAATAACAAAAGCTCCTACATGCTACGAACTGTTCTAAGCACCTTATGTGTATTAATTCATTTAATACTCACCACCAACTCTTTAAGATACTATCAATTCCCATTTTAAATATGTGGAAACAAAAGAACAAAGAGCCTAAGAATCCTGCTCAAAGGTTTAGAGAGCCAAGAAGTGCTGCAAACTAGTTGGGGTTCAGATTCCACAAGAGTCAAGGGAGAAACACAAGGTCCTCTAGTTGCAGCAATATTCACTAGAACTATGGCCAGCAAAAGTTTCTGGAAACCTGTCTCCTCTTGCCTCGCATTCCACAGAATTTTTGCTTTTGCTTTTTTCTTTAAAGAGGTGTCACATTCCTTAACTCCATCACACTTCTTTTGAAAGCAGCGGACGGCATGAGAATATCTTCACTTTACACACAGGAAAACTCAAGTCCAGGTTACTCAACTTCTTCAATGATGCTCTTTGAAATAGTCTGATATATGAAGAGAACTGGGGGAAACCAATTGAAAACAAAACAAAAACCAAAAACAGAACATCCAAAAGTAAACATAGCTGTAACAGAAGGAACCTATGAAACCGAACAGATGTCGAGCAGCCAGCCACCCTCTCACACAGGGAGTGCGACAACGCCCCTACAAAAGTTCCTGAGCCTGGAGGCTGCACAAACAGCCCTAACACCGACCTACACCAGGACTCAGCGGTCTGTCCAGGCCCTTCACACGAAGAGGCGCTTCTTGGACGTCGCCTGTAGTAAAATGAATTCTTTCGCTGAAGTGCGGCGGCGGGAAGCCCAGGGAGCGGCCGGGGCATCAGGGCTCCGAAGATAAGGAGGAGGCCGAGGGGACCTTGCCCCGCGTCCGGCGGCCTCTCCCGCGGCCTGAAGCGGGGTCGGCAGACCTTCGACCACGGGTCCCGGGACCGCGGCCGGTCCGCCCAGGGGTTCAGCCATTTTCTCTTTAGGTCTCCTCAGGCCGCGGGGGGAAGGGGCGAGGCCCCTGCGACCTCCGGCCTTCGCTTCCCGCCGCCCCTCCCGGCGCCCTCCCCTCGCTCTTCCTTTGAAGAATGCGGCTCCATCTGGAACCCGCGTCCAGGCCCTCCCGGCCCGCGCCGCCCCTCGCAGACCCGCCTGGCGCCCCGCACGCCAAACACTGGCCGCGGCGCCTGCTCCCAGGCTGGCCCTCGAGCCGCCCGGAGCCCGGGAAAGCGGGGCGCCCGCGTGACCCCTGACCTGGCCCGCTCCCCACCTTACCGGCTCCGCAACCACCTGACAATCGGTCCCCGCTCCAGCGACTCCATAGCCCTGGAGCCAGCGCCACGCCAGCCTACCCCCTACACGCCCCGCGATTGGCCTTCAGGATCGCAGCCGCACGTTCCTATTGGCTGGACTCTCCATACTCGCCGTGGGGCCAACGCGCGTGGCAAGCGGACTACGGATCCCGAGTCTCCGCCCACTCCAGGCTGGCTGGGGGCGGGGCCACGGAGGCCTGGGCGGGAGCTGTCTGCGGCTGAGCTAGCGCGGGAGCTCGTCCAACCCACGCTGTGTTGTGGAGTCTCCCACCCCGCTAGCAACCTCGGACGACTACGTTTCCTGCTGTAGTTCGCCGTGGCTTCGTTAGGCCCTGGAAGACAAGATCATTGCTTCTGAGACACGGCTCTATGAGAGTTCCAGCTCCACCTCCCGCCCCCAGAGCCACATCATAGTATCTGCTGCCCCACCAAGAGCACCCCACAGCTGGGAGGAACCGCGAAGCATCAGCTAGTGCAGCCAGTTCGACTGCATCAGGTGCCCTACTCCCAAGTCTCCGCATTGAATTGTTTCCCTCTCCTACTCAGCTGCCTCGCTTCTTCTCTCAAACTTTATTTCCCACCTACGCAAAAGCAGTCCCGCTCCATTCCCAGTTTCAATCGCACACCCCAGAGTCTTTGAAGATGACGACCAGGCTAGTGGTGCTTCAGAAAGGAGAAAATAGTCTGACTAACCACCCTAATTCTCTACAATGTCCTTTACAGCTGCCAGAAACATTCTTAGACCCCTCTCTCTCCCGGCCCCCACATCGCCCCCATAACCGCTTTCCTTAAAGGTAAGCAAGCTTATCTAACCAAATCATAGACCTAGAGAAGAAAAGCATAAAACCCTCCAACATCTTTCTTCGTGTAAAAACTGCTAGGAGAAATTTTTATTAGTTGATAAAAGAGCCCAAGAGAAGAGAAAAGGAGAGTAAACTGCAAAAAAGGAAAATCCAAGTAAAGTACAAACAAATTCAGGGACCAAAAAAAACTGATCTGAGAATCATCAGTGATCCGATACAGGCTGGTTTCCATACCGAATTTCTCCTAGGGAGAAAAGAAAATGTACAAATTAGTTCTGAGAATCTCTCTGCAACACATATGGGGTGTTTCAGAAAGGCTTAATGAAGTCCCTCCGGAACAGAACCTTTCCTTTGGGAACTTCTACTGCAACTAGAAAATAAAATGGCTGGAGCCTCCTTATCGCGTTCCAGGTCTGCTCTGGTGGGTAGATTCCCTGGGCTATTATATGCTTATTGCTGGCTACTTACTTAGCTCACAGTGTGGGGCTGCCTCCTCCTTAAGCTTTTCTTCATTGTGCAGGCTCGGTCTGACTTTCCCAGTGCCGCTCCTGTCTCTTGCCTCTATATATGGAGACAAGTGCGCCTCCCCTTGGTTAGACAGGCCCCTTACCTTGCTCTGGGCAACACATTGTTAAAGACACTGCAGGGAATTTCGAGAAGCAAACCACACCCTTCAAAGCATAATCAAATTTCATCTTTGACCTGCCATGAAAAGGAAAGCATCATATATCTGCCACTCCTGGATATTAAGGAACAATTAATTGCATGTGAAAACTTTAATTCTAAGATTTCACCTCTGTGTTATTTCACGGGGGCTCGAGGCAAGCCTGTGTGTCCCAGTGGTGGAAAGGGGTGGAGTGAGAGGAATTGCTTTCCTTCCCAGATGCCACCCTCGGTTGGAGTGAAGCTGGTTTGGGCACTTGAACCAGGATTGCATGTGCACTAGGACTGTGCACCCCTGAGACGTAAACTGAAACCACTTAACCCCAAGCCTGACAGTCCAGGAGTATTTTCCACATAGGTACGTGCAGTGTCAGTGTAATTACAGGGAGTCTCAGAGTATGGGTGAAAACGCCACCCAGTCCATCTCTTGAGATCTGAAGAACCCGCTGGCATCAGCCTGGTCAATCAGTAATAAACAGGCGGACAACAAAGCACACAAACCCGAGACTCAGTGTCTGATGTTAAAGAAAAAACAAAAAACACCTGATGCTGCTATGTATATGTGTGTGATATTTATATCCAGAGAAAGCCAGGATTGCTCAATCTGGGGGGAAAACTGGTGGAGGAACTTGCCTCGGGCAAATACCCTAGATTAGTCAGCCAGCCAGTCAGCCAGCCGGAGGCAAAGCTGGAAAGGAGAGGCATTGGAGGGGAGTGAGGAGAATAAGGGGGTTACTGGAAGAAAGAACTGGCTGCCTTCAGGAAGTTTTCTGGCAGTTTTATGGGAAATCTGCCTAGTACCATAAAAACATGCAATAAGCATAAAAGATATAAACACCATAGAATGGAAAAGAAAGAAAAGACAATCAATTCATATCCATCTTCCAGCAAGAGGCTCTAGTTCCTACACAGAATAGCCGTAGCATCACAAGATGAAGACCCTTTCATTCCAGGACTAGAAGTCATCTCATTACTATTTGACCTATCTCTTTGTCCCTGTTCTACAGCAGACAAGTTTCCTAAGGCAAAACTACCTTAGATTGGGTTGGGCTCAATTTATCCCCCTTCATGGGAAAATAGAAGAAAAAAAGAAGAAATATGAAATTACCCAAGAACTAACCTGTTGTAGGAAAAGACCCTGTTTTGGTTTAGGACTTCCAAAATAGAAATGGACTTTACAAGGAGACTCTATCATAGTCCTCCTGTGGCTTTTACTCCGGAACTGCTCCCAACATACACGCTCCAATCTTGCCTGCTAGGTCCCCAATGCACTTATAGTAACTGACAACATTATGGAATTCTTGTTATGTCTCAAACAATATATTTGATATGCTATAAACAAGAATTAATCTTCACAATAAATTTGTGAGGCAAGAACTATATCTTTTATTTTGCATATTAGGAACCTAAGTCAGAGAGGGAGAGTAATTTGTTAGTTAAGGAGGTTAACTAATTAAAGTTAATTAAGCGATCAGGAGGTGGCAATAGAAGTAACATGTTCCAAACCAAAGGCCAGAAGCAGAGTTTTAATAAACGATTTGGACACTAATTTGAAGTAGAGGATTTATTTGGCAAAAACAGAACTATCTTCAGCAACATGGAACTGAACATTATTTTTCATACAAAATTAAAAGCACATTATATTTCCTTCCTGACTACTTGCCAGCCCCCATCTCTTCGAGAGAGATAAACTTCATCTAAATTATTTCATCTTATTGTTGATTGTCATTTATAACTTTATTGCTACTTCTGTTTCCAGTATTCCTTTGGAAAAGGTGTACGGATGACAATACATATTCTAATGTATTGTCTATAGATTATAAGATAAAGTCAAGCATGTATTTGCTGATACTTTTTTTTTTTTTTTCTGATACTTTTAAAGTTACCTGTCTTTATACTTAGAAATGACTCTTAATAGTAGGCTTCCCTAGTGGCTCAGATGGTAAAGAATCTGCCTGCAATATAGGAGACCTGTGTTCCATCCCTGGGTGTCAGGAAGATTCCCTGGAGAAGGAAATGGCAACCTATTCCAATATTCTTGCCTGGAGAATTCCATGGATAGAGGAGTGTAGCAGGCTACAGTCCATGGGGTCGCAAAGACACGGGGTCATTCAGACATGACTGAATGACTGTAACTCACTCAGTTTAACAGCAAGTCAGTGGTAGAGCCAGGCTTTGAATAAAAACTTGTTAGATCCCAGAGCCAGCATCCCAACTACCGTACCAGAATACCTCCATCTTACACACCTGAAACAATTTCCTTCCATTCAAATCCCAAGCTCAGAAATGATATCTTTCGTAAAACCCTATTCATGTAAATTCACTGAACATTTCACATTACCACAATAGCCAACTGATTTCTGTGTAGATGTTAATCTGTATCCGTATGATGTGTGCTTTTTGTTTGAACAGGAGACTTTTTTCCTTCCATGCTCGCCTCCCATCCGCTCTCCCACTATTCTTTTCCATGCTTGTGTCGTCCTTGAACAACTGCCCGCTATTAACTCCTCCCGTGCATATTTGCTCAGTCACTTAGTTGTGTCCGACTGTTTGGGACCCTATGGACTATAGCCTGCCAAGCTTTTCTGTCTGTGGAATTTTTCCAGGCAAGAATACTGGAGTGGGTTGCCATTTCCTCTTCCAAGGGATCTTTCCGACCCAAGGATGGAAACCACATCTCCTGTGTCTCCTGCGTTGACAGGCAGGTTCTTTACCATTGAGCCACCCAGGAAGCCCCCTCCTAAGTCCTCCCACAACTTCCTTTTCATTGGAGGACAGAGGGAACAAAAAGCACCCGTCAAACTGAGCTGGCATCTTGAGACAGGAAAGCAAGACAGGCAATTCCATATAATCATGTTTCCGTTTATTATACAGTAACTTACTCACAGGGTGGGATTGGGTAAGCAAGATCCAGAAGCCTTTAAAACTACATTCCACACCACAATGTCCATTGGGACCATTTTACTCTTAAACTAGAGTATGGGGTAGGTGCTCAAAACAGGACCTGCATTCCCAAGGCAAGATTTATGAACGGGTAACTAGTCTCATGGGAATGCCTCAGCAAAGGCTGCATTGTTTGAGGATCAACAGAACATAGGGGCCACTTGATCCTAATGATTATTAAACAGTACCTATTAACTATAAAACACTTGACAACAGAGAAGTGATTCATAGCACAGTACAGTCCTGGGTTGGGTCAGTGAAAGACCAAAGGGACTGACACCATCTTGGGCATGATGGCATCAGTCACATTAGTAGTCATATACCTTCCTTACCTGGAAAACTCATTACTGCTGTTGTTGTTTTTATTGTCACTATTATTGTGTATGTGTTAGGTCGCTTCAGTCGTGTCCAACTCTTTGTGACCCATAGAGTGTAGCTTGCCAGTCTCCTCTGTCTGTGAGATTTTCCAGGTAAGAATACTGGAATGGATCGTGATGCCCTCCTCCAGGGAATCTTCTTAATCCAGGGATGGAACCGACATCTCTTCTGCCTCCTGCATTGGTAGGCTGGTTCTTTACCACTAGTGCCACCTGGGAAGCCCATTACTATTATTCCATTAAGATATCCCCCTCTGTGGAAGCATCCCTGATGCCCTCCTCCAGGCAGCATTAGCCCTATATTCTGTCTGCTACCCAAACACTTCTTATTCTACTCTAGCACTAACTCATTCTGAATGTATTTATTGAAAATCAATTATATATCAGGCAGAATATAGGTGGTATAGATACAGTACAAATAAGATAAGCACAGCTCCTATGGATTAATGCTTTTGTGCTTTCTTCTCCCACTAAAATGTAAGCTTCTCAATAGGGGCAATTATTTTATCTTGTACACCTGGTGCTAACAAAGGCCAGATATATAGAAGGTGTTCCATAAATGTATCATCCCATTGTTTTAATATGTTATGACTGTCCAGCAATGAAGATAATAATTATACTATATCTGTTTATATTTGTGTATCTATTTCCAAAGTGGAGTTTTTTTTATGTGTGCTCAGTTGCTAAATCATGTCCAACTCTTTGAGATCCTGTAGACTGTAGCCTGCCAGGTTCCTCTGTCCATGGGATTTTCCAAGCAAGAATACTAGAGTGGGTCACTATTTCCTCCTCCAAGGGATCTTCCCAACCCAGAGATCGAACCCTTGTCTCCTGCATTGGCTGGCAGGTTATTTACCACTGAGCCACCTGGGAAGAGAGATAAAATGAAGTCTTTATCCTAAAAATATTTCTCCTTCTGATGACACTGGATTGCACAGGAAGTCTCCCCTTTGAGAACTTCTGTTTGGAATGAGAATGCTACTGGCCTCGAGAGTCACGTCTTACCCCTTTCTCAGGCAGTCCACATCAAATGACTGATCTATGTGGGAAGGTGAAGATTCACCCCTCTCACCCCAACCAGGGACAGCTCTGATGATCTGCTCAGCCCTTATCCTACATTACAGCTCAACTTCTCTACTGCAGACTGCTTCCTTCCCTTCCCTTAGTGTCTATCCCAAGATCACTTCCTAGTAACAGACTGCTTCTATCTCGAAGTTACCTTCCCTTCTTTTTATTTATTTATTTTCTTCAATTAGCAATAATTGTGCCTCAGATAAATCTCATTGGTTACAATACTGCCACTGCAAAAAGCTTGGCTGTGCTTCTTAGGACTTCCTGTATCCAGAAATTAACGTATCTGCAAAAGTGGTCTTCACTCCTCTACTTTCTTAACACTCATTTTTTCCCATCCTTTTGTAATTCTCCCCTAGAAATTACGTTCTTATTAGCTAAATTAGATCATTGCCAAGTAGGGTCAGAAACCACTAACTCTACAACCCTCTCCATCTTTGAAATGTGATACCATTCCTCTTACAACTCTCTCTTTGGCTTCCATCACACTGTACTGTTTGAGTTGTTCTGTTTGAATTGTCTTTCTCTCCCACCTTCACTGGGACTTTTCTTCCTCCTACTCTTACATGTAGGCATTCCTTAGGTTCACTCCTTTCGTCCTCTTCTAATTCTAAGCAATCTGTCTGGAGTTTCAGTGTGATAATACTGGGGACCCCCTCAGCATTAGAGACACTCATGGGACAGTGAGAGTAAGAACAGCCTCTTAAGGGTAAAACAGACCTGGATACCAGGTCAAGCCAACTGAGAAATCGTGGGCAAATTATTAAAGCTTTGTTTCATTTCTTTGTCTGAACTGAGTATGATACCAGCCTCACAAGGATACTCCCTATATTTTCTGTTCCCCAAATGCACCGACGCTCTCTTTTACCTCCCTGTCTTTTCACATATTGTGCCTATGCTACAGCATTCTGGCTCTGGCCATCCTCTGACTAACTCCTACTCACCATTCACGTCTCACTTTACTTTTTTAAAAAATATTTTTATTTTTCTATTTGTTTTATTTTTAGCTGTGCTGGGTCTTCGTTGCTGCACGGCCCTTTTTCTCGTTGTGGAGAGTGGGGGCTACCCTCTAGCTGTGGTGCACAGGCTTCTCATTGCTGTGGCTTCTCTTGTTGCAGAGCACAGCCTCTAGGGTTTGCAGCTCCTGGGTTCCAGTGCTCAGTAGTTGTGGTACATGGCCTTAGTTGCTCTGTGGCATGTGGGATCTTCCCGGACCAGGGATCAAACCCACGCCTCCTGCATTGGCAGGCAGATTCTTTACCACTGAGCCGCCAGGAAAGCCCATTTACCCTTTTTGTGTGTTTGTGTGCGTGGGTCTTCATTACTGTGCATGGGCTTTCTCTAGCTGCGTGGAGCAGAGGCTACTCTTCATTGCAGTGCACGGGTTTCTCGTTGTGGTAGCTTCTCTTGTTGTGGAGCACAGACTCTAGGCCCACAGTCTTCCGTAGTTGTATCACACGGGCTCAGCAGTTGCGACTCTCTAGCTCTAGAGCTCGGTCTCAGAAGTTGTGCTACACGGACTTAGTTGCCCAGCAGCATGTAGAATCTTCCAGGACCAGGGCTTGAACCTGTGTCCCCTGCATGGCAGGTGGTTTATTATTGACTGAACCACTAGGGACGTTTCTGATGTCTCACTTTAGACATTCCTTCCTCTAGCAGGGATTTCCCTGGTGGTCCAGTGGCTAGGCCTCTATGTTCCCAATGCAGGGAAACCAGGTTCCATTTCTGGTCAGGGAACTAGTTTCCACACGCCACAGCTAAAGATCCCACATGCTGCAATAAGGCTTGGCACAGCCAAATAAACAAATAGATGTTCCTTCCTCCAGAATGCCCTCTGTAATTCCAGTTTCTGAGTGAAGTGTGTCTTCTGTGTCACCCTATACTATATTCTTCCCTTTCCCGTAGCATTAGCCCATGGAGTTGCTTTGGCTATTTATTTATCTAGAATCCTCTGTCAGGGCCAGGACTTTGTCCTGGGCACTCTCATTGCCTTAGGGAAGACTCCAAGGCTGGCAGCATTGCTTCAAAGCCCCAGAAGCATTTCACCTTCCTGAGGATGACTCCCGAGGGTTAGTCTCTGTAGCCTCCTCCCCCAAGCTACAGCCGCCTCTGTCTCTTTCCCTGGACATCCAGCTAGAAAGTCAACGTTGCTGCATCCCAAGCTATCCTCCTCTCTCCTCACACCATCTTGTTCCAACAATTTCCCTGTATTTGCAGCTTCTGGAATTTTGGCAATGAAAAGCTCTCTTGATTCCTCATCGTCTCTCTCATCACATGATGCTCATGACTATAGCCTATCTGCCCAAGTCATGTGTTCCTGTCTTTCTATTTCAGCTGTCACCTTCCTGCTTAGGCCTCCACTGCTCTGACCTCAATGACCTCATATCCTCCTGGTCAATCTGATCATTTCTCCTCCCCGCTTAGAAACTACCAAAGGCTCCCTACTGCCTACTCTCTACTCTGTAGAGTAAAGGAGAAGAAAGGGGAAGGGAGCACAGACTGACTGAGTGCCATGTGGAAGATGTTTTGCCCACAATATCAAATTTAAATAAAGAATAGACTTTTCATCTGACATTCAAGGCTTCCCATGCCATGGTTCCAGCCTCTTTCCACCCCATCTCTCACCTCTCCACTGTGCAAACCTCTCATTCCAGTTAAAAATCATATTCTCTCCATCCCGAACACACCCTGAGCTTGCCTGACCCTGCACCTTGACTCCTATTGTTACTTCCACCTGTGCTTCTAGTACCGAAATCTTGTCCATTTTTCAAGATATAACTCAAATGCCACTCACCCTTTAAACCCTTTCCTGACTCTCGTGGGATGTGAACTTTAGCTTGGATTTGACTTTATACGTATGTGACCTATAATAATGCTTTTTAAACTGTCTCAATACATTATTGGATTATGAGATCAATTCAGTGTGTCACAATTAGAATTTGTTAAAAAAAATGGAATAGGAAATATCAGAGAATGTCACAAGCACTAAAGTAGGTATTATTTTGTGAAACTTTATTTTAATAATATGTGTGTGTATACTGGGTTAATGTAAAATATTTTTCTTACTGTAGCAGTCATAAAAAGTGGAAAAACACCATTGTGATCCATATGCATTATTTCAGCAGCTGATTACAAACTCCTTGATGAGAGAACAGACCTAGCAAATTTTACCCTTGCATTCAGTGAGAACGAACCCTCTACTCTGAGCCCCACTTATTCCAGGGAGACTCAAGGTAAAGAGCAATGTCCTATCTCTAAGAGAGCTTCTCTTCTATTAAGAGAGACCAAAAAAGGGGGCTGTTCCCTGGTGGTCCAGTGGTTAGGACTTGGTGCTTTCAGTGCCAAAGGTGTGGGTTCAATCCTTGGTTGGGAAGCTAAGATCCCACAAGCTATGCAACGTGGTGAAAAAAAAAATTTTTTTTAATTTTTCAATATAGAGAAACAAAAAAGAAATTCAGAAAGAAAGTCTACAGTTACTTAAGTAGCTGAGAAGCCATAGAATAGGCCTTGGATTTACAGCCAAAGACCTACTTAGAGTTCTTGCTCTGACATTTATTAGCTGTTTGTTATTGGGTAAATTGCTTGATTTCTCTGAGCTTCAGTCTAGCCAACCAAAAGAATAATCTTACCCAACCTCACACACTTGTGCTAAAATTAAGTGATACATATATACAAGATTATTTTGTAAGCTATAGAAATGTTCAAAAGTTTTAGGTAAAAACCTGCATGTGCCATTTAGTAAACAAATGAAAATTGATGTAATATAAATTATACAGCAAAATGGGCATTAGTTTTTTTTTTTTTGGCTTCACCTTGAGTTTTGCAGAAATCTTAGTGTCCAGACCAGGGATCGCACCCAGGCCCCAGTAGTGACAGCACTGAGTCCTAAGCACTGCACCACCAGCAAATTCCCTTGTTTTGGTTTCTGCTTACTCATGATAGAAACCCAATTCAGACCATGCTCAAAGAGAGGTGAATCAGACACATAACCCAATGGTACAGTGAACTTGGACAGGGCTTCAATCTGGGGATTCAGATAATATCAACCAAGCCACCATCCACTAGTCTCTTTCTTTCTAACTCCCTCACTCTGGGCTCTACATCAGTCCCAGCATGGTTTATTCTCAGACAGGTTCTGCCCATATGGTGGCAGGGCAGCCACCATCTGCTCTGGGCTGATGGAACCCTCACCACCAGCGGACAGATATCTTTTCCCTTGTCGTTCCAGCAAAAATCTCAAGGAGGGCTCTGTCTGACACCTAACTTGGGTTATGAGCCACATCTTAAACCAAAAATAGTGGTCAGGGGTACCTAGGATATAAGTTGACCCTTGGAGTTAGAGGGTGAGTCACCTGTACTCAAAAGAGCTTGGGGAGGAGTCTTTTCAAGAGGTAGGGTCAGAGGTTGAGAATAACCAAGTTTCCAAAGCCGAATAGGTTAGTTTAGAAAGACATCTCAGTCTCTCCTGTTGAATGTCACCGAACAACATTAGAATGAGGACACACAAACACATGTTTGTTCCATTTCATTTCATTCATATAATACAGCATTGAGGATCTACTCTGTGCCAGATACTGTTCTGGACACTGGAAAATAGTAGCAGTTAAGACATACAGGGACTTTCCTGGTGGTTCAGTGGTTAAGACTTGCCTTCCAACGCAGGCTGTGTGGGTTCAATCCCTGGTTGGGGAGCTAAGATCCCACATGCCGAATGGCCAAAAAAATAAATAAATAAAATAAAATAAAACAGAAGCAGAAGGAAAAGAGGGCAGCAGAGGATGAAATGGTTAGAATGCATCACCAGACATGAATTTGAGCAAACTCTGGGAGATATTGGAGGACAGAGGAGCCCGGTGTGCTAGCAGGCTCGCAAAGCGTGGGACAGGACTTAGTGACTGAACAACAGCAGCAACAAAAACAGGAGCCATCCTGTAACAAATTCAATAAAGACTTTAAGAATGGTCTATGTCAAAGAAATCTTTAAACAAACAAAAAAGACATACAGAATTCCTGCTCTCAGGGAACTTACATTCTGGGACATGGGTAAAGATAATAAGTCAGTAAGTATATGTCAGGCAGTGATAAATTCTATTTCAGAAATAAATTTAAAGAGCACAGTAAGAAGCAATAAGAGCCAGAGGTGGGAGATAAGGGCTATTTTAGAGGGACTGTTTAGGGAAGACTTCACTTTGAAGGATAAACCTGAAGTGAGAGAGCAAGTCACAGGAATAACTATCTGGAGGAGAACTTCCAGGCAGAGGGAAAAGAGAGTGTGAAGACCCTGAGACAGAGCCAATGACTTCCACCTGAGCAATGCATGTACATTTAGTAACATATATTTGCATGTATATGTGAACATATTAGTCCTTTATTTTCCTATATTGGAACATTTGACAGTGATAATTCTGAGAGTGATATTAAACTGTGAAATCCTTGGAGTCTTTCTAATATTGATTCAGCTATGTGAGACATCATCAAATCTTGCTGAATGTGCAGAGGTGCCTGAGAGTACCTTGGAACAAGGGCTTCCATTTTCCCACAGAGACCAAAAGCAGGAGAAGCTCAGTGAATGGGGCAGGTGCAGTAATGAGCCATGTGCCACAGTGAGTATCAAGGCTGACGGTAGAGATCCCGGGTGACCCTGCCAAAGCTGGGCGTTGGAGACCTTCCTCCAGGAGTGTCCTTACCTCTGTCCTTTTGCTCTAATTGCTGTGGACGTGCCAGGGAGCACAAAGTGGCTCCTGAGGGTGGTTCCTACCGATGCTGGGTAAAGGTCCCTAACTCAGAATCAAAGACTAACACAAAGTAAAACTTCCTCTGATCTTGAGCCTTGGCAAGGGTTATGTTGCCGAGAAGAGGAAAAGCTTGGGGTGGGGCATGTGTGTGATGGGTAGAAGGGAGGGGAAGAAGTCAGAAGGCAAGAGACCTGCCCTCCCTAATTGGTCGGTAATAGTTTCCCTGAACTTGAACCCTCATCACCTACCAGGCTCTGCTCTTCTCCCAGAAAGGCTCTTTTCCTTGAATTGCAGTGACTTCTGACATGTTTGATGTTAATACTTTACTGTCCATTGGTCCACATCTTCTTTATTGTCATATAGATATGTCTTTTGTTTATCTGCTTATATTAATTTTCATAGAGTGTGAATTCTTAGAATATGTTCGTGAGCAATACGTTCTAAATTTATTTCAGTGTCTACCTTAATTGCTCATTGCAAGGAGGCCCCAATAAAGGCTTTTTGATGATTTTGACTGCCAAGATTACACTAGAAATCAAAGGTTACTTCCTGTAATTTTGGGATACTGCTCCTCTCTTACAAGTCTTCTCTCACAGCTTGGTTTCAAGTTGGGCTTGCCTGAAACCTTCTAGTTTGATGATAGGAGACCTGGCTCTTCCTTAAATTCACCAAAAACTTCTATGTGACTCTATATGCTTCACTTTCAGTCTTCTAGTCCAAGACAAAAAAAACTCACAGGGTTTGAAGGTAGGGGAGAGAGATAAAATAAAATAGATGTAGAAGGACATTAGGACATAACTGGAGGAGAATGGATATATATATATATATATATGTATGCATAGCTGAGTCCTTTTGTTGTTCACCTAAAACTATCACAACACTGTTAATTGGCTATGTGAAAGTCGCTCAATCCTGTCCAACTCTGTGACCCCATGGACTATAAGGTCCATGAATTCTCAAGCCAGAATACTGGAGTGGGTAGCCTTTCCCTTCTCCAGGGAATCTTCCCAAACCAGAGAGAGAACCCAGGTCTCCCGCATTGCAGGCAGATTCTTTACCAGCTGAGCCACGTGGAAAGCCTTAATTGGCTATAGCCCAATACAAAACAAAAAGTTTTTTTTAAAGTCAGGACATAGGATCCTGTTTCAAGTCTACACATCCTTTCTTTCAGGGCCTGTCCTCTGAAACACTTCTTTCTCCCCACAAGCGTAATTCTTCTTGCAGGAATCTGGGGTTCCTAGTCCTGGTGTGAAGGATGAAGATGGGGCCATCCAGTGTGAGTCAGGGTATCATCTTTTGCAGGGATGCCTCTTAATGTCTCCTTTTACTTCAGCTTTGCCCCTTCATCTTTACAGGCTTTCAAAGAGCTAGTTTTCTAAACCTGGATCCTCACTTATGTTCCCATTCTGTTGTTTCTAAGAGAAAGACTCAGAGGGAGGAGGTGAGATAGCTAGAGTGTCAGAGACTTCACACTAGAGAGAAATGTGGTGAAGAATCAAATGGTGAGCACTCAAAGTTTCAGAAAACAGAAAAAGCACAGGCAAAATAAACTCTAGGTGAGTGAAAGACCTAAAGTTGTAAAACAAAACTTTCAAAATTATCGGAAAAGAATATACTCATGATCTAATTTCTTAAATCAAATTATAAAAAATGGGCAATTTTGATAAAATTTACTGTAACAAATTTAAAACCTCCTACATAAAAGACATCTTAAGGTTAAAATATAAGTGACAGGGAAATGGGGAGAAGTTATCTGCAACATACAAATATATTAGAAAAAGATGGATATATGTAAAGAATTCCTACAAACCAGTAACAAAACAATAATAAAGATGATAAACAACCCAATAGAAAAATGGACAAAGGTATGAATAGATAATTTCCAGAATTCCAAATAACCAATAATATATAGAAAAACTTACTCTACCTCTCCAGTAATTGGGAAAATGCAAAATCAACAATGAGATTCATTTCACATCGTTGGATTCACAATAACCGAAAAGTCTGACCATTTTAAGTGTTGGCGATGATGTGAAGAAACTAGGAGTCTCACATCCTGTAAAACAGACACAATCACTTTGGAGAGCAACTTGACAATACATATTTACTGAAGTTGAAAATGCACATATCTTTGGAACCAGAAAATCTGCTGCCTTACAGCAGTCTTTTTCAATCCATTAGTAGGCCATGAATAAATTTATTGGATACACTCAGCATTTTACAAAAAAGGAATAGAACAGAAAATAGAGTGCATGTGGCAAAAGTAGGTATCATCTTATTAAACATTTATTTCATACATGAGCAGGGTCTTGATATAAAGGATGTTTCTCACTACGAGTTACAGTTACATAGAAAAACACACTGAAAACACTGTTTAAGAGATACTCTCATTAATAAAAACAAGAAGACATGTTAGAGCCTGTTCCCTGTAATGTAGTTTGTAATAATAAAACACTGAAAATGAAGCACATGTCTATCAGCAGCAAATAAACAAATTGGAGTGTATTCATGTGATGGAACACCACACAGCAGCTACAATTAATGAACTTGGTCTATGTGGATGAATTTTGAAAACAGAATTGAGGGAAACAAAACAAAAATGTCACACTAAATGAATTGTATGAATTTTACAAACATTTAAAAATACTATATAGTATATATCCACAAGTATATATGTATATATACATACACACACACACACACCCCCCCCAAGTAGTATATAGTACATGTATTTTTTTTAAAGCATTAGAAGTAGACCGATATAAAAGGGATACCTAAAGGAAGGAAAAGAAGTAGGACTTGGAAGGAAAAACTAGATATGATACCATTTATTCATTTTGGGTGGTGGATATGTTGATGTTATAATAATCTTTGTTCTTTTCCTTGAAAATTTTTAACACGTAAGAAAAAATAAATGGAATTATGACGTTTTTAATCTTGCTCTGATGAGATGGCTGGATAGCATCACGGACTCGATGGACGTGAGTCTGAGTGAACTCCGGAGTTGGTGATGGACAGGGAGGCCTGGCGTGCTGTGATTCATGGGGTCGCAAAGAGTTGGACACGACTGAGCGACTGAACTGAACTGAGTATCATAAAGTTGCATTAACCACTGGTTATTAAAATTCTTTCATCCTGTGATTCTTTTTTCCAGTGCCTGAAGAAGAATAATCTGCCCGAAATCAGCCTGTCAAACTCAATAAACTAGTATCTAGAGGCGACAAATCACTGTATCTATTATCTGTACTAGTGTTGCCAAAATATTGTCTTCCTGTTCACTGATGCTGAATAAGAATACAGAGACAGTGTCTGGAGTTTAGAGACGGTGCCCCCTTCTCTTGGTAATAGGGAGAGGTTTTTTTATCCTCATGAAGGTCTTGCTTCTTTTTTGGGGGGGGAGTAAAGTTTCAAAATGGCCACAGCTGGCATCTGGCAACTCAGCAGCTGGGGTCTGGTGTCACTAAAGCCACCAGCTCGTAATCTTTTTTGAAATGTAGAATGCTACAGGAGGGTATAGGGGAGAGAAGAAAGCCAGGTGCAGAGTACAACTCATATGTAGTCAAGAGAGCAATTAGCTTTGTTTAGCTGTTTGAAGGAAAAGTCCAGCTACGAGTGTTTGTTAGTAGTAATAGCTCAAAAATAACCAAGATTGCTTAACTCTTGCAGGCCTCTTGGGCTTGTATTATGGAGTCTCATACCAGAGTCACACCAAGGGCACAGAAGCAAAGCCCAGTACTAAGATCCCTGGAACTGACTGAGCCCCATTGTAACCATTGCCAAAAGCCCCCTTGCTTTTTACAGGTCAAGCTTCCTGATCTTAAATTAGGCAAAAATACCCACTCCTGTACTTACACTATAGCACCCTAACCAATCACCTAATGCCACCCTTCCAGCAGGAATTTTCTCTGTCTTGAAACTATAAAAATTGGCTACTAACCCACAAAAAGCGCCGGCTCTCCCTTGGGCTGGGTTGCTGTTCTAACAGTGTTTCCCAGAAATGAACTCTGTTCTCCCTTGGGTCAGTCTCCCTTGAGCTGACCCACTGTTCTAACAGCATGCCATCGGCTCTTCTTGGCCTGTCAGGAGGTCGGCCTGCAGTGCTTGCAGCACCCACATTATCTCTGCTCTTTGTTCTTAATAAATGCAGTCCTTTCTGCAATACTCTCTGTCTGGAAATTCTTTTCCAACCCGAGTTCGGACTGCCACAACAGGTATGTGGTGACAAAGGCCACTCACTCATCCCTGAGTGAGGCCACTCGCTTACTCATTTTGCTGTAACACTAGCAAAAGAGATTTTTCTTTCTCTGAAGCTTCAGCCTTTGGTCTTCACATAATCTATTCCCTCTTCTCAGAAAGTCCTTCCTCCATTGTCTGCCAGTCAATCTATTCTCCACTATGTAGTTCAAATTTTACTCTCTTCATGGTGAGACCAGAAGATAAGACATATCTTTGGCTGTTGATGTCAGACCACACCACACACCTTTCCAGGCCTCTCCTGGATACTCTCAGAATACCCCCTACCCCCAATCCCCAATGCAGGAAAGTCTGAATTGGGCACTGTATTGGATATCTTTGTGCAACAGGAGTTAAGCATTTTGGGACATGGAGATTAACAGCTAGAATGAAAGGGGTGGGTCAGAGGCTCATTGTATTCACTATATATAGTTTTCAAAACTGTTCTATAAATATATATGGTGGTGGTTTAGTTACTAAGTCATGTCTGATTCTTGCAACTCCATGGACTGTATCCTGCCAGGCTCATCTGTCCATGGGATTTCCTGGGCAGGAATGCTAGAATGGGTTGCCATTTCCTTCTCCAGGGGATCTTTCCAACCCAGGGGCTGAACCTGGGTCTCCTGCTTGGCAGGGGAATTCTTTACCAACTGAGCCACCAGGGAAGTCCCATAAATATATATAAACATATAAAATTTAATACATGCCTTTCTTTTCTCTCCTTCCCTTCATCAACCACTGGGAATGAGCTTCTCCTGTTCCCCCAAAAAGATAGTCTTCATGGATGACCTTGTCACCACCAGAATTTAGCATTTACTACTCCTTCCTTTAACATTCATTGTACCTTGACGTTTCTGTTACAACATCTATTACATGAGAACATAATTATTTTTGAATGTCAATCATCTCTACGAATCCTGAGCTTTCTTAGAAAATTTTTACTTATTTTCTTTTGGCAGGGTCATTGCTGCTTTGCATGAGTTTTCTCTAGTTGTGGTGAGTGGGGGCTACTCCCTAGTTACAGTGCATGGGCTTCTCACTGAAGTGGCTTCTCTTATTGCAGAGCATGGGCTCTAGCTCACGTGGATTCAGTAGTTGCAGTTTGCAGGCTTGAGGGCTTAAGTTTCCCCATGGCATGTGGAATCATCCTGGACCTGGGATTGAATGCATGTACTCTACATTGCCAGGCGGATTCTCAACCACTGGACCACAAGGGAAGTCCTGTTGCTTTTTATTTCTTTCTGTTGCTTTCAAAGACTTATTAGCAACAACATCTAAAACTTAAAACTGTGAGGTCCTAACCCCAGGATAATCCATTAAATCTGTGTTAAATCTTTTGGCTTTTTTTTTTTTTTTGGTGACACTGCCCCACTTGCAACTTGCAGGAATCTTAGTTCCCTGATTAGGGACCGAACCTAGGCCACAGCAGTGAAAGTGCCAAGTCTTAACTACTGGGCCACCAGGGAACTCCCACTACTGTCTTTTTAAGTGATTCCATCCAATGACCTCTATAAGCTTGCAGAACTAGCACTGACTGAGGTTGTATCAGGCTGCATCCTCCCAAGCAATATTTTGATTCAAAACAAAATATCATATATATATGATATGATATATGATATATATATATAAATTGGACATCGTAAACCTACAATAGGACAACTTTGTAAGAACAAGAAATAATAAGGAAACTTCTTTTCAGAGGAGTTATTATATTTTAAATTAGTTATTTCTTTACATTTTTTACTACGCTGGGTCTGTGGACATGGAACAACAGACTGGTTCCAGTTTGGGAAAGGAGTTTGTCAAGGCTGTATATTTTCACCATGCTTATTTACTTTTATGCGGAGTACATCTTGTGAAATGCCAAGCTGGATGAAGCATAGCTGGAATCAAGATTGATGGGAGAAATATCAATAACCTCAGATATGCAGATGACACCATCTTTATGGCAGAAAGCAAAAAGGAACTAAAGAGCCTCTTGATGAAGGTGAAGGAAGAGAGTGAAAAAGCTGGCTTAAAGCTCAACATTCAAAAAACGAAGATCATGGCATCCAGTCCCATCACTCCATGGAAAATAGATGGAGAAACAATGGAAACAGTGACAGATTTTATTTTATTGTGCTCCAAAATCACTGCAGATGGTGACTACAGATATGAAATTAAAAGACACTTGCTCCTTGGAAAAAAGGTATGACCAACCTAGACAGCATATTAAAAAGCAGAGACATTACTTTGCTGACAAAGATCCATCTTGTCAAAGCTTTTTTTCCCCAGTAGTCATGTGTGGATGTGAGAGTTGGACTATAAAGAAAGCTCCAAGGAATTGATGCTTTTGAACTGCAGTGTTGGCGAAAACTCTTGAGAGTGCCTTGGATTGCAAGGAGATCCAACCAGTTCATCCTAAAGGAAGTCAGTCCTGAATATTCATTGGAAGGACTGATACTGAAGCTCCAAAACTTTTTCTATCTGATGGGAAGAGCTGACTCATTGGAAAAGACCCTGATGCTGGGAAAGATTGAAGGCAGGAGGAGAAGGGGATGACAGAGAATGAGCTGGTTGAATGGCATCTTCAACTTGATGGACATGAGTTTGAGTAAGCTCCGAGGTTGGTGATGGACAGGGAGGCCTGGTGTGCTGCGGTTCATGGGGTTGCAGAGTTGCACAGGACTGAGCAACTGAACTGAGCTGGGTCTTTTCTGCTTCTTGCATGCTTTCTCTAGTTGCAGCAAGCGGGGGATACTCTCCTGTTGCAGAGCACGGGAGCATGGTCTCTAGGCATGCGGGCTTTGGCAGCTGTGGTTCAAGGGCACTAGAGCGCAAGATCAGCAAGGGCTTAGTTGCTCTGTGGCATGTGGGTCTGCCCAGACCAGGGATTGAACCGGTGTCCCCTGCCTTGCAAGGCAGATTCTTAACCATTGGAAGACCAGGGAAGCCCCCCTGAGGAATTAATCTGAGAGGGAAAATATTACCTTATGTTCAGTTACTAAGTCATGTCCAACTCTTTGTGACCCCATCGGCTGCAGTGTGCCAGGCTTCCCTACCCTTCACTATCTCCTCGAGTTTGCTCAAACTCATGTACATTGAATAAGTCATGCCATCCAGCCATCTCATCCTCTGTTGTCCCCTTCTCCTCTTGCCCTCAATCTTTCCCAGCACTGGGGTCATTTTCAATGAGTCAGCTCTTCCCATCAGGTGGCCAAAGTATTGGAGTTTCAGCTTCAGCATCAGTCCTTCCAATGAATGTTTAGGGTTGATCTCCTTTAGGATTAACTGGTTTGATCTTGCAGTCCGAGGGACTCTCAAGAGTCTTCTCCAACACCACAGTTCAAAAGCAGCAGTTCTTCAGTGCTCAGTCTTCTTTATGATCCAACTCTCACATCCACACATGACTGCTGGAAAAACCATATCTTTGACTACACAGCCCTTTGTTCACAAAGTAATGTCTCTGCTTTTGAATACTCTGTCTAGGTTTGTCATAGCTTTTCTTCCAAGGAGCAAACATCTTTTAATTTCATGGCTGCAGTCACTACAGTGATTTTGGATCCTAAGAAAATAAAATCTGTCACTGTTTCCACTTTTTCCTCATCTATTTGCCATGAAGTGATGAGACAAGGTGCCATGATCTTAGTTTTTTGAATGCTGAGTTTCAAGCCAGCTTTTTCATTCTCCTCTTTCACCTTCATCAAGAGGCTCTTTAGTTAAGGTATCTATTCATTTAATATTTAATGAGCACCGCCTGTGTGCAAAGAATTGTGCTAGGAACTGGAAATATAGTGAGCTTAGAATCTCACAGGGAGGAATCATTAAGTGTATATTGCTACCACTAATTAATTATGATTATTTAAGTACTATGAAGGATAAGTTTAGTTACAAGATGATAACTGGGGACTCTAAGTCTGTGGGGTTAAAAGTCTCCTATAATCATGCTGCTTATGTACAGGGCAGCAGTAATTCATGTGCCCAATTGGTCTGGGTTTAAATTTTAACTCAAATACTGAGTAGGTTACTTAACCTCTCTTTCTTTAATTATAAGGGGCTTCCCTGGTGGCTCAATGGTAAAGAATCTGCCTGCCAATGCAGGAAACAAGGGTTCTATCCCTAGGTTGGGAAGATCCCCTGGAGAAGGAAATGGCAACCCACTTCAGTACTCTTGCCTGTGAAATCCCATGGACAGAAGATCCTGGTGGGCTATAGTTCATGGGGTGAGAAAAGAATTGGACACAACTTAGGAACTAACAACAACAACAATAGTATCTACCTTTTGAAGTTACAGTGAGGATTAAATGAGTTTATACACTAAGAACAACGGGTGACACACAGTACCTACCCAATAAATGTTATCTTTTGTTACCATTTCAGCTGAAACCTGAAAGACAAGCCAAGAGGAAAAAGGAAGGAAGAAATGCTAGGTAGAGAGCTACATCTGCAAATCCTAAATGAAATCAGTCCTGAATATTCATGGAAGGACTGATGCTGAAGCTCCAATACTTTGGCCACCAGATGCAAAGAACTGACTCATTGGGAAAGACCCTGATGCTGGGAAAGACTGAAGGTGGCAGGAAGAGAAGAGGAAGACAGAGGATGAGATGATTGGATGGCATCACCGACTTGATAGACATGAGTCTGAACAAGCTCCGGGATTTGGTGATGGGCTGGGAAGCCTGGCGTGATGCAGTCCATGGGGTTGCAAAGAGTCGGACACCACTGAGGGACTGAACTGACATGTGCAAAAGCCCAGAGGCATAAAGTTGTCTGGCCTATTCTAGAACTGAAAGGTCAATGGTTCTTAGTACAGAAAGCTCAGGGGAAAGAGATACCATGAGATATGAGATGAGGCTGAGAAGGTAGGCTGAGATCAGTAATGCAAGACCTTGTAGGCCAGGTTAAGGAGTCTGAACTTATCCTTGGAGTCAGAGGAAACTTGAAAGTTTTACGAAAGGGTACGACAATCTTAGATTTGCAACTTCAAAAGCATTCTCTTGCTACAGCATGGAGAACTAACTGGAAGCAGGCCAAAAAATAGATGAAAGGGAAACCGGTAAGGAGGCTGCTCTGGCAATTTAGATTAGAGGCTTGTCACTTAGAGAGAAGGAAGCTGGATTACTGAAGAAAGAGAAGACAGAGCTGACAAGACTTAGTGTGTGCATGTTAAGGTGAGGGGGTATGGAGGGAGAGGCACTATATAGTAAATAAATATTTGAGGAAGGAATGAATGAATTCCTGTGTGAGCCTGTCATATTGTTTTACCACATGAAACACCTTTTCTCTAGTCCATCCTTCCAGGCAAAATTCCTTCTCATTTCCTCCATGAACCTGTCTCTGATTGATCTTAGCCCCATCTTTCTGGGATATTCTAGAATTTTAGAGCTGAACAATTTTTTTTTTTTTTTTTTTTGGTCACAATACATGGCACGCAGAACTTCTGTGATCAGGGATCAAATAACATGCCCCCTGCATTGAAAGTGCAGTCTTAACCACTGGACCACCAGGGAAGTCCTAGAGCTGAACATTCTTGAGAAATACATTGAGGGCTGTTGAGAGGACTTAGGAATTGTCTGAAGATGGAAATCATGCGTTAGTCAACTTTCTGCCCCACCCATCCCCATCTTGCAGAAATACACTCATTTATATAAATTTTCCTCTGATTACATGAGTGGTTCAAGCATAAACAACCTATACAACTATAAAGCTCTGTGACCCATAAAGCAATACACACTGTGGGAACTTTCACAACTGTCTTCTTCTTGGGTCTTCAAAGAAGTCTTATAAAAATAGGTACCATTGTATAGGAAATAAACTTATAACTAAAGTGACATGTCCAAGGTCACACACGCACTAAAGGGAACGGCAGGGCTCATTTTTGAACCTAGAACCCTGGTCCAAATGGGATGGACTTTCTACTACACTGCCAACCCTCCCATGTAGGTGAATATTCACATGTACTCAGGGGGATTATTAAGTCTTGGAAGCAACTGAACACCACTGTTAGGGGAACCACCGACCAAAACAGCTCAGTCAATGGCCACTGTGGCCACTGACCTTCAACAGCCCCTGAAAGGAATTCAGGGTGGAGACCAGGAATGAGGTACTCTGTGCTGTGAGAAAAACTGGCAGAACAGACCTTGAGATAACTCTTTTCAGAAGATTTTATGAGCCCAAGTTCTTGCATCTTCTATATCTAGAAAGGCACAGAGACTGTTAACAGTGACAACTGCTTTGACATCCATTGAAAAGGGAAATGTTAATACATTCGAAAGTCAAAACAGAGTAACTGGTTCAGACATTAAAGGTAAAATTAGGTGACCGTTGGACCGTTGTGGATTTCAGACACGTTCCTGTATTGCTGAGAACAGCTATGTCAGACTAACTTAGAATGGCATTAGCCATTCTTATGTCAGTGTCCACTAGTAGCTGCAATCTTATGGTTTCAAGGTATCTGTCAGGCAAGTGTAATCTCCTCGGTTCTGTCTCATCTCAACAAAAATTAGAAGTGACAGATATTTAAGCCCTCAGTGCATCACAGCTCTTGGTTCTTGAACAGACCGTGTTATAGCTCTTAGACAGATCAGCGTTACAGCTCCGTGTTACAGCTCAGTTTTATTTAGAAAATAGCAGGAAAATGCATTCTTGAGGCGTGAGGGAATGCTGACCCAAAGACTCCAAGAGAAGAGAGCCCCAGCCCTTTGGCTCCTCTTTTTATATGTTTTCTTCCTTTCCCCTGGGCCTGCCCTGTGTAAACTGGGCTAGCCAGGAGTGCTGTTTGTTCTACCTGAGGTCCTCACTCCGGTCCTCGGACCTTGCTTTGACCTTGCTTTGTTCTGTTTTTGCTGGCTTTTCCCTTCCTTGTCATTTAGCCACCCCCATTTTGGACTCCTGTTTCCTATTCTACCTACCTAATGGTATCCTCTTATAACTATTAAATATTTCAGAGGATAAAGTTGTTTAAATCAGATATTAATCAAAAAGGGGAGACATAAGTAATGGCCAATTGCCGGGAGCCAGTACAAGGAGTCTCGCTCATGGCAAAGGTCATGAGGTTAAGGGGTCCAACAGGCAAAGGCGAGTCGGGCCTTAAGGGAGCCTCGCTGAATTTTCTCGAGCATCTACCCCCAAAACCAGAGTGTGCCTGCCTTACTGCATTATGCTCTCATCAACTCCTCTGACATTAACAGGGGGCTGTCCTCACACCACCTGTTTCTGGAAAAAGGTAATTTAGAGCTTTTAGATAATAAATCTCCTGGGCATAATAAGAATGTTTCAATCCAAAAAGAAGAGGTGGCTAGAATACACAGAAAAGATCTTCATGACCTGGATAATCATGATGGTGTGATCACTCATCTAGAGCCAGACATCCTGGAATGTGAAGTCAAGTGGGCCTTAGAAAGCATCACTACGAACAAAGCTAGTGGAGGTGATGGAATTCCAGTTGAGCTATTCCAAATCCTGAAAGATGATGCTGTGAAAGTGCTACACTCAATATGCCAGCAAATTTGGAAAATTCAGCAGTGACCACAGGACTGGAAAAGGTCAGTTCTCATTCCAATTCCAAAGAAAGGCAATGCCAAAGAATGCTCAAACTACTGCACAATTGCACTCATCTCACACGCTAGTAAAGTAATGCTCAAAATTCTCCAAGCCAGGCTTCAGCAATACGTGAACCGTGAACTTCCAGATGTTCAAGCTGGTTTTAGAAAAGGCAGAGGAACCAGAGATCAAATTGCCAACATCCGTTGGATCATGGAAAAAGCAAGAGAGTTCCAGAAAAACATCTATTTCTGCTTTATTGACTATGGCAAAGCCTTTGACTGTGTGGATCACAATAAACTGTGGAAAATTCTGAAAGAGATGGGAATACCAGACCACCTGACCTGCCTCTTGAGAAATCGGTATGCAGGTCAGGAAGCAACACTTAGAACTGGACATGGAACAACAGACTGGTTCCAAATAGGAAAAGGAGTACGTCAAGCTGTATATTGTCACCCTGCTTATTTAACTTATATGCAGAGTACATCATGAGAAACACTGGACTGGAAGAAACACAAGCTGGAATCAAGATTGCTGGGAGAAATATCAGTAACCTCAGATATGCAGTTGATACCACCCTTATGGCAGAAAGTGAAGAGGAACTAAAGAGCCTCTTGATGAAAGTGAAAGAGGAGCGTGAAAAAGTTAGCTTAAAGCTCAGCATTCAGAAAACAAAGATCATGGCAACCAGTCCCATCACTTCATGGGAAATAGACAGGGAAACAGTAGAAACAGTGTCAGACTTTATTTTTCTGGGCTCTCAAATCACTGCAGATGGTGACTGCAGCCAGGAAATTAAAAGACGCTTACTCCTTGGAAGAAAAGTTATGACCAACCTAGATAGTGTATTCAAAAGCAGAGATATTACTTTGCCGACTAAGGTCCATCTAGTCAAGGCTATGGTTTTTCCAGTAGTCATGTATGGATGTGAGAGTTGGACTGTGAAGAAGGCTGAGCGCCAAAGAATTGATGCTTTTGAGCTGTGGTGTTGGAGAAGACTCTTGAGAGTCCCTTGGACTGCAAAGAGATCCAACCAGTCCATTCTGAAGGAGATCAACCCTGGGATTTCTTTGGAAGGAATGATGCTGAAGCTGAAACTCCAGTACTTTGGACACCTCATGTGAAGAGTTGACTCATTGGAAAAGACTCTAATGCTGGAAGGGATTGAGGGCAGAAGGAGAAGGGGACGACAGAGGATGAGATGGCTGGATGGCGTCACTGACTCTATAGGCATGGGTCTGGGTGAACTCCGGGAGTTGGTGATGGACAGGGAGGCCTGGCGTGCTGCGATTCATGGGGTCGCAAAGAGTCGGACACGACTGAGCGACTGAACTGAACTGAATCCAAAAACCCCTCTGATGGCTTTCTAGCCTGCCTGCAGGACTCTTACAGCTGCGCATGTGATTGTTTGCAGCCTCCTGAGAGAGGCACAGGAAGTTTAAAACATCCTAGGAATGTAGGGGTTCCGAGGAGTCAAAATCATTAGAAAAGGACTGATTAAGGATTTCATTTGTTGAGCCAACACTTGCTGCCAAATTTTCATATCTTCTATTTGCTGATATAGTTGGTATATAGAAAAAACAAGTAGTAACATAGATCTTTGAGTTAAGTACCTTCTTTGTTATAACCCACTGCACCTTTGTTCTATAGGGATGTAATTTTAGTGCTTTGAGGGTGATGCAGATTAAAGAAAAACACTTCAGGGGAAATGAGATTAACATTCATTAAGGAAGAGAGCCATAAAGTGCTGACAGGCCTCTTGGCCAGAAGATCATGTAAATCACCTGAGACCTTTTGTATACAAAAAGATATACAGAAAGGGTCAGGACTGCTGCCCCTGCATGACTCTGTATCTTCCATTATGTAAAACTTAGGGTATATAAACACCTTTTAAAAATAAAGTTATGGGATTTTTGCATAAGCTTGGCCTCCCCCGTGTAGACTCTCTCCCTCTCTCTCTCTCTCTCTCTCTCCCTCCCTCTCCTTTTCAGGCTGATCCCTTGGAATACAGAGGCTAACGGAGTCTACTTACTTGCCCTGGCTTTTAAGACCCATGTGAGAGGGAGCCCAAGGCGGGCACCCTCCACTATTCAAGCGGGTGCCTGTGGCCTAACGTAGATGGTGCAAGTTCCTTGTCTTGGAACTTAATTGGTTTTCCACGTAAACCAAGTTATTCAGCCTCTTTTCTCCACTAATTTTCCTACTACACTATTCTTTCCTAATCTCTCTTTATATTTCTAAATAGATAAGTTTTCCTCGCCGACTCCATCTCCCCTTCGAATTCCATGGATCAAATGGGGCTGGACCCCGGCAGCCAATAGTTCCTGTTATATATATGTCAATACTACATCAGGAGTCAAAATTTAGATAAAATTAGACAACTGGCAGGACTTCCCTGGTGGCATTGAGGAATCTAGGTTGAAATTTTAAGTCCCCTTAATGTTGAAACCTGGAGGCAGGCCATGCCTCACAGGAGATAACTTACTCTTATCTGATGACTCAGAGTCTCCTGGTCTTAACAAAGCACCATTACCGATGACTTACAACCTGGTTTCCTGACCTTGTAGAAGAGACCCCCTCCCAAGGAAATGTATTTACGGTCGGATTTTTCCTGGGTAATTGTTTCTCTAAGAACTGGCCAAGCGCTGCAGAGTGGTCAGTCAACTGTTTCGATTTAATTATCTGCAGACCTATCCCACCAATCAAATGTCCTCACCCCACCTACACCTGCCTATGGCCCCCTACCACGTTGTTCCCAATATCCTGATCCCTCCCACACCTGCCTGTGATTTTTCGGTATAAAAGTTCCTCACAATTGATGTTCGGGGTTCATCTCCTTGAGTGGAGACTGAACCCCGGCGCGTCGGCCTAATAAATCCTCTTGCTGATTGCATCGAATTCTAGTCACTGTGGTCTTTGGAGCGACAGATTCTGAGAAAAGGCCGCGAGGTCTTACAGCATAGTGGATAGGAGTCCACTTGCCAATGGAGGGGACATGGATTTGATCCCTGGTCCAGGAAGATTCCACATGCCTCAGAGCTACTGGGTCCGTGTAGCTAGAGCTACATGCTAGAGCCCATGCTCCACAAGAGAGGCCACTGTAACAAAAAGCCCGTGAACCACAACGAAGAGTGGCCCCCACTTGCCACAACTAGAGCGAGCACACACGCAGCAGCAAACACCCAGTGCAACAAAAAATAAATAAATAAAAATTAAAAAATAAACACTGGCTCTCTCATTCCAACTCTCCCTTGAAGTGCAAGTCCAGACTGAGCTTCAGGCTTATTCTCCTAAATTTCCAAGAGACAGATCTTAATCACACTAAACTCAGATCCAGGACTTAGAACTCAGAAATACTTCCAATTCAGTGTCTATTCTCCAAATTGAGGTAGGACTATGCCTCATTTTAGTAGGAAATGGCCAGAGCCATCATCACCCAGTTTCCTAAATTAAAACTCAGCAGGACTCCCTGGGCCTCCAGAATACAAATTCTTTCTGTGTCCCCTGTTCTTGTTTGTAGGATATAAACTTCATTCAGCTTCATGGACCTTCCCTGAGCTTCACACAGTTGCTAAGCAGGAAAGAGAGGCAATGTGAAAAACCAAGGAATAGTCGAATAGCAATACAGCCTTGGGGCAAGGTCTTGGTTCCTCCTCAAGGAATATGCCTAACAATACCTCTGAGTTCTTCTGCAGAACTGGAGCCCCTACCCAGGCAGAGGATGGTAATGTCAAGCTGAGCACAAGATTCCTGAAGCACTGCCTGGTTAACTGCACCACCAATAATCAGAGGAAAAGTCACACAACCTACAGCCCTCACCCCAAATTTTGCCTTCTTTTGCTTGGCCCAGCAATGACCATCCTGTTAGACCTCATGCTTGGTCACTATCTGCTTCAACTGTTTACATGGTTCATTTCTGACAGGGTCCAACAGTTTCAGGCACAACAGTTATTATTAGGATGAATGCTAATTTCAGGCACAGAATACCTTGATTTAGATCAAGTGGCAAGAGATTTCTACTAGGCAGGGCTATGCCCACTCTCAGCAGGAAGTAGTTACAGAACAAAGAGACCTGTGCCCCAGTTCCCAAAGAATATCTTGAGAATGAAGTCTCAGCAGGGGGTTGTTAGGGGAAACCACTGACCTGATCAGGCAAGATAGTAACCACTTGCATGAGTTATCTTACAACAGGAGGTCCTGGTAAGGAAGTGGAACTACAAGCTACTACCAACCAGAGGAATTTGGGAAAGGTGAAAGAGGAGACATCAGTCTGTATGATTTTGGCAAGGCAGCAGTGGGTGGTGAGATCTTAATTAAAATGAGATCTTAATTCCTTGCCCAGGAATTGAACCTGAGTAGCCTGGATGAAAATCTGGAATCCTAGCCACCAGACCAGCAAGGGCTAGAGGTAGAGCTATTTTTCCCTGGACCCTTGCCCCCAATGAAAAAATGTATTTCTCACGGAGGCAAAAACTAAACGCAGGTACAAAGTTTATTTTTAGAGATATGGCACAACCAAAAGTGGGAGAAATAGAGAGAAATAGTTTAAGATAGAAGCAAGGCAGAGATGCATACCAGGAAAGAAAGGGTGTGGGGTGTCTCCCTGAATAAGGAGTGTAGTGAAGAGGTGGTTGTCATTTATATAGGTCAGTTCTTCCAGGTCTTTGTTTACCTTTAGCCAATTATCTGGTTTCTTTTTCCACCTCTGACCTGCCTTAGGACCCTCCCCACCATGAGTGCGCAGGTTTTTTCCAAGATAGATTTCAGTCCAGGAGCCTATGGGATCACGTATTAGCATCACATATTATGGAGTGGCGCTCCCCCCTCCTTTTGACCCCCAAGGAGACTTTCTGCACATGTGAAATGTCTCCTTTGCCCCAAGGATGGGAGGTGTGTGATTACCTCTTATATTACAGTCTTTTAATAGGGCTTAATAAAAATGCCTAATGTCTGGTTATTTACCCTATTCCTGTTGCTGAGATCTCAAAATACAGACAGGAGTCTGGTCATAAATATGTAGTCCTAGAGCCCATTTGGCAGCCCACTCCAGTATTGTTGCCTGGAGAATCCCAGGGACAGGGGAGCCTGGTAGGCTGCCGTCTATGGGATCGCACCGAGTCGGACACGACTAAAGCGATTAAGCAGCAGCAGCAGCAGCAGAGCCCATTTGTCTTTTGCTTCAGGAAATGTATAGGCTGCTGGTGATGAATGGCGCTCATCCCAGGCAGCTGAACAGGAGCCCAACTATAAATGCCTAGACTGAAGCTCATCCTTTTCTTGCCTCACATATGTCCTACCAACCTCCCCAAATCCTTCTCACTGGAAACCGTCTTGGCTGGGTAATGTATGTGCCACCAGAAAGGACCCTTAGAATAATTTGCCAGAGACAACTAGAAAACTTACCTCCATCATCATAAAACCCGAGGCTGAGCGAAGTCGCAGAGCAGTTCTGGGTTCCCTTACCCCGCTGCTCTCTGTCCAGACGGCCCTACCTAATAAAGTCTCTTGCTTTGTCAGCATATGTATCTCCTCATACAATTCATTTTCGATTATAGATGAAAATCCACTCTCTGGCCCTAGCTGGGGTTCCTCTTTCCTGCAACACCACTTCTGGCAGTCCCTCCCAATTTCAGGGATTACTGAATGTAGTCAAACATGTTTATTGGGCGATTACTAATGCGGGAGACCCAGGTTCCGTCCCTGGGTCGGGAAGATCCTCTGGTGAAGGAAATGACAACCCACTGCAGTACTCTTGCCTGGAAAATCGCGTGGATGGAGGAGACTGGTAGGCTACAGCCCAAGGGATCGCAAAGAATGGGACACGACTGAGCAACTTCACTTCAAGTGAAGATCCAAGTAAGCAGCCATGACATCTAGCGGTGGCGGTACAGTACAACAGTAACTAAGGCAAGAAGGTGTTTGCCCTCAGGCTGGTTCAGGCACCTGGGCAAAAGACACAAACGTATCAACGACGTGGTTAAATGCTATAAAGAAAATGCACGGGGGGTCATGGGAGAAAATGCATGTCCTTCTGGTCAGAGACAGCCCCTCACAAAAGTGACATTAAGATTGAGACCCAAGCTTGGTCTTCAGGAGGCACTTAATGAACGACACTATTCCCACAGACCTACTTTGAAAAACGCCCACAAAAGGGAACGGCGTTAAGTGGTCCACGCAGGGGCCGCTCCCAGACCGCCAACCTTGGCGGCCAGACCTTGACTGGCACTAGAGGGCGCCGGGGGTCCTCCCAGGACCAAGGAGGAGCCGTGGCCAGAGGCCCTAACTGACCTCCGGCACCGGCCGCGCCAAAGCCCCAAAGCCTGGCGGCACAAGGACAGAAAACAAGGGCGGCGGGGCCAGGAAACCTGGAGGCCCTAGAGCTTCTCCAGGGGTCACCAGACCCTCCAAGAGGCAACTTCGCAAAACCACGCCCCAGCCAAGGGCAGATACTCCCTCGCTCCCTCTGGGATAGCCGGGTCCCGGCGCCTCTAAACCAGGAAGTGCTGGTGGCATCCAATCCCCAACCTCCTTCCGCTCTTAGCCTTCGCGGCCACGGCTCGCCGCGGGGGCGCGCAGGCGAGCGGTCTACGGTTACCAATGAGCTCTCAGGAAAGGCGCATGCGTTGGCGAAGGAACGCGACGTACGGGAACTTTGACCCGAAGACGACTTTCCCCTGTCTGCCCCTCCCTCGCTGTGAAGATGGCGCTGTCCAGAGTGTGTTGGGCTCGGGCTGCTTTGTGGGGTTCGGCGGTGGCCCCTGGACTATATGTCGTCCGAAGGCTGCAGTTTGTTCGCTCTGGCCTGACCTGGGGGGCCCCTCGGTGAGGGACTTGGAGAGAGAAAAACATTTTTGACGTTCAGGCCCTGCCAGTGTCTCAATATTGTTTGCATGCTGTCTTAATTCTTAGGGCCCCACGCCCTGGCCCCTGGATTTATATTCTTCCGCTAAGAAGTCGCACCCGTATCCCTGCTAGAGACCTGGCTTCCTGACCCTCAGTTCTCAGCGCCGCGTGTTGCCTGAATTCTCCACGTGTCCTGAGCCGACCTTTTTCGGCTCAAGATTTTACTGCTGCTTACTTGGATCTCACCTCTCTGGCTTTAGCCTGCTGCTCAAATTGTCCCTCAGGCCTTCTGCTTTCTCCAGGCTCACCACTCCCCCGACATTCATTCTTGTCTGGCCTCTTATCTGCCTTATCTGTTTTTTCTCAATCTAATTGCTTATCTCTCCGTGATCTCAAGATCTTCCTTGGATTTCAGAAGTTTCAGGTCTTAGCATACATTCTCTGAAGGCTGTGTTTTACGTTTACGGACCCCTGCGGAGAAGCACGGAGGAGGCAATGGCACCCCACTCCAGTACTCTTGCCTGGAAAATCCCATGGACGGAGGAGCCTGGAAGGCTGCAGTTCATGGGGTCGCTGAGGGTTGGACACAACTGAGCGATTTCACTTTCATGCATTGGAGAAGGAAATGGCAACCCACTCCAGTGTTCTTGCCTGGAGAATCCCAGGGACGGGGGAGCCTGGTGGGCTGCCGTCTATGGGGTCGCACAGAGTCGGACACGACTGAAGTGACTTAGCAGCAGCGAAGAAGCAGGTCCAGGGCTGGTTCCCAGATAGTCTCTTTCATCTTCCTTGTAGGTCTTCAAAGCTTCATCTTTCTCCAAAGGCAGATGTGAAGAGCTTGATCTCTTATGTGGTGACCAAGACAAAAGTGATTAATGGGAAATACCATCGTTTCTTGGGTCGTCATTTCCCCCGCTTCTATGTCCTGTATACAACCTTCATGAAAGGTAAAGACAAAACTAAAATAAAAATCCATTGGATCAGCTCTTGGGCAGTGTCAGAGAGAATAAGTAAGATCATTTCCGGCTCTGCATGGGGGTGTGAGCTGGTGTGTGTTTCATAAATGCTTGACCATTAAACTACTTCTTACAAGTTAGAGCTTCTTGAGGATGTTTCTAGAAGGGTAATATGAGAAACAATTTCTCACAACACCTAGGAGGAGGAATATAGGTATTTTTGCACTTTGCTTAACCAGACATCTGCCTATAGTAGAAATTATTTGTCATGCACAAGGCAGAGATCCATAGCAGCACAGACCTGCCCTGTGATTTCTCAGTTCACTTGGCTTGTAAGAAAATGTGGTTTAATGTTTGTCACAGATCTCTTCTCGGTGGCATGTTGTGAAAAGAGCACTGTATGCACTTGGTTTCTGAATGTTTGAGTTAAAATCAGAGCTCTGCTAGCTACTAAGAGATGGCATAATGTCAAGCATCCACTCTGAAGCCAGACTGCCTGGGTTCAAATCCCAACTTGTCATACTACCTGTGTGATTGGACTTATTACCTAACTTCTCTGTTCTTCGGTTTTCTCATCTGTAAAATGAGGGTAGTAATAGAACCTACCCATCGACTGCATGGTTATGAAGATTAAATAAATTCTTACATGTAAGCTCCTTAGGACCTGATTCATAGTAAGTACTCAGTAAGTGTAGCTATGACTATTATACTCTGTACTTCTATTGTAATACCAATTATAGTTAACTTTCACATTGTCAGCCCTGAATATTATCATAATTACTACTAGCTTCATGGACTTGTAAAAGCTGTACAGTGGAGTAAGAGTGGCTGCTTTGTCTGCTCCCCAATTTATACTAGAATCAAACAAAAAGTCTGAAAGCATTTTGGTTGTTTGTTTTTAAGCCTTATATTCTGGAAATTTTTAAACATACACAGAAGTAGAGTAATATAATGAACTTTCATATTCTCAACCTCACTCCCACAATTATTGACTCCTGGCCACCAGTCTTATTTCATTTATACATTGGCTTTCCCCTGTATTACTTTGAAGCTAACCTAGATATTATACCATTTTGTTGATAAATAGGAAAGCATTTTTAAAAACTAAAGTCCTAGATCAGTGTAAGGATTATCTTGGAATGGAGAGAAAATGCAATCTTAGAAGTGTGTTGAATTCTAGTAATTATAAAAGTGTTCTAGAGAGGAAATGAGTGAATATCTGGTTGAGAAATACACAGGATAAATTAGGCAAGACTTACTGAGGTTAAAGATCATTGAATTTTTATTTTAAAAAGGGAGTGAGTAATGAACCAGAAGAGGGAGACCATTCCTTGGTAGATCACAGAACACGAGCTTGGCAGGAAGAGAGGTGATACTCTGGGGGCAGAGGTTGATAGGGGGCAGAGGTGGGCAGGAGGCAGAAGGGAGGATAAGAAACGAAATATAGGTCAGCCTCACAAGAGTTTCAGGTGACCTAGTTCAAAGCTTTGATTTACAGTAGTGTTAGGGAGGGAGGGACAAATGTGTCTTATGGATGAACATGGAGCAAAAGTCTGTGATAATCAAATTGGGATAATGTCACACTCTGTCCTCTCCTTTAATGAGGCAGGATTGCAGATGTTATGGGCCGATGCCAAAAAGGCTAGAAGAATAAAGACAAATATGTGGAAGCATAATATAAAGTTTCATCAACTTCCATACCGGGAGATGGAGCATTTGAGACAGGTACGTATGCACCAAGGACAGATACCAGAAGTTCATGGTGAGATAATTAAAGTTAACCCAGATCTCAAGTTTTTTCTTTCCTATTTTCTTCACTACTGACCAAGCTGTTGCCCCTTCCAGAAGATCAGGTCGTTTGGCAGAATTAGTTCATTTGTGACCACCGCGCTGCCGTGCCACCCCCCCACTCCCCCACCCCCCAAACACAGCTCGAGTTTTTGGCACACTTTCTGGATAAAAGTTGTGAACAGTAAAATCCAGTTTGTTTCTGAACATACAAAAATCTGCACGGAAGGATCCAAAAGACAGCAGAGAGGTAGTATTTGGTGATGACTTGTTGGTAGATTTGAAGCTGAGAATAACAATCTAGGACTCATTCTATAGATCAGAAGAATTTATTGAGGGACTTGGTCTAATGTCAGGCCCTGCACTAGACAGTGTTTGGAATACAAAAGTGAACAGACAGGTCAGGGCTTCTGTCCTTAAGGAACAAGGTTATTTCTATCCAGAGGAGATAGGAATAACCTTGATCTTTATCTGGGCTAAAATAGAAGTTTACTGCATAGTGGGGTGGGGGGATTGTCCATTGTATCAAACACTTGGGTTAAAACTGCATCTGTGTTTATTTCTGCTTAGTTTCGTCGAGACGTCACCAAGTGTCTTTTCCTAGGTATTCTTTCCATTCCACCTTTTGCCAACTACCTGGTCTTCTTGCTAATGTGAGTACAGAGTTCTGTCTCCCCAGCATGTTGAAGATATGTAGATTTTTTAAAAATTACAAATTAAGTGCTTTCCATTTTAGAATCTAGGCAGAGGTTATCAAACTTCTGCTCGTTTTCTCATTAGGTCAAAGTTCATAAAAGCCACTTGGGTTACTTAAACGGCTATAGGAGTAGGTGTCCTGGCCTCTTAGCTGTTCCTGTGTGATGTGAAGTAAGATAATGATCTTTTCCATCATCCCTAGAGGCACAGCCCACTCCCTGAGAGGCATAGCAACTTAGGACATTTTTTCTTCCTTCTGGAGAAAAATGCATTTCTTATTCTGATAATATCAATCTTTATTACTTTACCTTATATCCAAAGATGACAGTTTTAAACTATGACCTTACATGCTATGCTAGTTATTTATTGCTATAGAACACCTCAAAGCTTAAAAGCTTGAAACATTCAGCATTTTCATGAATTTGTGGGGCAGGAATTTGGGCAGGGCTCAGGTGGGTAAATTATTTTTCTCCAGTGTGGTGTTGACAGAGGTTCCTCAGTAACACCTAACTGGTGAATGGACTAGTCAGGACAGTCTAAGGTCACTCTTAGGCCTGGTGCTTTAGCAGAGATGGCTTTGGAAGACTAGGACTGTCAACTCAGGTGCCTACCTGTGGCCTCTGTAGTGTGGTAGCTTCAGGATAGTGGGACTTCTGACATGGCAGTTCAGGGCTCCAAGAATGACTGTTTCAGCAAATAAGAATCTGCATGACCTTTTATAACTTAGCCTTGAAAGTCACAAAGACTGACTTCTGCTCTATTCTCTTGGTTGATGCAGTGACTTGTGTTTTAAAAGCCAGGGATATTAGACTTCACTTCTTAATGAGAAGAGTGCCAGGGAATTTGTGACCATGTTTTAAAACCACCACATTTGTAAAGTAAGTAAGTAAGTAAAGTCACTCAGTCGTGTCTGACTCTTTGTGACCCCATGGACTACAGCCCACCAGGCTCCTCAGTCCATGAGATTCTCCTAGCAAGAATACTGGAGTGGGTTGCCATTTCCTTCTCCAAGGGATCTTCCCAACCCAGGGATCGAACCCAGGTCTCCCACATTGGAGGCAGACGCTTTAACCTCTGAGCCACCAGGGAAGGTACCACATTTGTAGAGAAATGAATTAAAGAAATTCCATTTTGTATGCACACAGGGACAGTGAACAGTTTGAAGTTGTCAGCATCACTAACAGTGATGCTCTCCAGCTCTGAAGCTCTGTCCAAAATATGTTCTTTACTCGCTTTGGCTCAAAAGGAGTCATTTGTCTGATTGCTGTGTGCAAGGCTAGTCTCTTACACTGTTTCCTTTTACATAAACCTCAGTAATATATCTTGAATTGGGCTTCAGTGTATCTTTAAACCTTGATCTGACTCTCATTTTCAGGAAAGAACAGTAAGGTAGGGAAAAAGGTTTCCATCTCTTCCTCCTAGCATTCATGTCTGCTAAATGCTCTTAGCTCACTTTGAAAGATGCTAGTTTCAGCAAGTGACTTTGTGATTCCTTTTCTTTTCAGGTACCTGTTTCCTAGGCAACTGCTGATCCAACATTTCTGGACCCCAAAGCAACAAATTGATTTCTTAGATATCTATCATGCTCTCCGGAAGCAGTCCCACCTAGCAATCCTTTGTTATTTAGAAAAAGCTGTCCCTCTCATTTCTGATGCAGGACTCCAGTGGCATATGACAGAGTTGTGCACCAAGGTATTCCTCCAGTTAAGCCTTACTGCAAACCAAGAATCTTGGTAGATGCAGTGTGCACTAAAACTAGGTAAAAGGGCTGGTCAGGACCTTCCTAACATCTTCCCATATCTTACCTCTCCCAAGATGCAACGTGGTACCCATCCAGCAGTACATGATATCCTGGCTCTGAGAGAGTGTTTTGCTAACCATCCTCTGGGCATGGACCAGCTCCGTGCTTTGCAGATGGTGAGCACTTTGAGGCTTTCTCTCTTTCATGGCCTCACCTCGCTCCAGGTTTTACAGTAACACCGAGTTGACTTTCTCCCCCTATATTGTTGTGTCACAGAAAGCCTTGAGTCGAGCCATGCTTCTCACACCTTATCTGCCTTCTGTCGTATTGAGACACCGTTTAAAGACTCACACCACTGTCATCCACCAACTAGACAAGGCTTTGGCAAAGCTGGGGGTTGGCCAGCTGACTGCTCAGGAGGTGAAGTCGGTAAGTGCTTTATTGCAGTATCAACCCGCAGTCCTTGGTGGGCTCTCAGGGGCTGGGAGTTTCCAGGGAGCTCCTGTCTCTCGTTACATCAGAGTCCAGGCTCTTCATTCTTTCATTTCATTTCTACATCTTTTTTCTTCACTGAACTTAACTCGTGGGAAGGAACTCCCCACTGTAATTTTGGTTGATGTGTCTTTTCTTCTGGTCCTTCAAAAATCAAGAATGCTACATTTTAGATCTACTGATTTAGATTTATAGGCCTTTCCACTTCTCATCTTGTCCATCAGAGTTCATGTCGCTATGGTGAAAGGTTTCTTGTAGGGTTGAGGTTTTAACTTACTTAGAGGGGATTTGGGATTCTTTGTGGGTTCACACGTGCTTGGCATACTCGCCCTGTGATAGTTAAGGATTGTTTTCTCTTCTGAGTGGTATAGGCTTGTTATCTTCGTGGCCTGAATTCCACCCATATTGCTGAAGAGAGGTGTCGAACTTGGCTGGGAGAATGGCTACAGATTTCCTGCAGCCTGAAAGGTAAGACAGATCCCTACGGTTAATGCAGCAAAAAGCTAAGTCACTTTTGTCTTCTATTCTAAGGTAATTTGGGAGTTAATTATTAAATAGTGTGAGACCTTTATCTAACTCGTGTGTCCAATTGAAAGGGCGCAGTCACTTGCCTACAGGCAGCTAATGAAGTAGACTGTGCCAGACAGGGAGGACTGGGCACCGTGGGAGTCTGAGCATGAAGCATGCGTTCTCAGCCCTGGCGCTGTTGATGGCTTTGTTGGGGGGCTGTGCTGTGCACTCTAGGACAACACAGCGCTATCCCTGGCCTCTGCCCACTAGATGCCGGTAGCATCCCCCGACCCAGTGCTGACAACCAAAAATGTCTCCAGACGTTGCCATGTGACTTGGGGAGGGAGTGCTGCTGCTGCTGCTGCTGCTGCTGCTGCTAAGTCACTTCAGTCGTGTCCGACTCTGTGCCACTCCATAGACTGCAGCCCACCAGGCTCCCCCGTCCCTGGGATTCTCCAGGCAAGAACACTGGAGTGGGTTGCCATTTCCTTCTCCAGTGCATGAAAGGGAAAAGTGAAAGTGAAGTCGCTCAGTCGTGCCCGACTCTTAGCGACCCCATGGACTACAGCCCACCAGGCTCCTCCATCCATGGGATTTTCCAGGCAAGAGTACTGGAGTGGGGTGCCATGTACAGAGCAGAATTGTTCCAGGATAGAAGTACTAGTCCAAAGGCATTCAAATTCAAAACAAAGACATTCACCTGCTAAATGAAAAGTACCCACGGATGGGTATTAGGCCTGTGGGTCTCCTGTTTGGAACCTTTGCCTAGTTATTTTCTAAGCCTCTAAATGTCCGGGTAGGCCTCCTAATCTCCTTGTGGCTGAAAAATGTCCCTTGAGGACCAGCTTCTACCAGAAAAATCCTAAGGGTGACAGTGCTGTTAAGTACCGTTACCGTTAATGAATTTTCTGCTGCCATCACATGAAAATCAAGTAAATACAGGTATACTTGAAAGAAAGCAAACCTGCAGGGACTGGAGCCGAGCAGTGGGGCTCCGAGGACAATGGCCTCTTGGTGTCTCTCCTCCCTGCACTTGGCTTCCCGCCTCTGGTATCACGCTCTGCACAACAGGGTAGCTGGAAGGCGAACTGTTGCCTGGCCAAACCATTAACGTTGATGGTGTTTTCAGAAACTGAGCTGTCCCTCTTGCTACACAACGTGGTCCTGCTTTCCATCAACTACGTTGGGTCAAGGCGCTGAGTGGACATGAAGTGGCTGGCGGCGTCCTGCAGTCACAGCCCAGCAGCGTGGGACCAAACAGCACTTGTCAGCGAAGTCTGTGTGCACCGTTAGGTGTGGGAGACAGAGGAACCTGTGCCATGGGCTTCATGGCGTGGTGCCCACGTGGGAGCTGGAACTGAAGGAAACTCTCTTAGTGGGGAGGCCCATGAGAGGGGCCATCCCAACTTCCTCAGAATTCGTTGGAGCTGGCAGCACCCTCTCTACTGGTCCTAACTGTGGTGTTTTAAGTTCAGACCCTAGGAGGCTGAGCTTTTACCCCAGGAGGGAATCCTCATTTGGCCTAGGACTTACTCGCTACTCTAATCTTCACAGCTGTTTTTGTTCAAGACAGGTCCCGGCTGGTGCGGGGAGGAGCACTGCTTACACTGGAGCCTTGACATCCACGCATGTGCTTGGGTGCCCCCCTGAACACTTTGACATGACCAAAAATAGGGATTTGTTGCCTCTGTTGTTCCCTTCATTGGGACTGGAATAACCACTTCTGTTTTGTCAAATCCTTTGAGCACTTTTATTTTTCTGTAAGTGAATAACTTACGGGAACATTCTAATGGAAAGGATAAAAGGATATGCAAGTGCTTCTTGACTTTCTCCCCAAGTGTTTACAGCCTTCACTTCCCTTGTCTTAATTTCTGGGCTGTACTACAGCCCCTGTGGATCTTAAACTCTTTACTACCTCCACTGTGTTGCAGCGATCCCTCTGTAACTGACAGTGGCTGCCTTCTTTGGTCCATGGATCAGTCCTATTAAGGTACTAATCACTGCCCAGCCCCAGAGGTCTACACTGAGATAGTAAGTTGGGTTCAGCTTTTCTCTGTGTGTATCAGTGACCTGTAGTAATTTATTGTAAATGCATGAAGCACTGTTTTTAAACTCAAGTAAAGACTGCCTGAAACCAGTTGCTGGAAATTACTTAAACACATCCTCCAGTTACTAATGCTCCTTTTACAGGACTGATTGTCATAACCTAAGGGAGAGATAATTGGTTGGAATAGAACCTTCTGATGGGATAGAAATAACAAAGAAACTGATGTGAAGTTGATGCTCTTGTTGGATTTTAAGACAGTAAACAGGAATATACACACACACACACAGTCATGGAATTGAAAAGTGGGTCCCAATAGTAGGGACTGAGTCAGCACACACACACACACACACACACACACACAGAGTTATGGAATTGAAAAGTGGGTCATACACACACAGTCATGGCATTGAAAAGTGAGACACACACACACACTCAGTCATGGAATTGAAAAGTGGGATGAACACACACACACACACACTCAGTCATGGAATTGAAAAGTGGGACGGACACACACACACACACACAGTCATGGAATTGAAAAGTGGGACGGACACACACACACACACACAGTCATGGAATTGAAAAGTGGGACGGACACACACACACACACACTGAGTCATGGAATTGAAAAGTGGGATGGACACACACACACACACACTGAGTCATGGAATTGAAAAGTGGGACGACACACACACACACACTCTCTCTGTCATGGAATTGAAAAGTGGGTCCCAATAGTAGGGACTGAGTCAGAAAAGCTCCAACAGGGCAGATCAAGACTTGCTTCCGCTGAAGAGGCGCCTAAGGGCACATGATGCAAGTGAAGCTCTTGATGCTTCATAGAATGCTCTATTTTTCCATTGTAAAACATCCCTATTGTTAACATTAATCCCTAACTGACCTAATTGGTTTTACTTATAGTACTAGAGAAGCATCTTTTCTCTAACAAGTAACTGAATTGTGGTCTGCCAAGATAAAGAAGAAAACACTGTTCTTTTGAATATTTCTTTAATATTACATTTAAATATTTTCTTTAAATACAGCATTATCACAATGTAAAGGACCTAAAAGCCAAAAAAAAAAATTTTTTTTTTTCCAGAGAACCAGACAAGCTTTGGATTCACATTGAAAATACTACCTGTGTACAGTATGTGAGAAAGGAAATTGGAAAATATTGAGTTGTAATGAGTGATTTATCTGGATTTCTTTTATCCCACCTAGTCTAAGCAGGACTGAAGCTCTGCTTTTGTGGTCAGCAGCCTAGCCTTTCTAGCAACCATGCGCTGTAATTCTGTCTGTCCAGCTCAGGTAGCACCAGAAACGAGATGGACTAGGTTGCATAAAAGGCCCTTTGCTTGACAAGATTGTTAATGTTAATGTTTAGCATTTAAAAGGTTGGGACAGGTGAGTCAGAACTGTAGTTAATGAAGGCAGGGATTTATTATCTTGGGGGTTGGCAATGAGTTTAATTCGTTTGAGCTTTTTGGTCTGATCCCAGATGTCTTATTAAACAGGTGAATCCACTTTCTAGCTTAGGCTGGAGCCCTCCACAAACTTCTAGAAAGATTCATCTCCAGAGTCAAATTCCCAACTAAACTTCAGTCTTCTGAGGGGACCAGTCTAAGGTGGTGGAGTGAGCTCAGTTGAGGCTAGCACCTACTCCACAGGTGCTTAGGACTCTGACTCCGTTTTGTGAGCCTCGAGGAGAGAAGGGCCTATGGCTTATTAATTCACCTCCAAAAGTAAAACCAGCAAAAACAGGAATGAATAGGAGAGGCAGAGTAAGTTAAAAGGATGTATCCATGTCGAATATAAGGCCTTTCAGGCTCAGTTTAGGTTTGATAGGTGAAATACTACTGTGATATACATACATAAAGGTTGCCTTCAGACACTGGGGCCTTAAGATCCCACAAGAAAAGGCTTTATAAGCAAAATAAGTAGCAACAGTTATCTCCTCCACCAAAAAAAAAAAAAAAAAGGTTTGTACTTTGTCTTTTCCGGGTTAATAAACCATACCAGTAACGAAGCATGGTGTGAAGGATGCTAGAGTGTTTTGCTCCCTACTGCCTCCCTTTTCAAACAGAGGCAAAGAGCCATTAAAAAAAAAAAAAAATTAAAACAGAGGCAGTGATAACTTAGCTAGTGAAAAGAATTCAGTGTTCAGTGGAGCACATCTTGGAACATAAACTGGACATGAGAGAACAGGAACCATGTCCCCCCTAATAAAGGTACAAACAGAATCTGAGTTCCACTCTATAGACCTCAAAAGTTAGTTAGAACTTGACTTCTTAGAACCTGGGAGCTGCAGGAAGCATTTAGGAACTGGTTTGGCTTCCAATCTTTAGATATCAAGATGGTGGGAGCCAGTAAGCATTTGCAGTTCTTGGGAACAGTATGTGAACATAAGAACTCTAACCCTGTATATCCAAGAGGGGCCAGGAGGGTAGACCAAAGAAAGGGAAAAAACAAAGAAAGTAACGCAGAAACACCAGCTGGTGAACTTGCCACATCCTACATTCCTTTAAAGCTTAATTTTTTGGGGGGAGGGGTGGGGGACAGGGCGGGGAAGAACCTAGGTGAAAAAGCAAGCACGGCACAAAGAAAATCATCTTTCCAGACAGCAGCCTGCTCCTGCTGCCTCCTCCGGACATAGGTTAAGCACCATATAGGCCTCCCATGGGATGTGTGAGCCCCAGATTAAAGCTGCCTGATGGAGCTGCGGTTAGACACATAGGGAAGACTGGCTCTTGATGCCACATCCCCAGCCAATCTAGCTCTTTCCCTTCAAAGGAAAAAGGGCAAAGCAAGGGCAGGGGAAAAGACAAGTTTAACTCTAGTACCTAAAAACATGTGAAAGAAACACTTCAAGTTAAGACCAGGAATCCCCAGTGTGGGGAACGGGTCAGAGAACAAAAATGTCAAATATTAACTTATTTACCAAATAAGGGGGGTCAGGGAAGGCAGGTTCAATTTTTATAGATCTTAGTGGTTTTGTACAGAAGCAGAGACACTTTCACCCCCTCTTCTCTAGCCTCAACCAGCTGACGATTTCAACTGTATTACTACAATACACCAAAGTGGGGTATCAGAGTAACTGCTGAGGAAGGTGAGCTTAACCCTGCCTGGAGCTCAGAAGAGAGGAAGGGGCTTTGTCATGCTGTTCAAATTGTTGTGTTCTGGTCCCTACATGAATAGCTGCTTGAATTACCCAGCTCCTCCTGTGAGATCCTAGTTCTTTGTTCCAAAGGCCCAGAAAGCTCAGGATGCAGCCTCCTCTGCCCCAAGACTCTGTCCCCTGATCGAGCTGGGGCTGGTCTCTTTAGTTCTGTTGGCCCTTTAAAAAATACTTGTACAAACAATCCTTTCCCACCCTTTCCCCAGTGACCCCAATAAAATAACATAGGAGCAGCAGCTGCTTCTACAGTTTTGTTTTTGAAATGGTGTTAGATAAAATAAGGGAATAAATAGAGAACGGGTGGGAGGCTGTCTCCACCCCTGCGTCACACTGCCAGAGGGAGCTCCAGGGCAGGCTCCTCTGGGGGCCTGTCCGCACTCTGCGCCGTGGTCTTCTCCACTGCACAGCCCTCTTCCCTGTCCGTGCACATGGGGAGGCTTGAGGGGGACCAGGAGGGGCGACAGTCTTCGCTCCCAGGCTCCTCGGGGTTACAATCTTCGGGCATAGTGCTTCCAGAGTGGCTGTTTTCCCCACCTCTGATTTACAGAGGGCAGCTGGGTCTGTGGGGCCACAAGCCACCAGTGAGGTAACAGGGAGAGAGAAGACATTCAGATCCTTCTCCTTGGGGAAGGAGGGTGGGCCTTCTTCCGTGCCAGGCTCCCCTTTCACCCCCAGGACTGGCCTCTGCTCCACCTGGTAGTAGACCAGGGGCCCACTGTTCAAGTAGGATGGGCTGTTCACAGCTGAGGCAGTCGGGTGGTCCGAGTTCTCAGCAAAACACAGCACGGAGGAGCCCGGGGGCAGCTGAGCCTGGATGAGAATGGGGGCAGTGAGGCTCGGGCACAGCTCTTCCGGGACAGCCAGGGGCTCCTCCAGGATGCACACGCCCAGGCTCTCGATGCCAGAGTCCAGGCTGGCACTGGAGCCGCTGGAGTCCTCCTCCGCCTTGAGCCGCTCCAGTTCCTCCGCGCTCTGCAGGTGCATCACCGCCGTCTCGTTCTCGGCAATGAACTCCTGGAAGTCCTGTGTTTCCGCACCCTGTGCTGCTGCCAGGCTGCAGCTGGTGGTGGGAGAGGGCTCCTCGTCTGGGGCTGGCGGGCGGCTCACCTGCCGCTTGCTCTCCAGCTCCAGCTTCATGATGGTGTGGAGGTAATGAGTCCGGACCCGGATTGGATTGAATTCAATGCGCCCAGCCATGTTGCCACAGCCATCCCGGGAGCAGCCACATGGAAAGGACATGCGATCCACCTGAAGAGAAGACAAAGTGATTAAGGCCAGATGAGATAGGAGACATTAGCTGGCGGACACAGGGTGTCAGAGTTTGAGGTCTTCTTAGAAGCGAAACAGCAGATTCAAAACATAACCTCTTGGGGGAGAATGAATACCTGTATACAATGGATACATGTGTATGTATGGCTGAGTTTCTTAGCTGTTAACCTGAAACTATCACAACACTGCTAACTGGCTATACCCCAATACAAAATAAAAAGTTTAAAAACCTAAAAAAAAAAAAAAATAATAGCCTGCCTGTGAGCTACCACACCACCTGCCTTTTAATTCCAGCTCAGCCACTAATTAGTGTGACCTCAAGGAAAGTCGTCTCTCTCCCAGGGCTTCGTTTCTTCTGAACAAAAAAACACAAAGATCATGTCAAAGAGCCCTTCCAGTTACAAGTCCAGAGAGAACTCTCTGAAAGCTGACAATTCTCAGAGAAGATGAAATGCAGGGACCCCTGAGACTCTTCCATAACTTACCTACTTTATTAAGAAAACCAAAGGCCAGGGCCCAAGCCTGTTCTTTGACAACAAGGACGGAAAAGGACATAGAAGACCTAGCCAGTTTAAGGCAATACATTCTTGGGAAACTAGGCAAAAGTGCCTCTCTTTGCTAAGACGCTAGAGTGATGGTTCAAACAAAATAATGGCCGGTTTTCCCTCCTTGCTTCATTTTCCCCTGATGGTTGGCCAGCTTGGTTTGCAAGCAGTCATCAAGATAATTAACTTACGCACCAGGGATATCTGGAAAAGACATGCTTTCTACCTCCTCCTCTCCCCTTTGAATTCTCTAGATGAAAAAACCCCACACATACCAAAAATAAAAATGCAAATAGACAATAAGTATGGACAAATACACAGTGTCTTCCTATGATATCAACTTCTAGAACTCTCCATTCCAGTTTTTGGGAAAAGTCCATTTCTTAGAACTATCCCCAGCTCTGTGTGTAACAGACCAATTTGTTATGGCACTTAGTCTGAAAAGCATTATCTGGTCAGACCTGTTATAGTTATCTGATACCAACCTGAAAGAAAGAATAGGTTAGGATAAATTCTACCCCAAGGACTCAGGACTGATAGCCTCAGTATACAGGTTCCAGATAAATATTCTTTGCCATTTTCCAGTTGAGATTTGTCTTCCAAACTGTCTCTTGTCAGAGGCTCTCTGGGAAACGATGCTATCTTTCAGGATGCTAAGGATTTCAGCCCAAATCTGATCCTGAGTTACAGATTGTGAGGACTATTCTGATTTTTACAAAACTGGACTAGAGGTACATGAGGAAGTATTTGTAGGATAAAATCTAAAGCCTACCTCAGTTCTTTGCTTCTGTTTACAAGGAATCAGTCAGTATTTAAGGACAGCTACTAAATGTGAAACTTACTAACCCTGTTCCTCCAGGTGTTGACAACTGCTTCTTATCATCTCTGAGGTGAGAGACACAGGAAAAAAAAAATTATCCCTATTTCCACAGCCTAAGAATCCTGCCATACTTGTTTTCTTTGTTGGTGGAGGAGGGCTGTAGAATGGGGAGTGCTACCCCTACACAGGGAACCCCCCACATTCACTGGCACCCACACCAGACAGACAACATCCCTGACTCTGGGGTGCCAGGGGTCACAGGTCACCAGGGGTCAGGTGACCACACTATGGTCACTATGCCACCACAGGTCAGGGAGGACTGACCTGGCATTTAATCCCAGCCTGGCTGCAGGCACATGCTTCCGGATCACAATACAGTCGACAGTCACAGCCACACTCTTCCCGTGACAGGCGGATGGCTCGAAGTTCTTGCTTCTCTTCAGCATCAATGCGGTGGACCCCAGAAGCCCGCAACAGGGCGCGTCGCCGCTTGGTGGGCAGAGGCTGCAGGAAGAAGTAATCATCCACCTCCACATTTTCCACATCAATATCTTCATCTGAAACATCATCCAGCGTCAGGCCGTCGGCCTCCACCGACTCCACCGTTCCGTTCTTGGTCAGCTGCCAAGAGACAGGAAGGAAGGTCAGGTGCCAGAGCAGGATCAGCAGGAGCCTATTCACCGGGCACAACTAGAGCAGGTCAGGCCAAGAGAGCCTGCTGCCACGACGCAGACGTCCAGGCAGCCTGTCCCGCGCACATGTGGCTCCTGAGCACAGCAAATGGGGCCAGTGCAACCGGCAAAGTGAACTTTAACCTTTCTCTCATTTTAATTATTTATACTATAGCCACTAGTATGGCAAGTGCCTACCATACTGGATAGAGTCAGTCCAGAGAATAATCTAGAGCAGGACAGGAAGCCTATGTGGTACCAACACCGCCTGTCAACACAAGGGACATCACCTTTCTGGCTCAAAGTTTCTCCAAATCTGTCTCACCTTCCCCCCGAGAAGATCATTTTCTCCCACAGTTATACCCTCCATTTCCAGCCTTGTGCCCCTTAGCTTCAGCTAACCTGCCATGTAACACATGGACGAAGAGAAGGCACGTCAATGGATGGATATTCCTTGGCTGTAAACGGCCTTGCAAAACACCTGTTAGTTTGCACTCCGAAGGACCCAAAACCACAATTCCGGGAAAAAGAGTACGTTAAAGTGTAGTACAAGGCTACCTATCATGTCTTTGTCAATGAACCTGAATCCTCACAGTCTGAGTAATAATCTGAGCATACACAGAAGAGCTTCATTTTATGGGGAGGAGGAAAAAGTGAGCAAGTTATCAATGGCTATCACAAAGCCCTCACTTCCCATGGCCTAAAAGAAATATATTCTTTTTCCTTTTTTTTTTTCCAGCCATGCTGCATGGATTCAGGAATCTTGGTTTCCTGGACCAGGGATTGAACCTGGGCCCTCAGCAGTGAAAGCACTGAGGTACTAACCAGTGGACCACCAGGGAATTCCCTCTTTCTCCCTGCTAATCCTTTTTATTTGGTTCAAAGGAAAGCTGCATGTGAGGCAGGGTGGCAAATATAATACTGCGTGTCCTCTCTGCAGGAAGGAATCTGGGTTCTCTGGCTAAGAAGGACAAAGAGGCAGGAAGGGCGATCTCAGTGGAAGGACAGGCTGAAGACAATTTGTGGCTGAATGAGTTCTGAAAACCCACTCGAGAGTTCAGGTAAAGAAAATGAGGCCTCATGATCCCCAGGGCTCTGGAAGCTGCTGGCAGGATGAAAGGCAAGCTACTGGTGGGTTTGGCTCATTTCATCAGCCAGTCAGAAGAATGCTGGTAAAGGAATAACTCCTGGGAGAGAAGTGATGCAACAGACCCGGCTAATAAGCTACAAACCTGTTCTGTTTGTTTGTGGGAGATGAGAAGAGGAATGAGAGAAATAAAGTGGTGCTCTGGGGAACCCCACATCTATTATTTCTGTTGCAGGCAGGCCAACTACGAGGGGCCTTCCTGCAGACCTGAGCACTGCTCCTGCCCATTTCACCAGGGCTGGCTTCCTCCGAAGCACCTCCCTCCCCTCCTTGATATCCTATCAAAGGAAAGAGATTAGAAATGCAATAGAAAGAAACCATGTAGATAGATAGGAGAATTTAATATAGCCTAATAGAAGAACACTTCAAATCAGTGAGAAAGATTCTAGTCATTAAATGGTATTGGGACAACTGTCTATTCTTTTGGGGGAAAAAAAAATTAAGTTAGATTCCCAATTCATACTATTTGTTAAGAATGAATTCCATATGGCTAAAAGGCCAAAGAAAGTAATAAAAATGTTAGAAAAATTATAGGTACTAATACTGATGCAAAGCACCAGTGTTTTTGGTTTTTTCTGATGGAAGTCCAAAGGGAAAACAAATATTAGATGGCATATGCAAAATGTATTATTTTTGAGAACTGCCTCTTCTATAAAGTGCTAAAGATAGGAAAGATTTCTAAGAAAAGAGTAAATTGGCCCAAAGTAAGAGTGTTCTCTTGACACAGAAGCAAAGGGAAGAAAGCCTTCATGGCAAATAATGACAAGTTTATTTGCTCAGCTGTTGCTATAGCAGCAGGAAGGTGATAGGTCAGTGATGGAATTTCTCAGACAGAAGACAGGGAAGCCTGAATGTCACTGTAGTTAGAAAAACAGGTGTAAGGTTTGAGGCGTGGACTGCGGGCAGCAGACACAGAGCTCTCAAAGGGACAGAGCACTGAGATTAGTTCATATACAACCTCTGTCACTGGCTCTCCAACCTTCCTGCACTGTGTGTCTCATCAGGATTTCACCATGACCCTGGAAATAAAGCAGCCACCTGTTTTAACATGGGTCTGCATACTTTGAGCCCACAAGAAACTCGGCCAGGCCTGAAGCAGTGTTCTCCAAGCTTGGAACTAGGAACTCTGGGGGCAATATTTTGCAGACTGGTGGAAACCACAGTGTGGAGTGCCAGGTGGTGCAAAGAGCAAATGTGGAGCTATTAAAGAGAAATCTGAGGTGGGTCTTCCAGCCCTGCTCTCATGAGCGGCATCAGACTGCAGGCCCAGTACTATACAAATCAAAATAACTATTTGGTAAGGCTATTGTTTATACCTGAAAACCTATCATTTAGAAGCAAGGGGAGGTACAGAATTGGCAGCATCCTTTCAAAGGATCCAAAAGACCCAACACCTGTTCTGTGCATCAAGCCAATGGACAATCATTTGATGAGAAATGGAAACACTGTGCTTCCTAAGGGTCCAGGGGTGGCAGACCTGAATGTCTTCAGGTATCATTCAAGTTTTAAACAGTGATAGATGGGGGAAGGGTAGGGAAGTCTAGGGAGTCTCTGCTAGACTCCCCACCACAGATGATAGTGTCTGAGACTGAGATTTGATTCCAAATCTCTCTACATACCAAAGGCAACAGTCCAAAACCAAACCAAACAAACAAAAAAGAAAAACACAATAGACCTAGATAGTTTTCTGCTTTTTCTTGACACAGGGGAAGTATCAGACCCCAGACCCCTTAGGCACCTTCATCTTCTTGGCATGGAGTTTCTCCTCCTTCAAGTGTTCACGAAGAATCTCCCGATGGTTCACCTCCTGCTCCTGAGCAAACTCACAGAGTGTGTAGCTGCGTACAGAGTTATGGCGCTGGGCCATGCCCAGAGAGCTGCCGCCCTGACTGGGCACGCTGGTAAAACCCTGGCGCCGAGCAAAGTAGTACACAGTCACCTGGTCAAATCGCACATTTTTCCTCCGAAGCTGCTTCTGCCGCTTCAAGATGGATGTGGCTGAGAAGGGAGCATAGAAAGTTTTATTAACCCAGAGAGGGCCTGTTGGAGGACCTCAATCTTTCTCATCCATCTAGGCTCTCAACTCTTCTCCAAAGGTGCTCCTTGTACCTTGAGACCTTCCAAATCTTCAAACCTTAAATGCACAGGTGGAAAGGACCTTGACCATCACCAGGTCCATACCACTCCTCCTGGCTGACTTCTGCCAAACAGATGACCACAAAATCTATTTTTAGAGATCAGTTAGGAAGAGAAATGCAGGTAATCTTTTCAGGATTTAACAATCTACACAACTTCACTGTCCAATACAGCAGCTGCTAGTCACATGTGACAACGTACTTAAAATGAAATAAAAACTTAAAATTCAGGTCCTCAGTTACACTAATCACACTTTAAGCACCCAATAGCCACATATGGCTAATGCCTACCATAATGGACAATACAGATACAGAACACTCTATCTTAGCAGAAAATTCTTTTGGACCACTTTTTTTTGTTTTGGCCATACCACACAGGTTGTGTAGCCTACACGGGTTGTAGGTCAGTTTCCTGACCAGGGATTGAGTCTGGGTCCCAGCAGTCAAAGTGCCAAATCCTAACCACTAGATCAGCAGGGAACTCTCCCTGGACAGTGCTGATCTATAGCAGTAGATGGCAAACGTCTTCTGTAAAGGTCCAGGTAGTAAATATTTTAGGTTTTGCAGGCCACAAGGTCTCTGTTGCAACTACTCACCTCTGCCGTTGTAGCATGAAAGCCACCGTAGACACTGGGTATTGTGGCTGTGTTCCAATAAAACTTTATTTATAAAAATGGGCAGTGGGCCAGATTTAGCCCACATATAACCCCTGATTTATAGAATCAGAAGTTCCTTCCAAGAAACTGAGCTGTAAGAATTAAGCGTTGAGATGCCCCAGTTGCCTTATCAGGCAGTAAGCATTTACTTCTTGCTAGAGCTACAATTTTATGGAACTATATGGGATTCTGGTGGGAAAGGGTAAACTGGACTCTTCCTTCTTTAGTTTAATTCCACCCATTCTGAGGACCCAAAAACCACAGCCCAAGTAAAATCAGCTAGAATAAATCCCACTTAAATCTATGATATTAGAGCAATGAGGTCCTCCAAAGAGCACGACTGAGCTAAGAGTGGGAGAGATTGCAACTAAGGACAAATCCCCAAGCTGGACAGAAGCTGTCGGGAGAGCTGCAAAGGCTCCACTGCTTGGGGGACTGGGGTGCAGGCTGGCAGGGAGCGGTTCACTCACGTGTGAAGCTGGCAGACGTAGGAGGATTGAGGCTGTCGCAGCTGTCGGCACTGTCACTGCTGGAGATCTCATCATCGGAGTTGGAAACTGACGAGCCCACATCCACATCATCAAACTTCCTCTTGAGACCCGAGCCCGCGAATGCATCCATTGGTTTCAAAGGGGTTTCCTTGGGGGTGCCCACCACGTCGGCCCCAAAGCCCCTGCTCACCAGCAGGTAGCCAGGCGCATTAGGATTCTGCCCAGGGGAGAAGAGGAATCAGCACTCCAGTCCTGAGACAGACCACTCCCAAGTCTATACACACAGCTCTCCAAGCTCAGAAAGCAGGCCCCTGAGTCACTAGCACAGACATCTGCTCTCTTGAGACAAGGTTGTATCTTTACTTGTTTCAGTCAGCACCCTCCTTCTGTTTCTCCCTAGCCCCTCCAGCCTCAATCACTCTTCGAATAATGAGATGAGTAACAGCAGCATCTTTCCCAGTGGAGTGAAGGCCTTTGGTTCCAAGCCAGCTGGGCTCAAGGCTTCATTAGCCTTGGGATAACAGTAGTGCTCTTCTGCTTGCCCAGGAGAGCTCTCCACAGGGCCCGCAGGAGGGATTGGGGATCAAAGGCAGAATTAGGCTATGCCTCAACCTATACTAGATCCAATTATTTTTCTGGAAATATAGCCTGGCATTTCCCAAAGTGTATCCACTAAATAAACTAGTTCCACAGATATTAATTGAGGCCTGGAGTATGTGTGGGGGGCAGGGGGCCCATGTCAGTGTGCCTCAGTTTCCTCCTACAACAAGTGAATTTTTATAGTGTCTGAAAACTGGAGACAGGGGTAGGGTGGGGGGCTTCCCTGGTGCCCCCAATTTCAGAGAGTAAAGAATTCGCTTGTAATGCCCAGGTTCAGTCCCTGGGGCGGAAAGATCCTCTGGAGAAGGGAATGGCAACCCACTCCCGTACTCTTGCCGGGAGAATTCGTGGACACAGAAGCCCCTGGTGGGCTACAGTCCATCACAACTGAGCAACACACACACACACACACACACACACACACACACCCCACCCCCCAACACACGTATGAATATATTAATACCTTTTACAAGGAAATAAGACTGCTGTATCAAAATACTTAAGAAAAGTGCTTTTTAAGAAGACCTTTTAGAGACTTTTAATATGTTAAAGAACCTGGTGAAGGGTAAGAGGAAACAGAAGGCAGGGCTTCCGCACATCTGTAATCCTTTGTTTCTAGAGCACCTTACAGGAACACACTTTGGGAAACACTGTTGTAGGCTTTCAATTTCAAAGTACATAGGGAAATGCTTTACTCAGATCTTCACAAATGTAAAGCGTCTCACCAGGCTCCTGAAAAGGACGAATTAGATTCTAAAGAATGGATTGAAGGGGGGTTGGGGTGGTATGGGGGTGAAGGAATGGACTGAAGATTAGAAACTGCACTGGCTTCAAAACCCAGACTCTTTCCCGACTGCCTACTGCTCCATAAACCTGGGCTCGGTTGACCTACCATCATCCCCTCTACAAGAAGACTTCCCTTTACAGTCCTTGCCCTCTATAAAGAAACTGGCAAGGGCATGACAAATAGCGAAGAAGTGACGATTTACTCTGGTTACATTATTATGGCAGGCAGTGTTTTCAACATGCTGCCACACAACCAAGGAGTCTGGAATAGTCCATTTCCCAGGGACAGATCTTTCTCCTCCATCTTTGGACTTGAGTTCCCGAGGATATGAATCTGCTCAACAGAAACGCTGTCAGAGCCGGGGCCACATATGATGATGCGAAAGCTCCCTGCTCTGCCTCAGTAATGCCAGAATCTCCCCAGACTATGATCTCACTAGTTGCTAATTATGCAGCAGGAATAACAACACTGCCCAGAAAGCCAGGGCGGCATGACTGCAGAGCAGCTCCCCAGAATACACTGTGGTGTCAAGAGGTGCCTGCTACAGTGCTGATTTTCTAGACTGTGTTTTGGAAGCAATTTCCGGCTCTTGGTTCAGCTCCACAGTCAACCAGACCTAATAAGTACTTTAGTTATTTCTTAATTTACCTAGCCAGATCTCATAAAACATTCAAGTCACAAGATGCACCTAAGAAACCTGTCCTCATAGGTCTCAGACCAGCATATTCCTGAAATAAACTGGCCTGAAAGAAAAAAAAATCAAGTACTAGATACAAATTGTAATTAAATTTAAAAATGAGCCCAAAGTATCAATTTCGTTCTTCAGGTTACCCATCTTAGGAGATCACATTCTTAGGACATGATCTTGGGTCATGACACTCCTAGAATGTGGGTAAGAATGGAGAGAGCCATGGACTTTTATTTAAGGTTAAGATTTCAGCTGGGCTTAAAGATGCCTATTAACTAACAAATCTCACTTCTTTCTATTATTGGAGGTGGTGAGACCCTTGCTATGGAGTACTTATGGGGAGGAATAAAAAAAGAAAAACAATGTTGACCACTGAACTCAACATTTCCTCCCCACCAAAAAATCTCTTGACCATATAAAAACGCTGACTTGAGCTCAAAATCCTTCTTAGAAAGGACTGAAGTCCAGCTTCAGTTTTAAATGAGAATCAGTTAATACTGCCACCAGGAAAGTGCCTTGTTCCTAAGCCTGAAGGTACTCATCAGTTCAGTCGCTCAGTTGTGTCCAACTCTTTGCAACCCCACGGACTGCAGCACACCAGGCCTCCCTGTCCATCACCAACTCCCGGAGTTTACTCAAACTCATGTCCATTGAGTAATAGATTTGTTTTTAAATGAAATTTTAAAACAAGTCTTATTTATTTATTTATATTTTTTTGGCGGCATCCTGTAGCATGTGGGATCTTAGTTCCCCAACCAGGGACTGAACCAATGCCCCCTGCGTTGGAAGGCAGAGTCTTAGCCACCCGACCGCCAGGTAAGCAAACGTGCACTCTCGTCCTCTGTTCTGGTGTCCCTTTGCTTCCAGTAGTGTGGGTTCCTTCCGAATGTTCCTCCTTAAGCCCTGCATGTGACTAGTCTGGTCCAAGACGGTGCTTTAACACAATCCCCCACTGTCTCAGCCCAGCTGCCCCCAGGGTGTCTTTTCTCTTCAGGTCACTTTTTGTGCACTCTGGGCGGCCAGGATTACTGGCTGCTTTCTCTTTTATTTTTTTACGTCTTCCTCACTCCCATTTCTGGAAAAGAGGTTTCTGGGCAATGATAGGAGGCTAGTAAGAAAGAAGAAAAAAAGATGCAAAACCTGGGAGAAAAATATTTTCCTTAAAATGTCTGAGAATCATCTGAATGGGTAAGTAATGTAACGTAATATATGTAATTATGTAATATAATGTAATATATGTAAGTAATGTGCATACTGACTGAGCTCTTTTCACCCTATCCAGGATGTTAGCATCACTTTTTCTGCCATTAACTCATTCTTATCAAAAAGAAAAAGAAAGAAAAAGAAAAATCCAAAAATTCTGTCCTGAGAACCAGTATAACTTAAGATTCCAACCCAGCTTTCCTTGTCCAGCTCTATGGAGTGAACTTGACTTGTGAGATAAAGATGTCCACTGGGCACCAAGAAACCTCCCATACACTTCCAATGTGGCCTGAAGAAATCCTTCTCTGAAATAGCAACAACAACAATGGGTTCCACTCTTCAATTTATCAATTCAACTTCCTTTCCAACCACAGTTAGAAATCAGTCATCCCCACCTCTCTCAACTATTTATTCTTTGGCAGAGGATCAATGCCTATGTTCAAGAAAAACACTTATAACTTATACTCCAAGCACTTAACCCATACCGAAATAATCAAGATGAGACTGAAAATGCAGGTCATAACTGACAGTTAACTGTCAAAATGACCAGCTCAAAGAATAAATGCTTTTGGAGAAAATAATGCAAACCTCTATAAAAGCTTTTGTGCCATTAAAATGAAAGGTCAGCTGACACTTTCTAGCTGCATGCCTTACTGCCTTTTCTTAAGTATTTCTGCTAGTTGAACATTTCCCAAAGGTATACAAAATAATTCAGATCCACAGTATATAGAAGAGTTAGGCTAGCACCAAATAAAACAGATTTACAGCATATATGTATTTTAGTACTAAGCTTAAGCCTTTTCAGGCCTGTGAGGATTCCTATAACTGCCTTTAAACCCCAAAACCCAGCATATCCAAGACTAGCAAGAAAGGAACCGCCCCTCCCCTAATTCTGGGGATAAAGAATGTATTGACAGTTTAAGTAATGAAATCTCTCTCCTAAATGAGTCCAAAATAAGACGAGGTACCTCTCACATCCCACTTCTACTCGACTGGAACCCAACCTTCTGCTAAAGGTCAAGGGCCAAAAATCTCTAGTAAAATGTCAGCGCTACCATGTATAGCTGGATTAGAGGAAGGAAAGCTTGCTGCTAAGTGTTAGGATCAACCTAAATAAGATGACCAGTCCTGTTTCTCTTTTTACAAAATATTGTGAGCTGCTCCTCAAATACTATGAATTTTGTGGCTCCATGTGTCCTTGTGATAACCAAGATCATGAACTAACAAGGTGCTCAAGTGAAAACATTTTGTTTAAACTAGGAATTTCAAGGAAGCTTTTCCCCTCTAACCTTGCCTCTCTGGTTTCATCCCTTCACTGACACAAGGTTAGGATCTGGCTTTCCATGTCTAAACTCCCATCCTATGAAGGGCACGAGACCTTTGTGGGAGACCTGGAAGATGGTGCTGCAAGACCCATGAACTCTCAAGGATCTCCAGTCGTTTATAACCCTGGCACACATCAACATTCTCCCGGCTCTGGACATTTGCAAATCGCAAAGTCGGTAAAAGAAAAGGAAAATCTGAATTAACGATGGATTTACCTTGAACTGAAAACTGCAAGACATGGGGACACTGTGTCTCTAGGGGATAACTTCTAACGTTTCATACTAAGAACCGTGTATGTGTCACAATGCCACTCGAGCTCCCTTTAAAAGGATGAATCAAGATCGTGGCACTAAACGGAATGGATGGCAGTCGGCTGCGTGTTTGGGCCTGTGAAAAAAGATCCAACTAGCAGCTAGAGCAACTGATGCTTTGTTTTCCCACACAACGCCACACGCAAAAACGGGAGACCTCAGGAACCTGGGTGGAAAGGACATGTCCAGTCACCAGTTCCCCTTCATGGACACCCCCGCTGAACCCTTCAGCGCTGGGGCACCTTTTCACTCTGACTCCTGCTAATCTTCCTGCTCACTCCAAGCGTCTGCAGCCCCTACCCAGCTCCCCATCCTTTCCTGCCTGCTACCCACAAATTCCCAACCACTCCTCCCACATTTTCTTCTATTTCCCCCCTCCCCTTCCTTCACTTCCCTCCATCCTACATCATCTCCACTCCATTCCGAACTCAACCCGCAGTCCGAATTTCTGCCGGCTTCTACGCCGCTCGTCGGTCTCCCTTAAGCTGCCCCCGCAGTCCGGGCCCGCGTCCTCCGTGCCCCTGGCTCCCACGCCTCTCTCGACTCTTTCCCTTCCCGGCGGCGCCCTAGCTCCCCGCCCCCCGACCGCTGCCGTCCGTGCCTCCCTCATTTCTGACCCCTCCATCCGCGCGGCTCTGGGCTGACCACTCCTCCACAGTCGCCCGGGGGCCGATCCCGAGAAAGGACGAGGAGGCACCCTCCGCCCCCCACCCCTAGGCCCATTACCGGCTCCGCCGCAGCTGCCTCCTCCCGTGATGGTCTCTGCCGCCCCCGCTGCCGCCGCCCTAGCCCAAGTGGAAGGAGGGAGGAGAAAGCGAGTCCCGGGGCCGCACAGACGGTCTGGGAGTTCCCAGGGCGGCAGGGCGGGGAGGGACGGTGGGTGGGCAGGTCGGCCGGCAGGCGGCAGAGGGCGGGCGGCTCCGACAACTCGGGCGCCCCCCGGCAGCAGCCGCCCAGAACCGCCCCGGCTCCGGCTAACAATAGGCTCCGGCCGCAGCGCTCTGGCTCTTATAGGCGCCGGCACGTCCGGACTGAGCCCCGGGGCAGGCTGGGAAATGGAGTCTACGTGATAGCCCTACGCCCAGCGGCATGCCGGGAGTTGGAGGCGGCTACCTGCGCAGAGCCGAAACTCGCCGGCAAACGACTCAGAAGGCTGTGATTCCGCTGCAGCCTGGGAAAGCGAGTTTGACGTCGCTGCAGCCTTTTGAAGAGGATGAGGGGAGACCCTCAGCTCCAGATCTTCGATGACTAAACAGATTCTCTTCTAAAACTCCCCTTTTCCTTTCATCAGGCCCACACTTCCAGGTCTAAGGAACGTAATCCCTCTTACCCTCGCTCAGGGGATCTAAGTCTTAAGCAGCGCGACGTGCTGTAGCCTGCCCAGAGTATAAAGAAAATAGAAGCAATGCAGAGTAATCTTCAGTGTGTATTGATGGATTGTTTTCTTTCCAAATTCTCTTACGTGATTTCTGATCTTCACAATTTTGCAACTCATTTTTAAAACCGAGAACTAAGGCTCAGAAATCGGAATGTTGTAGGTCATTTGCCAGGAACACCCAGTCTTGGTCTTGTCTCACTCAGAATGGAAGAACAGGTCTCTCCTTTGACCTATAAGGCCCCGTAAGATATGGGTGAATCCTCTCGCCTCACCAGCCGCCATCCTGTATGCCAGCTTGTCTCTCACATTTCCCCTCCCTTTCTCTGTTTTAACTGCCCTGGCCCTCTAGATTCTTTGCAACACGACAATCATGGAACACTCTTTCACCAGCTAGACCCATACTTACTTCTTCACTTAATATTTGCTCAAACGTCCCCTTATCAGAGACCCTTCCTTAACCATATTTCTAAAATGGGGCTTCCTCTAAGTATCTATCCCCTTGCCCTATATTTCTTAAGCATTTACTATTTGACATATATTTATCTTTCAGTCTTTTATCAATTGAGTAAATTCCATGAGAGTAAGAAGTTGTTTTGTTTACTGTATCCTCAGCACCAAGTACAAAGCATGGTATTTGGCATTTAGGAGCTTTTTATTTATCAAATGGATGGATGGCAGGATTTAAACTCATTAGGCTGGTTCCAAAGCATGGTGCACTTATATTGCCACCAAGAACTATGAGCCAGATCTACCGGGTACCAAACCATCTCAGTTTTAGAATTGAGAGTTAAGTGACTTGGAAAAATGCCAAGAATTCCAGTTCTCTCCCCTAGGTAATATAAGAGACTCAGAGAGTCCAAGATACAATACTGCAAAATGGAAAAAAGCAGATCACAAAAAAGCAATCCTTAGAGTACTGATCATCCACCTATCTGCTAAAGTTAGGCATGATATAACATGTAACCAAGAGCATGAAATCTGGAGCCAGATGGCCTGACTACAAGCCCCAACTTCTCTTACTAATGGTGTGACCCTTGGCAAGGTAAGTAACTTCCCTGTGCCTTGGCTTCCTCATCTGCAAAATGGGGATAAAAGTATGTATCTCATAGGATTTTGTGGAGGTTAAATAGTGGTATAAACTATTGACAACACAGTGTGATATAAATGCTCAATATGATTCTGTTTTTCCTGGACACAGGAATCAAAAAGGAAGAGTAGACTCCAGAATGTTTAGAGTTAGTGGGTTGAGTAACAAAAAATAGCCCGAAGGCCATGTTGGGTAGGCTAAAAGTGTTTCATATACCAACACATCTAGAATCTGAGTGGTCAGTCACGGAAATTTATCAGAGTACCATCAGCCTCAATACCCAAGCTTTCTTGGTTAAAGACACCAAGTTAGAAGACAGCCAAAGCAAAGTTAGCACATCCTTTGAGAGAATCGTTTGCCAGTAAGCTGTAGATCAGTTAAAAAGATCATCTGGATTGTTAGAACAAACATCACAACCAATTCTCACAGAGCCACTTATTCACCTTATTTCATTGTCTTGATAGAATCACTAGGTAAGTTATTACAATGGTGCCAGTTCACTCATAATAATTGTGATTCTGCTTACAGCCCAAGCAGGACCAGTGGAGGTCAAATGACTAGGAGTGCAGTAGAGTAGAAGTTATAAGGAAAAGTAAAAAAGAAATGCTAATATTAATATGTAAATTATAGCAATGGACATGACATCTAATTCTAAACGTGACTGTTTTGTTCCAGACCATGCATACTTCATGGCTGGGTGGGTTTTAGGGGCAAAAAACTCAGTAGGAAGGAAAGATAATCAAGAACAAAGACAAAAACCAAAGGTCAAATTTTATATCCTGGTCAGTGTTTATACGTCTGTCTTTCGGTTATATCTACACATAGAGGTGATCTTGCCTCAATAGTATTCTAAATTTGTCAAGCAAGGGAATAAAACTACAAGATATAACTGTTTTATAATTATTATCCTGTGTAATCTCAAGTTCAGTTCAGTTCAGTCGCTCAGTCGTGTCTGACTCTTTGCGACCCCATGAATTGCAGCACGCCAGGCCTCCCTGTCCATCACCAACTCCCGGAGTTCACTCAGACTCATGTCCATTGAGTCCGTGATGCCATCCAGCCAGCTCATCCTCGGTCGTCCCCTTCTCCTCCTGCCCCCAATCCCTCCCAGCATCAGGGTCCTTTCCAATGAGTCAACTCTTTGCATAAGGTGGCCAAAGTACTGGAGCTTCAGTTTTAGCATCATTGAATTAAGAATTATCTCCTTTTTAAAATGAGAAAGTTGGGGTTTAAGAGATTGTTTTGTCCAAGGTCACATCCAGGAAGAGTAAGATTTGAGATTTGAACAAGGGTTCATCTGACACCAAAGTATACATTTTATCAACCACTCTTTACCAAACAAAAGATAAAAGGGTACATTCTCCTGGGAGGCTGAAAATGAATAGTCAGAGGATACTATGTGCTGAGATGCTTAGAGAAAAAGAGTTAAGATAAAAATCCAAGCCACTGATATTTGTTTTTCGATAGGGAATCTGTAGATTTAGCCCAGAGGCTGTATGTTACTTTACTAATTTACATTTAATTAGAATCCAGATCTAGAGAGACAGGCACCTTTGTGACTAATTCCACGCTAACCAAAAGAGATCAGTAAAGCAAATCTGGGAGAAAGATAGGAACATAGCAATTGGAAAAGCACAAATAAGAAGCTGTATGTTTTATCAAGGAATGTTTCAAAAAAGACATTCACAAATTGATCTACATAAGTGTATAACACACACAAAAACCTATTAATAAAGCAAAATACAACCATTTTTGAGGAGCTAGAGCGCAAGGATGAATTTAGAGAAGTCAAGCTTAATAAACCTAAAAAAGGTGAATGAAAGGCTGAAGCAAAGTTATACAGATGTCTAAGGAAAGATATTAAACCCTTAAATGAAAAATTAGACATTAGAATTCAGAAAGAGGGAATTCACTGGCGATTAAAAAAAAAAACTCAAAGAAAACAGCAGTCTGCAGTGATTAAAATGAGGAATGTGTACCTCACCTTACACAAATACATGAAAACATAGATTCACAGAATAGAATAAACCTAGGTTATTACCCATGTCCCCAGAGATTCCACATAATACAAAATAGTACTGTTTGGGTGAGGAACACATTCCTCATTTTAATCACTGCAGATTGCTGTTTACCTCCTGAGGGCTTCCCTGGTGGCTCAGACGGTATAGAATCTGCCTGCAATGCAGGAGACCTGGGTTTGATCCCTGGGTTGGGAAGAGCTAGAGGGCATATGGCAACCCACTCCAGTATTCTTGCCTGGAGAATCCCATGGACAGAGGAGCCTGGCAGGCTACAGTCCATGGGGTTGCAAAGAGTTGGACATGACTGAGCAACTAAGCACAGCATAGCACATAGTAAGTAACACATTACTATTTTTTAAATACCAAGTTTTCTTATAATTGATATTAATCCAACTGAAAATTGTAATTCATATGCGACTCTTTTTTAAGTTGGCTGTGCTGGGTCTTTGGCGCTGCTCTGGCTTTTCTCTAATTGTGGTGAGGGGAGGTTACTCTCGCGGTGCACAGGCCTCTCATTGCTGCTTCCCATGCTATGGAGCACAAGCTCTAGGGCGAGTGGGCTCAGCAGTTACGTCTCCCCAGCTCTGGAGCACAGGCTGTAGTTGTGGTGCAAAGGCTTAGCTGCTCCACAGCATGTGGGATCTTCCCAGATCAGGGCTCGAACCCACATCTCCTACATTGGTAGGCAGATTCTATACCACTGGGCCACCAGGGAAGCCCATAAACAACTTTGAGCATGCAAATCTAGATTTAGTTGCAATTTTGAAATTTGTTGAACGGGCCAGTATTCGTAAAGAAAAATATAGAAGAAATCTGGACGTGAAGAGGAAAGATGAGGAAAAAGGGAGGAAGTAGAAATAGATGGGAGTTTAAGGTCAAAGGTAAAATAAAAGGTCATTAAAAGAAGCAAGGAGGAGAAATAAAATATTAATAAAATAGAAAATAAATACTGATGCCATTAACCTCACATCACATAGAGCATCTTTTTCCCTCATTTAAGTCTTGGAGTTTGTATAATGAAACAAAAATTTAATCACAAATAAAAATAAATATATTTTAGCAGGAAAAACCTGAGCTCACAACTGAGAAAATATGAGCAGTTTTTAGGAGAAGCAGAAGAATGAGATAGGACTATATCAGTAAAAAGATACAGCTAGATGAGAGCATTTGTGCCATTCCTGGTGAGGTTAGAGTTTTTAACAGACCAGCAGAGGCCATAACAGATCAAATTGCCATAGAGGAACTATCCGTAGCCAAGAAAGCTGACTAAAAATTCAGAAAAATGATACAAAGGTTCAGTTTGAGCTCTTGGGTCCCCAGTTACCTGGAATTATTAGGTATTGGCCAGAGAAAAAAAGCTTCAGTGGAGAAGGAAAAACTCAGTCCTGATTTCAAATATCTGCATCTGAAATTTGTGTTACTTTCAAAACTAAATGCTGAAGCTTCAGCCAATACTTCATGGAAGTTTGAAGATAGCCCAAATCTCTGCAGCAACCCTATACAAAAGACTTTCTCAGAACACTTGGGGATACAAAGGGTTTTCAGAACACTCTTTCATTAGGCCTAAATGAGACATGGTTAGTTCCACTATGCTAAGCCTTCTCCACTTGCCAAGCTTCCCCTTGCTCCTCATGCTCTGCCCCTCACAGTGTATCCAGTGCCTGACGGTGCCAGATTTCCAGGAATCACGTCCGCCCCGTCATGAGGACCTCACTTTCCCAGGTCTCTCAGACTCTAGTTGTCTTGTATTTGTCATATTGTAATCTTTTCCAGACAAAATGACAACCTCCATTTCTGCTCCCATTAAATGGCTTCTTAAATAAATCATTTATGTGGGCAAATGTTATCATTGGGGCATAATATGGGACCTCATTACTTAGTAGTCACATTTTATGTTGTGACTGGTATTCAATCAATTCTGCAATGATCCTTTTACTTTCCAATGTCTCCCTTTTAACTATCAAAGTCTTTATACTATAGATTCTTCTAGATGGAACCTATTACACTTCAAGGGAACAGTACAGACAATGCTAAGTCAAATAGGATGCTACTACAGTTCTCGGGAGGGTCTAAAATCTAACCCTTCTCCTTCTTATATAGCCTCACTCTAATGGAAATATTAAACCATCTTCTTTATTTTAAATACCAACTATCACATGGTTAAAGAGGTAAAATCCAGCCAACTTTATTTCTTGGAAGGTATTTTAGAAATCAATGTAAAAAATTATTAGAATATATGCTTAAATGGATTTAGCCTAAATGCCATTCATAGGGAATGGCCATTTTTCAAAAGAATGATGTCAAACTATAAATTCTAACATAGAAAGATGTTCAAGACATGTTAAATACAAAAAAGAAAACTGCAGACCATTAATCCTACATGAGCCCATCTGCATATGTGTGTCTGTTCGTGTGTGTTTGAGAAAGAAGCTTTTTGCAATGACTACTTCTATAGAGTGGGACTAAGACATAAGTAGAAAAAGTTACACTTTATTAAAGTTATTATTAGTAGAAAAAGTTACTTCTTTATTGTTGAACTTATCACTTTGTGTATTACTTTCATTATGAAAAAGCTAGTTTAAATTTTTCATTTAATTGAAAAGATCGATAGTGAAGAAATGAAAAATTTTAAAGGAAACTGAATAATTACAATGTTCTATCACTATACCAATTCTTACCAATTATACAGCATTGGCACTATAAATATTTTTTTGGAGCTAAAGAAAGCCTAAGAGATGTTCTAGTTAATTTGAGGATCTATGATTACAAACATATAAATTCATCTCTAATAAATCTCAGAACTACTCTTAAAAAATCCTCTAACTACAAGTAAAAATTAGCAAGTATAAAATTTATAGTAAATATATTAATAGAATTCTGTGTATCATTTACAGTAAACAAGAGTCACAGATTCAGATTTAGAAAGGACCTTAAAAGTCCAACCTTCCCAGCCTAACATTCAGAGGACTGGAATAAATAAATAAATAAAAATAAAAATTCTCAGCCTGCTAGGGAGATAGCTGACTCCCTTGAGGCTGAGAACCAGTCTTAGGAACATAATACAATTAGAAATGTCTCCCCCCCCCCGCCCCCCCTCCGCAAAGAAAAATAGAGACATCCAGTAATCAGTCACTAAAAAGGTATTTTGGCTTAACATGTCAAGCTGTCCACGTCAATTTTAAATAAAGTCATTTGATTTAATTTTCCAGTTTCAAAATTTTCAATTTCTTTCAAATCAAAAGAAATCAAGACCGTTTTGCAGGTTGATTTTAATGAACAACAACAAAAATCTCTGTATAAAAACATTTAAACTTTATCAAATGCTTAAAAATACACACACACACACAGATCCAAATCCAATACAGAATCTTTTGAACATTATCATTTTTCACCTCAGCATAATATGTAGAGGGATTTCTGGATAAAACTTTACATGTGAAAAAATGACTCAGTCTTACACATGCACACAAACGAGCGCAAATAATTACAATCAGAAGAACTAAAGTATACAGTAAGAATGTGAATGGGATGGGAATGAACTGTAAAGCTTATATAAAAGAACGCTACATGAGTAAAAGAACTTCCTACCTCAAGACAAGATGCAGAGGGGAAAGAGAAAGCAGAGGTTAGTCTAACCCATTAATAAATAGTTTGAGGTCATTCAAGAATAGTGAATTTGAGAATAACAGATAATCCCTGGTTTTCACTGCCTTAAATTCTGTGAATCTGAGAACTAATGATGCTTTGAAAGTGTCTGTGTTTTCATTTTTTGTAGCTCTTGATTGGTTCATCATTTAGGTGTGGTTTGTCCTTTGGGTGTTAACCTGTCAGTTCTTGCTCACTGTTACGTGTGATTCACCAGGAGAGCCACAGTCAGAAATGATGGCATGCACAGAGGACTGTGAGGGTGGCAGTCACGGGCAGCAGTGAATACGAGTCAGCCTGCCTGGGTTTGCACTTCAGGTCACTATCTACTAGCTGCCTGTTACTCAGCAAGCTCCTTAGCCACTCTGTGACTCCATTTCCTTATCTTCAATTAGGGATCATTATTACCTACTTCATACAGGGTTATTAAGAGGATTTAAACAAGATAATCCATTTAAAGAATTTATCACACTGCCTGGCACAACTAAATGTGCAATAAATGTTAGCCAAAATTACTATTCATCATCGAATTATGGGGGAATTAAAAGATGAATTTTGTTCTTTCTCCACATTTCTCTTCTTTGATGACGTTTCCACAGGCAAAAAAGATTGAGGATCTAGTCTTATGGAATACAGATGTTTGCTTTTATGCTAGAAAAAAAATTACATGGCCTGCATACCACAAAATTTAACATCTTTCCATTAAACATCACACAATTCTCATCATCATTATGCCCTACACACACACTCTAAATGATGTGGAGTTTCTATTGATATTCAACAACAATAGAATCCAGAAATGTTAACTAAGAAGCAGTTGCAGAAATGCATGTCAGGCAGAAATCCATGTGTGCCCCAACATAGATGGCTGGGATTCTGCCTCTGCCTCTGCCTCCCCCACATAGTCAGACAGGTCAGGTTCCTATAGCTGTTCAAATCTCCATTTGTGATCCCCTCCAAGAGGAGAATTTCCCATAGGTGAAGGAAGCAGCAGCCATATCTACTTCAGTATGATATGATAGCTATCATTGGTTTCTGCTGTAAGAAAAAGAAAAAAGGGTCATCTTTAGTCACTTCCAAAACACAGGAGAAAAATATATGTACTAAGGTTCTTTAGAGAAAGAAAAAATAGGAGGACAAAGTGTAGTATACTTATTATCACAGAATACGTGTAATAAATATACCCTGAAAACCAACATTTTGCCTCAATTTCATCACTTGTCCATGGAAGGTAAAAGATGATGGCAGAAAGTTACACTTTGTCTACTCTGACAATGGCGAAGCCAATTCACACAAAGAAGCAATCTCCAATAATGTCACATTCTTTATCTCAAATATGGTGGTTAATATTTTCCCTCTCTCCTCAAAGAATTACTATTTAAAAAAACTCTCAGACTCCTTTGAAAAAGGCATTTATCTTACTTTTTATTACCTTTCATTGTGTCCAGAATGAAACAGGCTTCTTCCTGAAAGTTCTGTATCATCTGAAAAAAGGAGGAAATTTTGCTGATCATTAAAAACCTTGGTTTTCTGTATTTATTTTGCCTATGTGGCTTTTTATTATATTAAATATAAATGAAAAACAATCCTTTGTTTTGTTTTCTCTCCTGTTTAGTTTTCAAAAGCTTTAAAAGCTGAAACAGCTTTCTTAAAGTTCAAGAATGCATTTTCCTGGGTTAAGCCCCGGACTTTCCAAGGGGCACATAGATCCAGACAGCCCCATATGGGAGGAATTAAACATCTATATCTGTTCTCTCCTAAAATCACCTGAGAACCTCTTGTTTTCCTTTCTCACTTCCCTTTTCAAACTCCTTTTCCCCATTTTATATAGGCAAGAGTTTTACCCTCCTGAAATCTTATGGAGATGCACTGCCCTAGGCTATAAAAGCCTTCAGCATGCAAAAGTGTAATTGCAAATGAGAACTAGAGTGACTGGGTGATACAGTCGTGGAGCCATGAAGTTTTCAATTCTTTCCTTTCACCAGACTTGAAGAGTGACCTAACCACAAATTATCAAATGACAGATGATTCAAAATAATTTTTGATACCATCACTATGTAATTTTTGGCACATAACCCAGAAGTTAAAAAAAAAATCAAACAATGCTATTATAGCAAACTTCATCCATTCCTATCTATCAATTTATGTGAATCAGATTTCACAGTTCTTATCTAGGGGAAAAAAACAGGATGGCATTGATGTTGAACTCTTCAGTATAGTAATTAATAGGCAGCATTTATCTATGAATTAATTGTGTCTGGGAGAAAGGGCAAGGAATCAGTTAATCTCATCTATCTCATTAATATATACATTTTCATTGTATTGTGTTTATTTATTTATTTTTGGCCAAGTTACATGACTTGTGGTTCCTGGACCAGGGATTGAACCAGGCCTTGGCAGTGAAAGCCGGGAATCCTAACCATGAGGTCACCAGGGAACTTCCCAGATGTTTTTCTTAATGTTTAATGTTTTTCTTAATGTTTTCTTAATTTTTTCTTAATGTTTAACAATTACTTATCAAAATATATAATACATTTATGTTGTTTTAATCAAATGTACAATTATGGTGATAATTCTATCCAGAACAAATAATTTAAAATTTTTACTGAAACAAGTTTTTGTTTCAAAGAAATATGGTAGGAGAAACTAATAAAAGACATTCAAGCATAGAAGTAGACTATGATAAGATGAAATTCTATGGGGGAAGTGAATGAAAATATCAGCTTAAGAAAACAAATGATATAAATAATCTGTTAAAAAGTATATTCATTATTTTTTTAAACAGGTGACAGTAGTATTAAATTACTCTTATATTCAGGTTACATGAAACATAGTTAGAAAAGTGAAGCAATCATTTCATTTTTATATGTCCTATAATATGCCCCAAAATGGGCACATTTTCCCCACTATTTAAACTTAAAAACTTTTAAGTCAACCTAAAAATGTGCAAGGGATACACAGTTTTAAAAAAATTATCTTAGGAGGTAAACAAACAAAAATGTTTGAAAACGTCTTGTCTTGGAAAACAGCATGCTGCCCCCATAGACAGCTCCTGCTCCCATCATATGCCCAGAGAGATCACTGTCATCTGGTGATTCAGCTGGGCTAACAATCTACCTCATCGCTAATGAGCACATGGATGCCTGTTGGCCCCTGCTTGTAGATCTGGCTGATCTGGCAAGGGGAAATGCTGAAAAGCTGAGCAATTTTTTCTGTCAGTTCAACAGCTGTAGTTCTTCTAGGTAGATGGCATGGTAAACTGCAAAAGGGAGAAAGCAAAGACAGTCAGCACAGAGTTTCTCTGCTCTTAAAGGCAATCTGATCGCTTATGAATGCCCACTTTTTCTAAAGGACGCAGAAGCAGATTGCTTGAATGGAAATCCAAGCTTAATCACTTGCTAGCTGTGCGACCTGGGGCAAGTTACTTAACATCCCTAAGCCTCATTTTCCTCACCTAAATGTTGGGGAAGAACAATAAAATCTATTGCAATGAGGAGACACCAGTCGTAAAAATTAAAACCTGTAAAAATGCTGAGAATAGTGCCCGGTGTATATTAGGAACTCAATAAACATTAGAGCAATTAACGTTACTTTTAGCAAATACTGACTCTGCTGCCTGATAAATTCCCATCACACATGCTCATAAGTCATCTCTTCGCTTTTCTTCATATCTGTCCTGGCCTGTCCAGAACGACCTACCGAAGAAAGTACCATTTGAGTCTCCATCCTCATGCTTCTGCTGATTCTGCTGCTGTTGCTGCTGCTCCCTTAGCTGCAAGGATTCCTGACAAACATAAATAGTTAGCCTTGGGCGCACCATCCTGAGGAGGAGAAAAAACAAAAACAAAAACCTGTTAGTCACATTTCTCATGGTGAGCACATTTTATGGAAGAACCTTTGTGTCTACATTAATACTATAGAGCACAGGTTGAAAACTGGCAGCCCTTGGACCAGTGTAGCTCATTTGCTATGAATTATTACTCCTCACGGGGATGTATGTGTGTCTAACTGAATTCATTCCAACAGAAGGCATCATCAACCTCTGAATCTTTGGTTTTCCTTGAAAAATCCAAGGTCCTCATTCCACAAAACAAACCCAATCAGCTGTCCCACAGGCATGGTGCACAGGCATTCTTCAGTACACTCTAGACCGGACTGTCACTCATTTACACGTGGCCCCTGTAGTCACTGAGTTTGTAACCTTTGATGTAAAGGTTAGCAGGATTCAGTGTGTGTGAGCCACTGTTTTGTGAGTTCAAAGACATACCTTTTACTTAAGAACACCAATGCCACAGACTAGAAAATCTCATTTCCCTCATGACTGCCTCCTAGTCAGCTTTAGCCTTTCTTTTGTTCTTTCTTCATAGACAACCATACTGAATCACCTCTTGCTCTGATCACCTTATTCCTTCCTACTTCTAAATGCTCTGTAGATAATACATTTAAAAATGAATAATCCATTCTTTTTTGCCTAGTAATCAACCCTTGAATTTCACCTCTTTGCTTAAAAGTTTCCAACTTAATATCTCTAATAATAAACAAACAAACAAAAAAACTTCATAATCTTATTTCATTATTTAGTTACTGATTTGGTTCTATGGCACTGACCTGTATTTTTTCCCCATCAATATTACTACTACCTACTTTAAATTGTAAATCCCAGAGACTTGAAATTAAGCAGACATTAATTACTCTGCTTAATTACTCTTAAGCATTACTCTTACTCTGTATTAAGCAGACATTCCATGAATTCCTGCCGAAACCTAAGAATGATCTCTTCTCCAGTAAAACTGAGCTCAGGACTTTTGCACCTGCTGTTTCTTCTGCATAGAACCTTCTTCCCTCAGGACTCCAAAGCCTCCATCCTTCTCATAACTCAGTTTAATATCCCCTCTGCAGAAAGGTCTTCCCTGACTATATTTTGAGTACTCTACAAGCTACAACTTTGTTTTTGTTTGTTTGTTTTTCTTTAAAACACTTACTATTCAAAATACTTATTGTATATCATCTTTATCTCTCTCTCTCCAAAAAGCTCATCAATGTATCACCAAACCTAATGGCTCATAATAGGGACAATGAATATTTAATTAAATGAAAAAAACTACCTGGAAATGAAAAATGAAATATCGTGAGGAATTTCTTGGATCGAGTACAGGAAAAGACAATTTTCATCTTTATTTGGCACACAGCTGGCATTCAAATAGAATGTTTTGACAAGATGTATTTAGCGGCAGAAAGAGTATTGTGAAGAGTCCCTGAATCCAAATCCATTTTGATCCAACCTCACTGATATTTTAACACTAATTACATACCGGCCTTTTAATGCATTAAAAAGTCTGATTCCATCTGCAGGGCCACAGATTTGAATCACATCATCTCTAGTTAGTTTCAATAAATCTGCTCCTGTAATAAATATAAGCAAATGGGTGATAAAGGCAAAGATTCTCTTTGTTAATGACTTTTAAAATGGACTCTTACAAGGACACCTCATTACCAGTAAGCTTTAGTCATAATCTCTTGCATGGTATATAAAGCCTTCCATGACCTGGCCTCTGCATCCTCTCCCTTCTCAATTCTGACCCAATTAACTTACTCATTCAACCCTATGCTTTCATCATACTGATCATGCCTAATAAGTAAGTTGTTCCTCCTGCCTAAAATATTCTTCCGCTGTCTAACAGACTCCTCCTCAGCCCTCAAGATTTACCTCATGCATCACACACGTTCCCTAACTCCAGACGCTTCTCCAAATGCTTCACTTTGTCTATATTTATCTAATGCATTACAACTATTTGTTTTCCTTCTTTAAAGGTTTTATTTTGATTTGGATTTTCTTTGATACTAGCTGGTGACTGAACAGGAACTATGCCTTATCTATTTATATATTCCTACCATACGTGGTACACAGAAGATGCTAAATAAAAGTGGAATGTGCAAAGAAAATATAGTTAATATCAGGGGGGAAATTTCAGACTACCTGCAATGCTCCTTGATAAAATACTGTATGGATAATATATTTTAAAGGTATTGTATAGAATAAATATTTTAAAATGAGTTTAAGAGGGTTTTCTTTTTGAGTATTTCATAGCACAGTTGCAGCTGGTGAGAAAATCTGAAGAGTTCAATGAAATTCATTTAATCAGAAAAATGCATTAAGAGCCACCCCTCCCTCCCCCAATACACACACACACAAAATAACACAGGAATATCAGGAGTTCCTAGAGTATAAAAGAAATCCCATGCTGGCAAAACAAAGGACAAGCAAATTGAACCTGAGAAGTTTGTAAAAAGCCTCGTAACGTGGAGAAACGGTTTCGATGCAACCACTGCTGAGCCTCCTGAGGTGTGGTTGTTGGCAAGAGGTTCTGAAAAAGGGAAAGTATTTTTTTTTTGGTAACCAAATAGACTCAACTTTAAAAAGGTAAACATTACAACAGCCAAGTACACCCACATTCAGACGGAGTTTGCGCGGAAGCTGTTTATACGTCAGGCCTTCTTCCTCTAACCATGCAAGATATCCATGAAATTCCATCTTTATCCTCCCCACTAGACCGAAAGTTCCTTAAATGCAGCACAGTATCTGGTTCTTAGTCAAAATTTAATGTTTGCTTAGTGAAAGAATGAATAAGACTCTCTAAAAGTTGAGCATTTCTACTGAATCACACAGTCATGTATTATTAGACATGGCCATAACTGACATTTAACTTTGGACTTACATCTGTGACTGGAGGAGGTGGCTCTGGCTGGTGGTTTGGTGAACCATTTCTAAAAAAACATTTAAAATGAAAGGATGAGTCCATGAAACGTAGTAGGATTTGTCATCTCACTCTGTATCACTGTAAGTCTTAAAGCTAGAGATTTACAGGAATTTGTACTATCTCATAAAACATTCTTAACTCTTGGATCCAACATCTCTATTATTTTAGCATAAAGAGAGGAGTGGGGTGGGGAGCAGTAGAAACTATGTCATTTTTTATTATTGAAGAAATTGAAAAAAAAAATCCAATAAGTTGGGACTGGTTAAATTATGGCATAAACAACACTAACATAAGCTTATAAGACTATAAACTAAAAATATCAAAATATAAAAGTAATCAATATATTACTACTATGTGAAACATATAAATATACACAAATAGATACAAGAAAAATTAGAATAAAAAGTATACAATAAAATGTGATCACATACTTTTATACTTAATAATAAGTATATTTAAGTGTATATATTTTTTAAGTATATATATATTTTTAAGTAAGTTTAAGTAATAAATAATAATTATTTTTTTTAAAGCTTCAAAAATTAGTGCTAATTTGTTATCAAGGGCTATCTCCACACTCTTGAGTTTTTCCTACACTTCTTTTTGCTCAGTAGTTCGTCCCTCTTCCCTAATGCTTACTTCTTTTATGGGAGAAAAATTAGAGCCTAATATTGAACTACATGACAAAGAGAAAATTTTAGAACTCTTAAGTTTTGCATAATATTTTAAATTCTCTATTAAAGTATAACCCATAGGGTAGTAACAGATTTTTCTTTCAAAAAATATCTTTTTCTATTTTAAAATTTTGGCCTTTGCTGCAAAATTCAAATTTAGTAATCAACTTATGTTAGGGCCTTAGTTATCTACCTACTCCTTCTGCAACTGCTATCTAGTTTCATTCTTAATTGTTAGTTACATTTTGAATATTTTAGCTAACCATCCTCCCTTTTTTTAGGTGAGCTGCACAGCCTGCAGGAGCCTAGTTCCCGGACAGGGACTGAACCCGCGCCCCCTGCAGGGGAAGTGTGGGGTCCCAGCCACTGGACCACCAGGGAACTCTCTAAGCTACCTTAATTAAGTACTTTCAGAAGCAGCATGAACACAGAGCCTAAATAAACACAAAAGCAAACATTAAAAGCAAACTAGTCACACATTTCACAACCTATTTCAAATTTCAATATGGCCTATGTAGAAAATGTGTTGAATGCTGGGACTATAAGACAACTTTTTTTAACTGGAGTAGTAGGCATCTATGCCAACTTTCAATTATCTCTGATAATAAAAACAATAAAGCAAGACTAAATAAATCCCATAGATAATTCCAAAGCTTCATTTGAGCTCTCACCTTTATTTTCCCCCAATTATCAAAGATTTATAATAAATTTGGTGTTAGGACCATTTTTTAATAAGTAACCAAACAGATTTTAGTGTCTGTACAACTGTGTTTCGGTTCCCAATGACCATGCTATAATCAGGAAGTGAAATAACCTCAAGATAAGCAGTAAGAGGAAGGGAAAAGTCTAGAAAATCAGTCTGCAGATCACTAAACACTGACCATAATGCTATTTAAGAGTGGAGAAAAGGAATTCCCTGGAGGTCCAGAGGCCTGGGTTCAATCTCTGGTTGAGGAACTAAAATCCTGTAAGTCTTGTGGCATGACCAATAAATAAATAAAATAATGGGGTGGGGGGAAAGGCTACATAAAACTTAGTCTCTTTTGAAGATAATCCAAACCTCAGTTAATATATAAATCCATCAAAGACTGACCAAATAGAAGTTCTTACTGATTTGCAAAGATTTTGCTTATGGAGACATAATGAAATAATATATTTTTAGGACAAACACAAGCTAATTTCACTTTCTAGACTTACCCTTCACCAAGAGAAAAACTGCTATGGGAACTGTTGAAGCCAGGTGATGGGGAATTATTGACATACGTGATCTCAGGCCACGGAGAACACTAAAAACAAAGGACAATTGAGATGCAGAAAGTACATGACTCTAGAGTTCCACCAAAACACGGTTACTTAAATAGCCCCCCTCTTTTGTTTTTTTTTGGATTCCCAGGTAGTACAGTGGTAAAGAATCCACCTATCACTGCAGGAGATGCAAGAGAGCGCAGGTTCAATTCCTGGGTTGGGAAGATACTCTGGAGGAGGAAATGGCAACCCACTCTCGTATTCTTTTTTTTTTAATTCAACTACACATTTAAAAAAAATTATTTATTTTAATTGGAGGCTAATTGCTTTACAATATTGTATTGGTTTTGCCATACACTCCAGTATTCTTGCCTGGAAAATTCCATGGACAGAGGAGCCTGGCGGGCTACAGTCTATGGGGCTGAAGAGAGTTGGATGAGACTAAGCATATACACGCATGTACACACAGAGTGATTTACAATGTAATATTCGTTTCAGGTGTGCAGCAAAGTGAATCAGTTATACATATACCATATATCTACTCTTTTTTTAGATTCTTTTCCCATATGGGCCATTAGAGTATTGAATAAGTTCGCTGTGTAGGTCCTTATCAGTTATCTATTTTATATATAGTAGTATGTGGTTTTGCCATACACTCCAGTATTCTTGCCTGGAAAATTCCATGGACAGAGGAGCCTGGCGGGCTACAGTCTATGGGGCTGAAGAGAGTTGGATGAGACTAAGCATATACACGCATGTACACACAGAGTGATTTACAATGTAATATTCGTTTCAGGTGTGCAGCAAAGTGAATCAGTTATACATATACCATATATCTACTCTTTTTTTAGATTCTTTTCCCATATGGGCCATTAGAGTATTGAATAAGTTCGCTGTGTAGGTCCTTATCAGTTATCTATTTTATATATAGTAGTATGTATATGTCTGGAGAAAGGCATGGCAACCCACTCTGGTATTCTCGCCTGGAGAATCCCCATGGACAGAGGAGTCCGGTGGGCTCCAGTCACAGAGTCAGACACGACTGAGCGACTAAGTACAGCACAGCACAGTGTGTATATGTCAATCCCAGTCTGCCAATTTATCCTTCCCTTCCTGACCCTGATCCCCTGGTAACCATAAGTCTGTTTTCTACATCTGTAACTCGATTTCTATTTTGTAGATAAGTTCATTTGTCGAATAGCATACCTTTTTTATTTTTTGGATGTACTGTGCGGCATGTAGGATCTTAGTTCTCAAATCAGGTATTGAACCTGTGCCCCCTGAATTGGGAGCATGGAGTCTTAACCACTGAACTGGCAGAGAAGTCCCTCAGAAAGCACATCTTGATTAGTAAATCTTAATTCCTCGTAAGTCCTCACAACTAAGAGGACAAATAAGTTTTGATCAGACTAGAAGTGATGTTTCCTATTTTTTTTTTTAATTGAAATATAACTGACATATCTATAATATTAGTTTTAGGTATACAACATAATGATAATATGTATACAGTTGACCATTGAGCAATATAGATGTTAGGGGCACCATCTCCTTCTCCACAGTCAAAAATCTGGGTGTAACCTGATGGTCAGTCCTCTGAATCTGCACCCTCGTATTCAACCGCAAACCATGCAGTACTATAGTCCACAGCCGTGTGCGTACTCAGTCATGCTGGACTCTTCACAACCCAATGGACTGTAGCCCGCCAGGCTCCTCTGTCCGTTGAATTCTCTAGGCAAGAATACTGGAGTGGGTAGTCATTTCCTTCTCCAGGGGAATCTTCCCAACCCAGGGATCGAACCCAGGTCTCTTGCGTCAGCAGGCGGATTCTTTACTACTGTGTCACCAGGGAACCCTTAGTATTAATAATATTTA
>SJXQ01003803.1:30885-116618 GCA_006408695.1 Aepyceros melampus | reverse complement strand
AAAACAATAAAATACTTAGGAATAAATCTACCTAAAGAAACAAAAGACCTATATCTAGAAAACTATAAAACACCAAAGAAAGAAATCAAAGTTGACACAAATAGATGGAGAAATATACCATGTTCATGGATCAGAAGAATCAATATAGTGAAAATGAGTATACTACCTAAAGCAATCTATAGATTCAATACAATCCCTAACAAGCTACCAATGGTATTTTTCAGAGAACAAGAACAAATAATTTCACAGTGTGTAGAGTCGGACATGACTGAGCGACTGAACTGAACTGAACTGAACTGATGGAAATATAAAAAACCTCGAATAGCCAAATGAATCTTGAGAAAGAGAAAGAAACTGGAGGAATCAACCTGCCTTTCTTCAGACTATACTACAAAGCCACAGTCACCAAGACAGTATGGTACTGGCACTAAGACAGAAATATAAATCAATGGAACAAAATAGAAAGCATAGAGATAAATCGATGCACCTGTGGGCACCTTATCTTTGACAAAGGAGGCAAAAATATACAAGCAGCTCATGCAGCTCAATACCAGAAAAATAAACGACCCAATCAAAAAATGGGCCAAAGAACTGAACAGGCATTTCCCCGAAGAAGACATACAGATGGCTAACAAACACATGAAAAGATGCTCAACATCACGCATTATCAGAGAAATGCAAATCAAAACCACAATGAGGTACCATCTCATGCTGGTCAGGATAGCTGCTATTCCAAAATCTACAAGCAATAAATGCTAGAGAGAGTGTGGAGAAAGAGAACCCTCTTACACTGTTGGTGGGAATGCAAACTAGTACAGTCACTATGGGGAACAGTGTGGAGATTCCTTAAAAAACTGGAACTAGAACAGCCATATGAACCAGGAATCCCACTGCTGGGCATACACACTGAGGAAATCAGACTTGAAAGAGACATGTTTACCCGAATGATCATCACAGCACTGTTTACAATAGCCAGGACATGGAAGCAACCTAGATGTCCATCAGCAGACAAATGGATAAGAAAGCAGTGGTACATATACACAATGGAGTATTACTCAGCCATTAAAAAGAATACATTTGAATTTGTTCTAATGAGGTGGATGAAACTGGAGCCTATTATACTGAGTGAAATAAGTCAGAAAGAAAAACACCAACACAGTATACTAACACATATACAGCATCCAGTCCCATCACTTCATGGGAAATAGATGGAGAAATAGTGGAAACAGTGTCTGACTTTATTTTTTTGGGCTCCAAAATCACTGCTGATGGTGATTGCAGCGGTGCAATGAAATTAAAAGACACTTACTCCTTGGAAGAAAAGTTGTGACCAACCTAGATAGCATATTCAAAAGCAGAGACATTACTTTGCCGACTAAGGTCCGTCTAGTCAAGGCTATGGTTTTTCCGTTGGTCATGTATGGATGTGAGAGTTGGACTGTGAAGAAGGCTGAGCGCTGAAGAATTGATGCTTTTGAACTGTGGTGTTGGAGAAGACTCTTGAGAGTCCCTTGGACTGCAAGACTAGGTTCAATACAGGATGCTTGGGGCTGGTGCACAGGGATGACCCAGAGAGATGATATGGGGAGGGTGTTGGGAGGCGGGTTCAGGGTTGGGAACTCATGTACACCTTTGGCGGATTCATATCAATGCATGGCGAAACCAATACAGTATTGTAAAGTAAAAAAAAATAAAAATTAAAAAAGTAAAACAAGACAAACTGAACAACCCAATCAAAAATGGGCAGAAGACTTGAACAGACATTTGTTTTTCCAAAGAAGACATACACTTGACCAAGAGGCACATGAAAATTTGCTCAATATAACTATCAGAGAAATTCAACCACAATGAGATGTTAACTCACACTTGTAAGAATATCTATCATCAAAAGACCGCAAATAACATATGTTGATGGAGATATGGAAGAAAGGAAACCCTTTTACACCACTGATGGGAATGTATAAATTGGTACAGCCACTGTGAAAATAGTATGGAGTTAACTAAAAATAGAACTACCATATGATCCAGCATTTTTACTACTTTATATATTTCTGAAGAAATGAAAACACTGATTTGAAAAGATAAACCCACCCCAGTGTTCACAGGAGCATTATTTACAGTAAGCAAGACATGAAAGCAACCTAAGTGTCCATCAGCAGATGAATGGATAAATGCAGTGGGTACTCAGGTAAAAAAGAATGAAATTTTCCCATGTGGAACAACATGGGTAGACCTGGTGGGCCTTATGCATAGTGAAGTAAGTCAGACAGTGAAAGATAAATACTGTATACTAACAATTATATGTGGAATGTAAAAAATAAAATAATCATTGGAGAAGGAAATGGCAACCCACTCCAGTGGTCTTGCCTGGAGAATCCCAGGGCTGGGGGAACCTGGTGGGCTGCTGTCTATGGGGTTGCACAGAGTCGGACATGACTGAAGCGACTTAGCAGCAGCAGCAGTATATATAACAAAATGGAAACAGACTCACAGACATAGAAAATAAACTAGTGGTTACTGGTGGGGAGAGGAAATTGGAGATGGACAAGATAGGGGTTTGGGATTAAGAGGTACAAATTACTATGTATAAAATAAATAAGCTACAAAGATACATCATACAGTATAGGGAATATACCTAATATAATAGCTTTCAATTTAGTATAATCATAATAACATTGAATCACTATGTTGTATACCTGAAACTAATATTGTAAATCAACTGTGCTTCAATAAAAGAAAAAAAAAGATTAGTGACTTCAAACAATAAAAAATAATATCAACAATAGATTGACATCTCAAAGAACGGTGGTAGATGACTGATTAAGATGGAAGGAGGATGGGAAAATGCTTTCCTAAGCCTAGTTCTGTGACTATTACCATTCTGTAGAGCTATCTTGTAGGAGAAGGCAATGGCACCCCACTTCAGTACTCTTGCCTGGAAAATCCCATGGACGGAGTAGCCTGGTGGGCTGCAGTCCATGGGGTCGCGAAGAGTCGGACACAACTGAGCGACTTCACTTTCACTTTTCACTTTTATGCATTGGAGAAGGAAGTGGCAACCCACTCCAGTGTTCTTGCCTGGAGAGTCCCAGGGACAGAGGAGCCTGGTGGGCTGCCATCTATGGGTTTGCACAGAGTCAGACATGACTGATGTGACAGCAGCAGCAGCAGCAGAGCTATCTTGTGGAGAAGACAATGGCAACCCACTCCATGACTCTTGCCTGGAAACTCCCATGGATGGAGGAGCCTGGTAGGCTGCAGTCCATGGGGTCGTGAAGAGTCAGACATGACTGAAGTGACTTAGAAGCAGCAGCAGCAGAACTATCTTGAGATGGGGGAATTTTTTTTAAAAAAAATCTATTTTACTATGTTTTTGTTGAATGTTTTCCTCTCATGAGAAAAAAAAAATGAGATGAATAAATTATTACCATTCTGTAGAGCTATCTTGTAGGAGAAGGCAATGGCACCCCACTTCAGTACTCTTGCCTGGAAAATCCCATGGACGGAGTAGCCTGGTGGGCTGCAGTCCATGGGGTCGCGAAGAGTCGGACACAACTGAGCGACTTCACTTTCACTTTTCACTTTTATGCATTGGAGAAGGAAGTGGCAACCCACTCCAGTGTTCTTGCCTGGAGAGTCCCAGGGACAGAGGAGCCTGGTGGGCTGCCATCTATGGGTTTGCACAGAGTCAGACATGACTGATGTGACAGCAGCAGCAGCAGCAGAGCTATCTTGTGGAGAAGACAATGGCAACCCACTCCATGACTCTTGCCTGGAAACTCCCATGGATGGAGGAGCCTGGTAGGCTGCAGTCCATGGGGTCGTGAAGAGTCAGACATGCTGAAGTGACTTAGAAGCAGCAGCAGCAGAACTATCTTGAGATGGGGGAATTTTTTTTAAAAAAAATCTATTTTACTATGTTTTTGTTGAATGTTTTCCTCTCATGAGAAAAAAAAAATGAGATGAATAAATTTTATAAGAGAACCACATACTCACTTAAGTTTATGGACAGAGAAGTGTGCTGGGCTGAAATGGAATAAAGAGGGAACAGGTTCAGACACTGGAGTTTTAGGCAACACAGGGCAGTGGCCACTGAGAGGGGAAACAAATAATTTAAGTCCTGAGGTTATTCCCACCTTACTTCCTAGAGTCTCCAGGTGGTACCTCAGAAAAAAATATATAATATTCATATACACAGGAATGAAGAGCCCAACAAACTTCTTGGGTGAAAAGATGGGGCTAGGATTCCCAGGAAGTAAAGCAACTACACTGCATTTAAAGAGAGTAGAATAAGAAAGGGGAGATATGAAGAAAGCTCCATAAATCTCTAGTGTCATTAACTGATCATTGATCAGTATGTGTAGATGAGGAAACTACCTGAAGCTAAGGAGAAAATCTATGTGAAGGAAGCTAAGGGAAAAAAATCTTTAAAGCTTGTGCATGTCTAGGAATATTTCATGTTCTCATCAGCCAGAAAGAAAAAAATCTCATAATTCTTGAGGCATTAGGCAGAGTATTTAAGTTCTGCTTTACAGCAAAACAAAACTTAAAAGCATGCTTTGAAAGCAAAAGAAACACAATTGACCCTTTGAAAACACAGAGGTTAGGAGCACCAAAAATCCACATGTCAGCTCTCCATATATGTGGTTCCTCCATATTCACAGCTCTATACCTGCATATTCAACCAATCACAGATGTGGCTGTGTGAGTACAATAGTACTTACTAGTGGAAAAAAAAATAGTCACATATAAGTGTATCCATGCAGCCCAAACTCATTTTATTCAATAGTCAACAGTGTTTCCAAGTAACTTAACTGTATCCCAGAACAAAGTTTAAGAATATTTATAGGAATACCAATATAATAGCACTCAAAAAGTAAAATTCATAGTATATGGCATCCAAAAAGAATTACCAGGTATACAAAGAAACAGGAACTTCATTAGTAATGAAGAAAAAAATCAATAAAATAGACCCAGAAATGACATAGATGATGATATTGGTAGACCAGGAATTAAGACAATCAAGAAGGCAGAAAAAGACTGAGCATGTTAAGTAGGGACATAAGATTTCTTTAAAAGTTTCTAACCCAATTTCTGGAAATAAACAATACAGTGTATGAGCTTACCAGATTGTATACTACTGAAGATTAGTAATCTTGAAGATATAGCAATAGAAGCTATTCAAGATGAACAAGAGATGAGGGGTGGGTGGAAGAAAAGAATAGTATATCCATGAGTGGTGGGATAACTTAGGCAGATGTGTATGATTAGAATCTCAAGGGACAGGGAAAAAATAGAAGAAATATGGCCTAAAATTTTCCCAATGTGATGAAAACTACAAACCCACAGAACCAAAATTTAAAAACCACAGGCACAAAATATTGTTAAAAAAAACAACATGAAGGCACATTATAATAAAATTATTTAAAATCACTGACAAATAGAAAATCTTAAGACCAGATACTATAAAACTCCTTAAGAAAAAAGGGCAGAACACTCTTTGACATAAGTCACAGAAATATAATGAAGGAAATAAAAACAAAAAGTAAACAAATGGGACCTAATTAAACTTAAAAGCTTTTGCACAGCAAAGGAAACCATAAACCAAACAAAAAGACAATCCATAGAATGGGGGAAAATATTTGCAAACAATGCAGTTGACAAGGGCTTAATCTCCAAAGTATACAAACAGTTCATACACCTATCAAAAAATAGGCAGAAGATCTAACTAGAGATTTCTCCGAAGAAGATATACAAGTGGCTAACAGGCACAGGAAACAATGCTCAACATTGCTATTAGAGAAATGCAAATCAAAACTACAATGATGCATCACCTCACTCTAGTCAGAATGGTCATCATCAAAAATGCTATATAATAAATACTGAGAGGGTGTGGAGAAAAAGAGACCCTCCTACACTGTGGATAGGAATGTAGATTGGTATGGCCACAATAGAGAACAGTGTAGTGGAGATGAGGACAGGAAGGACTGGTGTGCTGTAGTCCATGGGGTTGCAAAGAGTCTGACATGTCTTAGCAACTGAACACCACCACCGTATAATTAACTTGTATATTACAAACTTTAAAGCAATCAAACAGAAACCAAAATCAGAATTATAGCTTTTTGAAACCCACAAAAGCAGAAAGACCAAAAGAAGGCAGAAAAAGAGAAAAAAGGAAACAGAACATATAGGAAAAGTAGAAAACAATTTGCAAGATGGTAGATTTAAACATGACTATTAAAATAATCATGTTAAATAAATGCCCTAAACACCTCAAGTAAAAAGTGGGATTATTATATTGGATAAAGAAGCAAAACCCAATTATATGTTGTTATATGTTGCAAATGAGAAATTCATTTTGGATATAAAGCAAACTGGGTTAAAAACAAAAGAGATATTCTGTCCTAACTCTAACCAAAAGAAAGCTCAAGTGATTATATAAATATCAGGCAAAGTAGATTTTATAGAATATACTATTTACCAGAGGCAAAGAAGGTTTTTTCAAAATGATAAAAGGACCAATTAATAGAGAATACTTAACAATCATAGATGTACATGTACCTAATAACAGAGATGAAAGACAAGTGAAACAAAATCTGGTAGTATTATAAAGCAAAATATGCAAATTCATGATTAGAGCAAAATATTATATACTCTTCTCTCAATAATTTTTAGAACAAGTAGGCAGAAAATCATTCAGGATATAGTTTTGAACAATACTCTCAACCAACTATAACTAATTAAATTTTATAGAACATTCCACTTAAAACAGCTGAATAAATATGCTACAATTCTTTTCTAGTCTACTTGAAACATTTGTCTAGATAAACCATGTAAGCTGGGCCATAAAACAAGTTTCAATAAATTTAAAAGAATTCAAATCATAAAACTCTGTTCTCTGACTAAAAGAAGTTAAATCAGAAGTTAGTAACAAAGATATCTAGATAATCAATAACTATTTGGAAATAAAGCATTTCTAATACCCCTTACTTCAAATAAATCAAAAGGGCAATTAAAAAGTCTTTTGAACTGAAAATAAATGGCAACATATCAAAATATGTACAAGACAGCTAAAGTAGTACAGAAATTTATGGCACTAAATATTCATATAGAAAAGAAAATGTATCAAAACAATGACTATAGTTTCCCCTTTAATCCCACTGCTGGGCATATACACTGAGGAAACCAGAATTGAAAGAGACACATGTACCCCAATGTTCATCGCAGCACTATTTATAATAGCCAGGATATGGAAGCAACCTAGATGTCCTTCAGCAGATGAATGGATAAGAAAGCAGTGGTACATATACACAATGGAGTATTACTCAGCCATTAAAAAGAATACATTTGAATCAGTTCTAATGAGGTGGATGAAGCTGGAGCCGATTATACAGAGTGAAGTAACCCAGAAAGAAAAACACCAATACAGTATACTTACAGGTATATATGGAATTTAGAAAGATGGTAATGATAAACCTGTACGCGAGACAGCAAAAGAGACACAGATGTATAGAACAGCCTTTTGGACTCTGTGGGAGAGGGAGAGGGTGGGATGAGTTGGGAGAGTGGCAGTGTAACATGTATGATATCATAAGTGAAATGAATTGCCGGTCTAGGTTTGATGCAGGATGCTTGGGATTGAAGCACGGGGATAATCCAGAGACATGGTGTGGGATGGGGTGGGGGGGTGGTCAGGATTGGGAGTTCATGTACACTTGTGGCTGATTCATGTCAATGTATAAGAAAATGAATACAATTTTGTAAAGCAAAACAAACTAAAAAATAAAAATTAATTATAAAGAAAAAATAAAAATAAAAGAAAATAGAAAAGAAGAAAAAAATTAAACTCCATGTAAGCAGAAGAAAGGACATAATAAAGAGTAGAAATCAATTAAATAAAAATGTAGATAAAAATCAATGAAGCCAAAGCTGATTCTTTGAGAAATTCAATAAAATGATAAATCTCTAGGCAGAATGACTGTGGAACAAATAGCTACATGTATCAATGTACATGTATATAAGAGAGAGAGAGATCAAAAATGACCTTTATCAGGAATGAGAGTGCAACATTTGTAAATATTCTACAGATATTAGAGAGATAAGAGAATATTCAGTTCAGTTGCTCAGTCATATATGACTCTTTGTGACCCCATGGACTGTAGCATGCCAAGCTTCCCTGTTCATCACCAAATCCCAGAGCTTGCTCATACTCATGTCTATAGAGTCAGTGATACCATTCAACCATCTCATGAAGAGAGTATTATGAACCACTTAATGAAAAAAAATTCAATAACTTTAATGAAATGGAAAACTTCATTGAAAGATACAAAATACCTGTTTATTCATGAAGAAATAAATTATTTCTTATAGCCTTATCTATATAAAAGCAATTGAATTTATAGCTAAACACTTCCTGCAAGGAAAACTCCAGACCTACATGGCTTTACTAGCAAATCCTACTAAATATTTCAGGAAGAAAGAGTACCAATAATTGTTGTTAGCTGTTGTTCAGTTGCTCAGTCATGTCCAACTCTCTGCAACCCCATGGGTTACAGCATGCCAGGCTTCCCTGTACAACACCAGCTCCCAGAGCTTACTCAAACTCATGTCCATAAAGTCGGTGATGCCATCCAACCATCTCATCCTCTGTCGCCCCCTTCTCCTCCTACCCTCAATCTTTTCCAGCATCAGGGTCTTTTCCAATGAGTCAGCTGTTTGCATCAGGTAGCCAAAGAATTGGAGCTTCAGCATCAGTCCTTCCAATAAATATTCAGGGTTGATTTCCTTCAGGATTGACTGGCTCAATCTCCTTGCTGTTCAGTGGACTCTCAAGAGTCTTCTGCAGCACCACAGTTGGAAAGCATCAATTCTTTGGTGCTCAGCCTTCCTCATGGTCCAACTTTTACATCTGTACATAACTACTGGAGAAAACATAGATTTGACTACACAACCTTTGTTGGCAAGAATACTGGAGTGAATTACCATTTCCTCCTCCAGGGGATCTTCCCAACCCAGTCATCAAGCCTGCATCTCTGGCATCACCTGCATTGGCAGGCAGATTCTTTACCACTGAGTCACCAGGGAGGCCCACAAAAGTGATGTCTCGGCTTTTTAATATGCTCTGAAGGTTTATCATAGCTTTTCTTCGAAGGAGCTAATTTCATGGCTGCAGTCACCATCTGAAGTGCTTTTGGAACCCAAGCAAAAATAGCCTGTCACTGTTTCCATTGTTTCCCATCTATTTGCCAAGAAGTGATGGGACCAGACACACGATCTTCATTTTTTGAATGCTAAATTTTAAGCCAGGTTTTTCACTCTTCTTTTTCACCTTCATCAAGAGGCTCTTTAGTTCCTGTTCTCTTTCTGCCATTAGGACAGTGTTATCTGCATATCTGAGGTTGTTAATATTTTTCCCAGCAATCTTGATCCCAGTTTGTGCTTCATCCAGCCCAGCATTTTGCATGATATACTTTGCAAATAAATTAGATAAGCAGGGTGACAATATGTAATCTTGTCATACTCCTTTACCAATTTTGAACCAGTTAGTTGTTCCATGTTTGGTTCTAACTGTTGTTTCTTGACCTGCATACAGGTTTCTCAGGAGGCAGGTAAGGTGGTCTGGTATTCCCATCTCTTTAAGAATTTTCCACAGTTTGTTTTTATCTACACAAAGGCTTTAGCTTAGTCAATGAAGCAGAAGTAGACATTTTTTCTGAAATTCTCTTGCTTTTCCTAATATCCAACATATTTTGTCAATTTGATTTCTGGTTCCTCCACCTTTTCTAAATCCAGCTTGTACATCTGGAAGTTTTGGATCATGTACCATTGAAGCCTAGCTTGACGGATTTTGAGAATAGCCTTGTTAGTACGTGCAATGAGCAAAATTGTACTGTAGTCTGTACAATTCTTTGCCATTGCCCTTCTTTGGGATTGGAATGAAAATTGACCTTTTCTAGTCCTGTGGCCACTGCTACTTTTTCAAATTTGCTACCATATCAAGTGTAGCACTTTAACCACATCATCTTTTAGGATTTGAAATAGCTCAGCCTGAATTCCATCACTTCGGTTAGCTTTATTCATAGTAATGCTTTCTAAGGCCCGCTTCAGACTCCAGGAGGTCTGGCTCCAGTGAGTGATCACACCTTCATGGTTATCCAGGTCATTAAGACCTTTTTGTATAATTCTTTTGGTGATGGACAGGGAGGCCTGGCGTGCTGCGATTCATGGGGTCACAAAGAGTCAGACACGACTGAGTGACTGAACTGAACTGAACTGATTTTTGCCACCTCTCCTTAATATTTTGTGTTTCTCTTAGGTCCATATCTTTTCTCTCCTTTATTGTGTCAATCTTTGCATGAAATGTTCCTTTGATAACCTTCAATTTTCTTGAAGAGATCGCTAGGCTTTCCCATTCTATTGTTTTCTTCTACTTCTTCGCATTGTTCACTTCAGAAGGCTTTCTTATCTCTCCTTACTATTCTTTGGAACTCTGCATTCAGATGGATGTATCTTTCCTTTTCTCCTCTGCCCCTTACTTCTATTCTTTCCTCAGTTATTTGTAAGGCCTCTTCAGACAACCATTTAGCCTTTTTTTTTTTTCCCCTTCTTGGGGATGGTTTTTGTCACACCCTTCTGAATAATTTTATGAACCACCATTCAGAGTTTTCCAGGCACTCTATTAGATCTAATCCCTTGAATTTGTCACTTCTACTGTATAATTATAAGGAATCTGATTTAGGTCAAACCTAAATGGCATAGTGGTTTTCCCTACTTTCTTAAATTTAAGTCTAAATTTTGCAATAAGGAGCTAATGATCCCAGCCACAGTCATTTCCCCATCTTGTTTTTGCTGACTGTACAGAGTGCCAATAATATACAAAATCCTTCATGAAAGTAAAGAAGAGAGCATACTTTCCTATTCCCAACCCACAGAAGGGGTAATTTTGTGAAGCCAATATTATCATGATCCCAATACAACAGTAGACATTACTAAAAAGGAAACTACAAACTAATATCCCTGTGAACATAAATGTAAAAATTATTGACAAAATTTTAGCAAATCTAATCCTGTGATATGTGAACATGATAATACATCATAATCAAATGAGCTTCATCCATGAAATGCTAGGTTACCTTAACACTGAAAAATAAATCTAGGGAACTTACTTTTAGAGCTCTGACACATAAAGAGCTTGGAAATAAGCATTCTTGTCTTTTCAATGAGAAGAAGCTGAATGAATGGAAAATTAATGACTTTTCCTAGATCAATCAGAGAATCAAGTTCTCAGGGCAAAGCACATCCTGAAATCTGGAAAGACAGGTTGAATATAGAGAATCATAGCTGAGACTAACCTGAATGGAGCAATCGCTGCTGGTACAGACTGCTTACAAACTGGTTACAGTTATTATAAACTGGTAAAGTGAAAGTGAAGTTGCTCAGTGGTGTGCTATTCTTTGCAATCCCATGGACTGTAGTCTACCAGGTTTCTTTGTCCATGGGATTTTCCAGGCAAGAGTACTGGAGTGGGTTGCCGTTTCCTTCTCCAGGGGATCTTCCTGACCCAGGGATTGAACCCAGATCTCCTGCAATGCAGGCAGATGCGTCACCCTGTAAACTGGTAAGAACATTTAAACAGTTTTTGATGAATTTCTGGAGGCAAAGTGTGGTCTAGCATGAGAGTGAGAAACTTCTGAGGGCAGCAGAAGAGTTATACTTTTGTTGATTTTGAAGGTGAAGGTGAAGATGAAGGTGAAGTCGCTCAGTGGTGTCCGACTCTTTGCGACCCCGTGGACTGTAATGTACTAGGCTTCTCTGTCCATGGGATTCTCCAGGCAAGAATACTGGAGTGGATTGCCATTTCCTTCTCCAGGGGATCTTCCCGACCCAGGGATTGAACCCAGGCCTCCTGCATTGGAGGCACGCGCTTTAACCTCTGAGCCACCAGGGAAGCCTTTGTTGATTTTACTTAGACATAATCAGATACTCATGGTAAAGAGCCATGAAAATACTCATGTTTTGTCATGAAAGGGAAAAAGGACTAGAAAATTCTCTATTAGAAAGACCAGCTCAATGAGGGGAAAGACTACCAGAACCTTATCTGAGGTTAGGAAATAAAAATCATTCAACTCCAACCACCTGTAAGCCTTTCCATCTCACTTAAGAAAAAGGAAAGGTAAGAAAATACTTGTGAAGATCATCCAGTGACACAGGCCCAGTTAAAAACTGAAGGTTATGGATTGTTTCCCTGTCTCCCACGCCCTACCATGACAACAGTCCTCCAGTAAAATAACAGTGAATTAGAATGAAAGAGTTCCAAGGCTCAGACTCTATTTGAGAGAGAGATTTTAGAGAAGTGCAAAGACAAATATGCATCAATAAACAAGGACACCAGAAGAAATAAAATCTCTGGCATCTCATAGAGAATAGATTTGTGGTTTCCAATGGAGGAGGCAGGGCAGGGTATGGACAAAGTGGGAGTCTGGGGTTAGCAGACAAAAACTATTATAAATAGAATGAATAAACAAAGCTCTACTGTATAGCACAGGGATATGTATTTAATATCCTGAGATAAACCATAATGGGAAAAATATTTTTTACTGTATATATAAGTGATTCCTTAATGAGTTAATAGATAACTGTAATATAGTAATAATAGTAACAGTGTATTGGGCCATCATATAATACAGATGGGTGGAATAAATGATAGTAATGTTATAAGTATAGGAAATTCAGGGCACTTGGGGGCTGATCTAGTAAAAAATATGACCATGAAAGGCAATAACATATATAAGCTTTGATGAGTGACACCTTGACAGGTCTGAATATGAAGAAACTCTCTTATAGAAGTCTCTAAATGTCTAACAATCTGCTTGTTTGGCCTATTATTAAGATAACTGAATATGTGAAAATTGTAACATATGAACTTTTAAGCTAATGAATCTCAGAAAACAGTGAAAGAATAAATTTAGAGGCCAATTCACAAAGGCTATCTTTGACTGATTTAAATATGAGTGAGAAATAGAAGGGAGGAATGTCCTACTATGAAGTGATGTACTGTTTTTTAAGAGTGATCCTACCTGATTTGTAAATATATGTAGCAAACTCCAGGGTAGCCACTAATTTAAAAAAATACATACACAGTTGATATGCTAAAAGAGAGAAGATGGATTCATATAATATGCTTAACTAAAGTCAGAAAAGGCAAAAAATTAGAAGAGTGAGCAAGTACAACAAATAGAAAACAGTTATAAATGTGGTAAATACTGAACCAGTGATATCAATAATCACTAAATATGAATGGTATATACATGCATTAAATGGCAGAGATTAGAGTGGATTACCCTGTTGTGGCTGTGACTGGTGATGGAAGTAAAGTCTGATGCTGTAAAGAACAATATTGCATAGGAACCTGGATCCATGAATCAAGGCAAATTTGAAGTGGTCCAACAGGAGATGGCAAGAGTGAACATTGACATTTTAGGAATCAGCAAACTAAAATGGACTAGAATGGTTGAATTTAACTCAGATGACCATTATATCTACTACCATGGGCGAGAATGCCTTAGAAGAAATGGAGTAACCCTTATATTGAACAAGAGTCTGAAACGCAGTTCTTGGGTGCAGTCTCAAAAATGACAGAATGATCTCTGTTCGTTTCCAAGGCAAACCATTCAATATCACAGTAATCCAAGTCTATGCCCCAACCAGTAATGCTGAAGAAGCTGAAGTTGAATGGTTCTATGAAGACCTACAACACTGTCTAGAACTAACACCCAAAAAAGATGTCCTTTTCATTATAGGGGACTGGAATGCAAAAATAGGAAGTCAAGAGATACCTGGATAACAGGTAAATTTGACCTTAGAGTACAAAATGAAGGATAAAGCCTAACAGAGTTTTGCCTAGAGAAAATACCGGTCATAGTAAACACCCTCTTTCAGTAGTACAAGAGAAGACTACACATGGACATCACCAGATGGTCAACACCGAAATCAGGTTGATTATATTCTTTGCAGCCAAAGATGGAGAAGCTCTATACAGTCAACAAAGACAAGACCGGGAGTGACTGTGGCTCAGATCATGAACTCCTTATTGCCAAATTCAGACTTAAATTGAAGAAAGGGAAAACCAAGAGACCATTCAGGTATGACCTAAATCAGATCCCTTACGATTATACAGTGGAAGTGACAAATAGATTCAAGGGATTGGATCTGAAAGATGGAATGCCTGAAGAACTACAGACAGAGGTTTGTGACACTATACAAGAGGCAGTGATCAAGACCATCCTTAAGAAAAAGAAATGCAAAAAGGCAAAACGGTTGTCTGAGGCAGCCGTACAAATAGCTGAGAAAAGAAGAGAAGCGAAAGGCAAAGGAGAAAAGGAAAGATACACCCATTTGAATGCAGAGTTCCAAAGAATAGCAAGGAGAGATAAGAAAGACTTCCTCGTGATCAATGCAAAGAAGTAGAGGAAAATAATAGAATGGGAAAAACTAACAATCTTGTCAAGAAAAGTAGAGATACCACTGGAACATTCATGCAAAGATGGGCACAATAAGGACAGAAATTGCATGGACCTAACAGAAGCAGAAGATATTAAGAGGTGGCAAGAATACACAGAAGAACTATACAAAAAATGATTCATGGCCCAGATAACCACAATAGTGTGATCACTCACCTAGAGCCAGATATCCTGGAGTGTAAAGTGAAGTGGGCCATAGGAAGCATCACTGCTGATAAAGCTAGTGGAGGTGATGGAATTCCAGTTGAGCCATTTCAAATCCTGGAAGATGATACTGTGAAAGTTATGCGCTCAATATGCCAGCAAATTCAGAAAACTCAGCAGTGGCCAGAGGACTGGAAAAGGTTAGTTTTCATTCCAATCCCAAAGAAAGGTAATGCCAAAGAATGCTCAAACTACTGCACAATTGTGCTCATCTCACACAGTAGCAAAGTAATGCTCAAAATTCTCCAACCCAGGTTTCAACAGTACATGAACCATGAACATCCAGACATTCAGCTGGTTTTAGAAAAGGCAGAGGAACCAGAGATCAAATTGCCAACATCCGTGGGATCATCAAAAAACAAGGGAGTTCCAGAAAAAAATATCTACTTCTGCTTTATTGACTATGCCAAAGACTTTGACTGTGTGGATCAAAACAAACTGTGGAAAATTCTGAAAGAGATGGGAATACCAGACCACCTGACCTGCCTCTTGAGAAACCTGTATGCAGGTCAGGAAGCAACAGTTAGAACTGGACATGGAACAACAGACTGGTTCCAAATCAGGAAAGGGGTATGTCAAGGCTATATATTGTCACCCTGCTTATTACCTTATACACAGAGTACGTCATACAAAATGTTGGGCTGGATAATGTACAAGCTGGAATCAAGATTGCTGGGAGAAATATCAATAACCTGAGATACACAGATGACTCCACCATTATAGCAGAAAGCAAAGAAGAACTAAGGAGCCTCTTGATGAAAGTGAAAGAGGAGAGTGAAAAAGTTGGCTTAAAAATCAATATTCAGAAAACTAAGACCATGGCATCCAGTCCCATCACTTCACGGCAAATAGATGGGGAAAGAATGGAAACACTGACAGACACTATTTGGGGAGGCTCCAAAATCACTGCAGATGGTGACTGCAGCCATGAAATTAAAAGACACTTGTTCCTTGGAAGAAAAGTTATGACCAACCTAGACAGCATATTAAAAGGCAGAGACATTACTTTGTCAACAAAGGTCCATCTAGTCAAGGCTATGGTTTTTCCAGTAGTCACATATGGATGTGAAAGTTCCATTGTAAAGAAAACTGAGCACCAAGGAATTGATGCTTGTGAACTGTGGTGTTGGAGAAGACTCTTGAAAGTCCCTTGGACTGCAAGGATATCTAACCAATCAATCTTAAAGGAAATCAGTCCTGGGTTTTTATTAGAAAGGCTGATGCTGAAGCCAAAACTCCAATACTTTGATCACATGAAGCAAAGAAGTGACTCATTGGAAAAGACCCTGATGCTGGGAAGCATTGAAGGCAGGAGGAGAAGGGGACCACAGAGGATGAGATAGTTGGATGGCATCACTGGCTTGATGGACATGAGTTTGAGGAGCTCTGGGAACTGGTGTTTGACAGGGAAACCTGTCATGCTATGTAGTCTGTGGGGTCGCAGAGTTGGACACAACTGAGTGGCTGAACTGAGAGTGGATTATAGACAAAGCAAGATCCAGTTATATGTTGTTTTTATAAAAAACATATTTTCAATCTAAAATTGCAGAATAGTTAAAAGTAAAGTGATTGACAATCATATGCTAATACTAACCCAAGACAGCTGGAGTAGCTACATTAACCTCAGACAAAGCAGACTTCAGAACAACAACAACAAAATTATCAAAGATAAAGAAGAACGCCACTTAATTATAAAGGAGTCAATTCTCTTAGGAGATATAACAATCCTTAATATTTTGGCACCAAACAATAATGTGTCAAAATATGGGAAGCAAAAACTGATAGATCTGCAATGAAAAATAGACAAATCCACTATTATACTTAGAGACTTTTGTAAAGTCTTTCATCAAGGCTCACATCTAACTTCCACTTTAGAAAACTAGAGAAAGAATAGAAATTTAAGCCTAAGGCAAGCAGAAGAAAACAGCTAATAGAAATTAGAGGGGAAATTGTTGAAGTTGAAAACAGAAAATGTTAGAGTGAACCAACAAAACCAAATATCATCTGCTGCTGCTAAATCACTTCAGTCGTGTCCAACTCTGTGCGACCCCATAGACAAGCAGCCCACCAGGCTCCCCCGTCCCTGGGATTCTCCAGGCAAGAACACTGGAATGGGTTGCCATTTCTGTGAAAGTGAAGTCACTCAGTTGTGTCTGACTCTTAGCGACCCCGTGGACTGCAGCCCACCAGGCTCCTCCCTCCATGGGATTTACCAGGCAAGAGTACTGGAGTAGGGTGCCACTGCCTTCTCCAAATATCAGCTACTCAGTGTGATAAATAAAATTTATCAATTTCTAGCCAGATTAACCAAGAACAAAAGAGAGAACACAAATTACCTATAGAAACAAATGGCGTACCCTTATTACTGATTCCTTAGACAGAAAAAGGACAATATCTGAGCATATGAAAAACTTTATGCCTACAGATTTAATAATGAATGAAAATGTATCAATTCCTTAAAAGACAGAGATGACCAAAAGTCACATGAGGAAAATAGATCATACAATAAGTCTATATCCATTAAAGAAATTTAATAATATTTTAAAAAATACCAGGTTAAATCCTACCAAAGATTTAAGAAATTAATACCAGTTCTCTTGAATATCAAGGGAACAGAAGCAACAGAACACTTTCTAACTCATTTTATAAGATCAACATTGCCCTAAAAAAATCAGTTAAAGGCATTATGAGACAGGAAAGCTACAGGGAAACTTCTCTCATGATTGTATGTTGTACAATCCTTAAGAGAACATTACCAAACCAAATCTAACAACGTGTAAAGAATTTATGTATCAATACCAAGTGGGTTTTATTCCAGGTATGCAAAGCTGGTTCAACACTTGAACATCAATTAATGTAATCCTTCACATCAACAGGGATTAATCTTGATAGAATATTGAAAAACTGATTCTAAAGTTTTGGGGAAGGCAAATGACCTTCCATAAAGTAGAAATGGCCAAAATACTAAAGAAGAACAAAGTTGGAGAACTGACAGTTCAAGTCTTACCATAAAGCCATAGTTATGGAGCTAGTATTGAATTGGTTTTATAAAAAAAATGGAAAAAAAAAACCCCATATAAATCAGTGGAATAAGCTAGATAGCCCAGAATCAGAACCACACAAAAATAGGTAATTGACATTTGACAAAGGAGCAAAGACAGCTTATTGGGGAAAGAACAGTCTCTTCAACAAATGCTAAACTTCTAGTTGTAAAATAAACAATTTATGGAGATGAAAAATGCTGCTGAAAAATTAGACATCTATATGCACAGAAGGAGGGATGGATAAGGAGAAGCAGCAGCAGAAACTAACCAGAGACGTATATCTTTGACAAAATAACTCAAAATAATCATATATATAAATATAATATATAATATCATGAAACGCCTAGAAGAAATATTAGGAGACAATCTACATGATTTTGATTTGGCAATGAGATTTTATATACAACACTGAAAGCACAGCCAATAAAAGGAAAAAAATAATGAACTGAGCATTATTGAAACCTAAAACTTTTGCATCTTAAAAGTCACTGCTATCAAAAGAAACAGACCTGAAGAAATTATTTGTAAACCCATATATACGATAAGTGCTTCCCAGGTTGCTCTAGAGGAGACATCCTGGTTTGGGAAGATCCCCTGGAGCAGGAAATGGCAACCCACTCCAGCCAGTATTCCTGCCTGGAAAATCCCTTGAACAGAGGGGCCTGGCAGGCTACAGTCCTTAGGGTCACAAAAGACATGATTGAAGCGACTGAGCTCGCACATATAATAAAGGACTTATATCCAAATTACATAAAAAAACTACTAAAACTCAGCAGTAAGAAAACAAAGAAAAAGCTTAAAAATGGGCAAAAGATCTGGACACCCCACAAAAAAATATACAAGTGACAAATAAGCATATGAAAAAAGGTTCAACATCACTTGTTATTAGGGAATTGCAAATTCAAACAAAAATAGTTGTCAATATACATCTATTAGGATGGCTACAATCCTAAAAGAAAATTAAAACAAAAAAAGACAATACCAGTGTTGGGGAGGACGTGAAACAACAGAATTCTGTTCCCTGATGGTATGATTGAAAAATGATAGAGCCATTTTGATAGCTTGACAGCTCCTTACAAAACTAAGCACATTCTTTCTCTGCAGCCCAGCAATAACACTGCTAAGTATGTATCCATTTGAATATTTATGTTTATACAAAAATCCATGCACAAATATCTATAGTAGCTTCATTTATATCTGCAATAACTAGAAGTGACAAGATTTCCTTGAATGGGTCAATGAATAAACAAACAGATGTATCTATATAATGGAATATTATTTAATCTTTTAAAAGGAGATATAAGCCATGAATACATGGGAGAATCTTAAGCATATATTGTGAAGTGAAATAAACCATTCTGAATGGTTAACCATTGTATGATCTCCATTATACTGCATTCTAGAAAGCCAAAACTATTTAGACAGTAGAATGATCAGTGGCTAGTAGTAGAGGTTGTGGTGACAGGAGACGGTGAGGCATAGGAAATTTTTAGGGCAGTAAAATTATTTTGTATGACACTGTAATGGTGGTTACAAGACAGTATGCTGCTGCTGCTGCTGCTAAGTCGCTTCAGTCGTGTCCAACTTTGTGCGACCCCATAGACGGCAGCCCACCAGGCTCCCCCGTCCCTGGGATTCTCCAGGCAAGAAGACTGGAGCGGGTTGCCATTTCCTTCTCCAAGGTATGAAAGTGAAAAGTGAAAGTGAAGTCGCTCAGTCGTGTCCAACTCCTAGCAATCCCATGGACTGCAGCCCACCAGGCTCCTCCGTCCATGGGATTTTCCAGGCAAGAGTACTGGAGTGGGGTGCCATTGCCTTCTCTGACAAGACAGTATACAGTTTTCAAAAACCATAAAACTTTACAGCACAAAGACTGAATCTTAATGTGTGCTGTTATAAGGAAAATATTTAGGGCTTTGAGGAATCCATGGAAGGCCTGTGAAGTGTGAGAAAACAGTCTAACTGTGTTACAAATGTATGAAACAGTGTAACTGAAGAAGTTTCAGGGAAAGGTGCTGACCTATTACCTTTGGAAAGGAGTGGAGCATATAGTAGTAAAAGCAAAAAGAACTGTTTATGAGCAAATGTAGTGAGGTTTGTAAAGTTGTCGCCCATGAAGTACAGTTTAACAATTCTGATACTGCAATACGTGTATGCTGGAACTGGCAATTAAGAAAATGAATCAGAGTTCTTATTGTTATAGTGAGAGTTTAAAGGTAAGAAAGGGGGAAAGCTAGAATGATCCATGTGGTAATAATGAATTAGAGCTGGAAACATCAGTATAAACGAATGTTTCGCCTATTACAGATACAGGTAGTTAAACATAGTTGTATACATTTTTGTATCGTACAGACATATGTATAACAGATTTTAATATACACACTAGTGTATTCTTGCTCTGTCAACTGAGATAGAATAGAAGCAAGATTCTGTGCTTCTATTAACAACAGAAGCAACATGTGCACCTAACACTGGAAACTTGATTTCTAATACCAGTTCCTATAAAAAGAACCAGGGATTCTTGGAGAAATTACTTATTCTAGGACATGGGCAAGAAATATGCAAGACTGGTAGCTCAGCTGGTAAAGAATCTGCCTGCCATGCAGGAGACCCCGGTTCAATTCCTGGGTTGGGAAGATCGCTTGGAGAAGAGATAGGCTACCCACTCCAGTATTCTTGGGCTTTTCTGGTGGCTCAGCTGTTAAAGAATCTGCTTGCCATGTGGGAGACCTGAGTTCAATCCCTGGGTTCAGAAGATCCCGTGGAGAAGGGAAAGGCTACCCACTCCAGTATACTGGCCTGGAGAATTCCATGGACTATATAGTCCATGGGGTCACAAAGAGTCAGACATGACTAAGAGACTTTGGCTTTCATGCAAGATGAGCCTGGAGAATCTTGTAGTGCCAGAAACTAAAGAAATAAACAAACATAGTAAACAAAAATACAATGATGAGAAAATGTCAGGGACACAAGAGCCAACTGAACATGTCCTCAGTGGCCAAGCTTAACAATTTGAGCAAGAAAATAAAATAAACATATAATTTATTATAATATATTATTATATGTAAAAATATAGTATAATCCAAAGTATAACATAAATATCCAAGTCAATATTGATAAAAGTAATGACTGAGTAAATAACTAAATGGAGAAGAGACATGTACAGAAACATGCCAAATAATTTATGTAAATTTTTTTTCCCTCAAGAAGGTGTGATATAACTCCCTAATCCTTAAGTGTGGGCTGTGCATAGTGACTTCTTTTCTGAGGAGTACAATGAGAAAAAGGAGGAACAGGAGAAATTTATGGTGGAGAAACCTAGCAAATATTTTCTGATCTAGCTGAACAAAGTTAACACCAATTATGTTGATGTTACAAATAGTAGACTTTATTAAAAATGATTTTTAAAAATGTGATAAAATGGCACTTTAACCCTCTGTTCTTCTCATAACCCATAAATTCAGTCTTGTGTGTGTGCATGCCAGGTCACTTCCATCGTGTCTGACTCTTTGTGACCCTGTGGACCATAACCTCCCAGGCTCCTCTGTACATGAATTTCTCCAGGCAAGAATAGTAGAGTGGGTTGCCATGCCCTCCTCCAGGGGATCTTCCCGACCCAGGGAATCAAGCCCATGACTCCTGCATCTCTTGCCTTGGCAGGCAGGTTCTTTACCACCAGTGCCACCTGGGAAGCCCAAATTCAGTCTTATCAAAAGAGAAAACATGATTTTATTCCAATAAAGGGAATCTTACAAAACATCTGACTAATACTCCTCAAAACTCTCAAGATCATCGACACAAACAAAGTCTGAGAAACCACCCAATCAAAAGTCTGAAGAGACCTGACAATTGCTTATGATGTGATATGCTGGATGGAATCCTGGAACAGAAAAAGGACTCTAGGTAAAATTAAGCAAAGCTAAATAAACTACAAGGGCTTCCCAGACTTAGCACACATGTACAAATAAACTATGAACTTTATAACAGTGTTAACTGTGTTAGTTTATTAATTGTAACAAATGTATCATACTAATACTATATCATGAATAATAGCAGAAACTATGGGTATAGGGCATATTGAGAACTCTTTACTATTGTTTCAGTTTTTCTATAATTCTAAAACTATTCTAAAATTAAAGACTAGTAACATCAATGTAATTTATCATATTAACAGATGGAAAGGGAAAACATAGCATTATCTAAATAAGATGTAGAAAAACACTTTGACAAAAATCCAATATCCTCCCTTGTAACAGCTCCAGGAAATTAGAAAAAGAAATGAATTTTCTTAGCCTGATAAAATGGATCAAAGAAAATCCTACTTCTAAAATCATACTTCATGATGAAAGACAAATGATATTTTCATAAGATTAGAAATAAGGCTACAATGTCTGCTCTCACCATTTCTGTTCAGTTCTGTTCTCAGGGTTCTAAATAGTTCAATGAGATGAGAAAATAAATGAAAGACACTAGGTTGGAACAAAAATTGTAAATTTATAGACTGTAGAAAATCCTATGGAATCTATAAATATGTTACTAAAATGAATAAATAATTTTAGCCTGTTTGCAATATACAAGATTAATATAGATAAATTAATGTGTTTCTATATGCTGGTAATGAGAAATTGGAAATTGAAGTTAAAATGCTATGCTGTTTACAATATTATATAAAATATGAAATATTTAGTGATAAATATGTCAAAATGTGCACAAGACCTATACACTGCAAACTGGCAAACACTGTTAGGAAAAAGTTAAAAAATCTAAAGAAATGGAGAGAAATGCTATATTAATGAATAGGAATCCTCAGTATTGTCGAGATAACAATATTTTCTAAGTTGATCTACTTATTCTGTATAATTCCAAATAAAATCCACTCAGGGTTTTTTTTTTTTTTTTTTTGCAGAAATTGACAAGCAATTTTCTAAACTTTATATCAAAATGACATGGGCTTATAATTGCCAAAATAACTTTGAAAGAGATGACCAAATTTGGGGTCTTATACAACCGGATTATAAGATTTATTTTTTTCCAGGGTGCTGGTTTTTTCATTTGATTTTTTTGAGCAAAGGGCATTTAGTTATTCCAATTTAGAAATACACTTTTATTAATATATCAAACCTCCTTTATACAGTGACAGTGATATTATTATCAAAACATTTTAAAACTACAGTGACAAGGACAATATATTACTGTGAAGACAGAAGATGGTTCCTTGGAATGATGTTCAGATAAAGACACACATATATGTTCAATTCATTTTTTACTAGTTTACCAAGGCAATTCAATGAAAACAAGATGATCTTTATATTAAATTGTGCCTGAAAAACAAAAAGGTTCTTAATCAAATACCATATATACAAACTAACTTGAAACTGATCATAGAACTAAATATTTAAGAATTAAAACTTTAAACATTCAGAAAAAATCCTAATCATCCATATTCTTAGCTACAGTTTCTTAAGTGTTATACAATATTCACTAACTATAATGGAAAAAGTCAATAAATAGACTTCATAAAAATTAAGAACTTTTGATCTTCAAATAGCAAGAGAAGAAAATGAAAAGCAGGTCACAAACTGGGAAAGTTAATTTTTGTAAAACATGTACTGAACCAAGCTTCCCTGATGGCTCAGTTGGTAAAGAGTCTGCCTGCAATGTGGGAGACCCACGTTTGATTCCTGCTTGGGGAAGATCCCTTGGAGAAGGAAATGGCAACCCACTCCAGTATTCTTGCCTGGAGAGTTCCATGGACAGAGGAGCCTGGTGAGCTGCAGTCCACGGGGTCACAAAGAGTCAGACATGACAGAGTTACTAACACTTTCGCTTTGTACCCATCCAAAGATCTGTATCTAGAATACATGAAGAACTCTAACAACTTAATAAGAAAGTCTTACAACTTAATAAAATGACAATCAAGAAAATTTAAAAATAGGCAAGACATTTGCTCAGATACTTCACCAAAGATGATACACAGATGGCTAGTAAACACATGGAAAGTTGTTGTCAGCATTATTATTCACTAGGGAAATGCAAATTAAAACTAAAAAGAGATACCACGATAGTGCTACTAGAATGGTTAAAACTGTTAATAGAATGCTGACCAACTAGAGCAGTTAGAAATCTCATACATTGGGATTGTAAAATGGTCTCAAACATTTTGGAGAAGAATTTGACAGTTTCTTGAAAAGTGACCCATATGACCTGGCCATATATTTCTAAGTATTTACCTGAGAGAAATGAAAGGATATTCTCGTACACAAACTTGTTCATAAATGTTCATACCTTTATTTATAATAGCCCCAAACTAGAAATAACCTAAATGTCCAACAAGTAGATAATAAAATTGAGATATATCCATACAATATTAAAGAAAAAAATGAACATATGCTACAACATGGATGAATTCTAAAATAATTATTCTCAGTAGAATATGTGACCATGTATACACACTGCATAACTATATTATATACAATTTTAGAAAGTGGAAAATAATTGATAGTGGTAGAAATCGATCATTGATTACTTGTCAGGGTAGGGTGGGATTTGTAGGGTGGGAGGAAGGAGAAAACTTTTGGGCAGGAGAAAACTTTGGGGCATATGAATGAGCCATTTTGACTGTACTGATAGTTTCAAGGGGATATATATTTGTCAAAACTTCTAAAATGATATACTTTAATATTTTCAAATTTTATTCAACTATTACTTGGCTGCGATGGCTACAGGAGCAGCAGCTGTGACAGCTGCAGGAGCAGCTGAGAGGAGCTACCCATGTCCAAGGTCAGGGGCAGTGGCCAAGAGTAGCTACCCCATCTCCAAGGTCAGGAGCAGTGGCTCTGCTTTGCTGGAGCAGCCCTGAAGAGATACCCCACATCCAAGGTAAGAGAAACCCAAGTAAGATGGTAGGTGTTGTGAGAGGGCATCAGAGGGCAGACAGACTGAAACCACAATCACAGACAATAGACCAATCTGATCACACAGACCACAGCCTTGTCTAACTCAATGAAACCAAGCCATACCATGTGGGGCCATCCAAGACAGATGGCTCCTGGTGGAGAGGTCTGGCAGAATGTGGTCCACTGGAGAAGGGAATGGCAAACCACTTCAGTATTCTTGCCTTGAGAACCCTTTGAATAGTATGAAAAGGCAAAATGATAGGATACTGAAAGAGGAACTCCCCAGGTAGGTAGGTGCCTAAATTGCTACTGGAGATCAGTGGAGAAATAACTCCAGAAAGAATGAAGAGATGGAGCCAAAGCAAAAACAACACACAGTTATTGATGGGACTAGTGACAGAAGCAAGGTTCAATGCTTTAAAGAGCAATATTGCATAGGAACCTGGAATGTTAGGTCCATGAATCAAGGCAAATTGGAAGTGGTCAAACAGGAGATGGCAAGAGTAAACACTGACATTCTAGGAATCAGCATAATAAGATGGACTGGAATTCCTTCTCTCCTTTCCTTTTTGCTTCTCTTCTTTTCACAGCTATCTGTAAGGCCTCCTCAGACAGCCATTTTGCTTTTTTGTATTTGTTTTCTTGGGGATGGTCTTGATTCCTGTCTCCTGTACAATATCATGAACCTCATCCATTGTTCATCAGGCACTCTATCAGATTTAGTCCCTTAAATCTATTTCTCATTTCCACTGTATAGTCATAAGGGATTTGCTTTACCGACTATGCCAAAGCCTTTGACTGTGTGGATCACAATCAACTGTGGAAAATTCTGAAAGAGATGGGAATACCAGACCACCTGACCTGCCTCTTGAGAAACCTGTATGCAGGTCAGGAAGCAATAGTTAGAACTGGACATGGAACAACAGACTGGTTCAAAATAGGAAAAGGAGTATGTCAAGGCTGTATATTGTCATCCTGATTATTTAACTTATATGCAGCATACATCATGAGAAACGCTGGGCTGGAGGAAGCACAAGCTGGACTCAAGATTGCTGGGAGAAATATCAATAACCTCAGATATGCAGATGACACCACCCTTATGGCAGAAAGTGAATAGGAGCTTAAGAGCCTCTTGTTGAAAGTGAAAGAGGAGAGTGAAAAAGTTGGCTTAAAGCTCAACATTCAGAAAACTAAGATCATGGCATCTGGTCCCATCACTTCATGACAAATGGATGGGGAAATAGTGGAAACAGTTGCTAACTTTATTTTTTTGGGCTCCAAAATCACTGCAGATGGTGACTGCAGCCATGAAATTAAAAGACGCTTGTTCCTTGGAAGGAAAGCTATGACCAGCCTAGACAGCATATTAAAAAGCAGAGACATTACTTTGTCGAACTGTCAACAAAGGTCTATCTAGTCAAGGCTATGGTTTTTCCAGTAGTCATGTATGGATGTGAGAGTTGCACTATAAAGAAAGCTGAGTACAGAAGAATTGATGCTTTTGAATTGTGGTGTTGGAGAAGACTCTTGAGAGTCCCTTGGACTGCAAGGAGATCCAACCAGTCAATCCTAAAGGAGATCAGTCCTGGGTGTTCATTGGAAGGACTGATGTTGAAGTTGAAACTCCAATATTTTGGCTACCTGATGCAAAGAGCTGACTCTTTGAAAAGACCCTGATGCTGGGAAAAATTGAGGGCAGGAGGAGAAAGAGACAACAGAGGATGAGATGCTTGGATGGCATCACCTACTCAATGGACATGGGTTTTGGGGGACCTCGGGAGTTGATGATGGACAGGGAGGCCTGGTGTGCTGTGGTTCATGGGGTCACACAGAGTCAGACAATACTGAGCGACTGGACTGAACTGATTCCTTGACAAACCTTTCAGAAAAAAAATAGTTTTATCTCGTTTTGTCTTTTTATAGACTTCACCAATTTGAAGTGCTATTACTCATTTGCTCCTATTTCTCCTTTTTAGACTAAAGATCCTTGAAGTCAGGAACTCTTTCTATTTTTGTTAAAGTGTCTAATACTGAGGTTATTGAAAGTAAACATATAACAAATAACATGCAAATATTATAAATCAGTGAACGCACTACTGAAGAGTTTCTTAGAGTCTTTGGGAAATTTTTTCAAGCCTTGAGATTATCATGTTTTTTGAAACATGAAAAAATATATATATTCGTTTATAAAGTTAGAAATGTGCACCAGAATAAGCAAAACTAACCATGCACTAAGCTGTAAGATGTGACCACAGCAATATTTTAATTTCTAATATAATATAAGATTGTTTGTCAGCACAATTGACCCCTGCCTGATATGTACACATCTTATATTCAATAAACCAGTGTGAAGTAAGACTCCACTTCTGATATCACAGTTCAGTTCAGTTGCTCAGTCATGTCTGACTCTTCGCAACCCCATGGACTGCAGTACACCAGGCCTCCCTGTCCATCACCTACTCCTGGAGTTTGCTCAAATTGATGTCCATTAAGTTGGTGATGCCATCCAAGCATCTCATCCTCTGTCATCCCCTTCTCCTCCAGCCCTCAATCTTTCCCAGCATCAGGGTCTTTTCAAATGAGTCAGTTCTTTGCATCACGTGGCCAAAGTATTGGAGTTTCAGCTCCAACATCAGTCCTTCCAATGAATATTCAAGGCTGATCTCCTTTAGGATGGACTGGTGGATCTCCTTGCAGTCCAAGGGACTCTCAAGTCACAACTTGAGGAAAATGGACCACTGAGAGTTAGGTGAATGAGGTTGAGAAAAGTAAGGTCATTCCTAGAAGATTTAATCTGAATAGTGGGAATATTCTTATTTGCATCTTAAGTTGTCCCTTTCTTCAGTGGCTAAATTACAGGCTTTTCTTTTTTTTTTTTTAGTAAAGATTGTAATGGTCTCACTCACAGGCGAAGGAGGGCTTAGAGGCCCACAGCCCTCTGTGCCTCCCTGTTCTCTGTTCACTGCATCCAATGTTGGGTGGTGAGGGACTGGGGGTGTTTGTGGCCCATGTGGCAAGACCCAGGTGTGGACTCCCCCACGCCTAAATTTGCCTATATTCCCTTTTCCAGTTCCCTCTCAGAGGGCTCCTTTTCCCTTTATGTAAGAGTCACTGTGTAATAAAGTTGATGGAGGCGGGCACAGGGAGAAACAGGAGGATCCAGGAATCCTCATCCCACTCTGGACTGGCCTGAGTCAGGGTGGAGAATAAGGCTGTGTGTGTATGTGTGGCATGACTGTGATTTTTGGGCAAGTTGAATTCTATATGAGATTTCCAGTGATTTTATTTGGAGAATGGCTTATATCAAGTGATTGAAAATGATTCTTTATATTACTGATGCTCTATGTGTATGTCTTATTGTGGTTGTTTAGTTGCTAAACCATGTCTGACTCTTTGTGATCTCATGGACTGTTGCTCACCAGGCTCCTCTATCCATGGGATTTCTCAGGCCAGAATATTGGAGTAGGTTGCCATTTCCTTCTCCGGAGGATCTTCCCAACACAGGGATCGAACCTGTGTCTCCAGTGTTTCCTGCATTGGAAGGCAGATTATTTACCACTGAGCCACCAGGGAAGGCCCATGTATGTACTAGGGCTGGATTTATCAACTGTGTAGACATGAAAACTATTAATGAGGTTGACTAGCTGATGGTTGGTCCATGGAACCACTGATCATATGTAATAACTTAATTCAAAGAAGAACTCTATACTAGTATAAAATATATTATAAAAATAATAGCTGCTTGAGATGTCTAAATCACCTCATGATAAATGATCTCTGTGCCAGGCTGAAGTTTAAGCCTCTCCAACAATGCATACTCCCAGGAAAACATCCTTAGCTGAAGGTAGCTGACTACATGGGATAACCCGACTCGCAAGAAAATATGGCTAGCTTTTATAAAACTTTGAACTCAGTTGCACATTTTCCTCATGAAATTATTTTCCTGCAGCTATTATTCCTTGAAATACAATGCCACTTTCATAATGACAACAAGATTTGGGGGACATTCTGTCACTTCAGTAACCTTAAAGGTTGAAACAAAGTGGAACACTGGTAAAAGAAACACTGTTTGCATTTCACAAGGAATTGTACATTTCCCGTGGGTCCTCTAAGCTAGGAAACATCTTCAGAAAAAAATACTTCTTTTTTAGTACAAAGGATGTAAATTATAACAAATCAAATGGAGTGGGGATGACAAGGTCACTTAAAAGCACTTCTGTGATTAAATAGTCTGTATTCAAATTGTATTGTGACAGATTTGAATAACTGACACCTTGAATGAAAAGTGTTTTATATCTGGAAAACTTTTCTGCAGAGAAAGCATGCTAACAGAAAATAGTTTTGGTGTCTCACTCCACTCTCTGGAGAATACTAAAATAAGATGTGCACTTATACATGAGAAGAATTTATATGGTTTTAGAGCAAGAAGTAATCTTAGAGATCTAGTTCAAACATCTTGTTTTACAAATGAGGAGACAGGCCTAGAGGTCAGGATAAAATTGATGTTTAAGGAAGGCTAGTCTGGCACCATGGACGTGACACTGCAGGTGGAGTCTTAGGAGCTGATCTGGGAGGGGCTGGGTCAGGCTGGGCGTGCTTTCTCCAGTGGTTTGAAGTGTGTGCCATCAGAAAAATAACTGTGAATTGGAGCTCAAGTTAAGATGAAAAGGGCCAGGGTCTGGCATTAGTTCCTGAGGAGTGATGGAAATACATACCATAACTGAGATAGAACATTCTGGAAAACAGACGCCAAGGCTCAACCACATTATAAGATGAAGACCAAAACCTACAAAGCAAGGATATATATATATATATATATATATATATATATTTAATGAATTTTTCCTATGATATAGAAGAAGGCCTGGCATCTAGTTTGGAGTTTCAGCACTGGACTGCTAAGAATTAGTGCAAAAATGTTGAATAAAGTTAAGCGGTACTGGAGCATTAAAAAAGTCTGATAAACACTCATTGCCCATTTAACTCTTCTTTTCTCCATATTCATAGAAACACATCCCTATTGCTGTAACTTTCCTTTTGGGGGCATTTTTGGTTGTAGCTTTATGAGAGGCCTTGTAATCAGAAAATGGTGTATAGGCTTAGAAATAGACAAAGTAAGATTTTTTTTTTCCTGGCTTTGATCCTGACCGGACAAATGGTGTTGGACAAATTACAAATCCTCTTTGAGCTTAAGTTTTGTCATCTATAAAATGGAGATGGTAGTACTGTCTACTAAGTTTGTTATGAGAATAATATAACTAGAATTCTAAGCACAGTATAGGCCTCTAACAAATAGCTTTTTACTATACTGCTAGATTTATTTCACAAAACTGTATCATTTGCAGAATATACCCTACTTTTGCTCTTGCTGAGCATAGCTTAACTCATCCACTAAGTGTTGACCTTACACTTTGACACTCAGAGGGATATCATTGTCTACAAGTTCTAGGGCATTTTACTGTTCCCATCTGGGCACATGGATATAAATTACAGAGTAATCAGCATAATCCTAGGGTTTGTTTTATTTGTGATATTTTTCATCCGCATTGCTCTTAATTCTTTCAGTTCAATAACTGATGTTTACTTTATGACCATATACTCAGAGAATGTAAGAAATAAGCCAAAAGAAACAGTCAAGGAGTCATCTCCCTATAAAACGTACTGGAGTTGCATAAATCCCCCATGTAATGAACCAATAAATCCTGAACTCAGAAAAAGTTAATCCTAGAAAACCAAAGGTTAAGAAGGGATTATGATTGAATTTGCACAGTAGCTCCAAAGCATTTTGAAAACAGGAAAATTAGGAAGAGTTATTTTCTGATCATCCTAATAGTTCAGTACACCTTTCAGTGGGTTCACAAACTTTCACTTATGCTGTCTCTTTTCCCCTTAAGTTTCCAGACCTACAATCTGAACAGATATTGACCATCTAAATGGTAATCAGTGTCTTTGTGAAAATAATTGAATAAGATCATTGGGCTACAAGAGCCCAGAGAAATGGTTTAATACAACATTTCATTTATAAAGAGGAAATTTAAGCCTGGGAAATTACTATGATAATATGCATTGATTTCATAGTCCAGTACATTAAAAAAAAAAAATTAGAAGGTGGATGTAGGCTTGCTTTGTTGTTGTTGTTTGTTCTTTGTATTTATCATCTAATATCACCATCCCTCATCCTACGTGGCCACTAATTGTTGGTTGAGAGTTTGGGAACCACTGTTGCATTTACTGAACAAACTCTGAATTAAGCTACAGTAACAAAGGAAAGCATCTTTAATGCAATTGCACCTCTTGATGCATCTTTAAATTTTATTCTAGTGCTGGCCTAAACTGAGAGGGGTCACTTACTGTGTGCTAAATTGACTGAAAGGACAGTAATCTGGGACAAAATAAATCCTGTATTCGAATCAAGAAAGACAACATGGGCATGACTGTTTGCTTTTATGGTCATGACTTGGAGAATTAAAAGACTCTCTATGGTTTTATAGATAAGTCTTACTACCTTTGCCCTTTCATAAATAACTGCCTAGTCATGGAGAAGGGGCTTGTGTAACTCAATGAAGCTCTTGAGCCTTGCTGTGCAGGGCCACAGAGACAGTAGCTCCAAAGTGGAGAGTTCTGTCAAAATGTGATCCACTGGAGGAGGAAATGGTAAACCACTCCAGTATTTTTGTTGTGAGAACCCCATGAACTATATAAAAAGGCAAAAAGATATGACACTGAAAGATGAGCCCTGCCCTGTCCCCCAAGGTCAGAAGTTGTCCAATAGCTACTGGAGAAGTGTGGAGGGCAATTGCTAATAGCTCCAGAAAGCAGCTGGGCCAGAGCAGAAACAAAGCTAAGTTATGGATGCTTTTGGTGATGAAAGTAAAATCCGATGCTCTAAAGAACAGTATTGCATAAGAACCTAAAACATTAGGTCCATGAATCAAGATAAATTGGACATAGTCAAGCAGGAGATGCAAGAGTAAACATCTACACATAGGAATTAGTGAACTAAGATGGAAGGGAATGGGTGAATTTAACTCAGATGATCATTATATCTACTTCTGTGGATAAGAATCCCATAAAAGGAATGGAGTAGCCCTGATAATCAACAAGAGAGTCTGAAATGCAATACTTGGATGCAACCTCAAAAACAACAGAATTATCTCAGTTTCTCTCCAAGGCAAACCATTCAACATCACAGTAATCCAAGTCTATGTCCAACCACCCATGCCAAAGAAGCTGAAGTTAAATGGTTCTATGAAGACCTAGAAGACCTCCTTTGGCCTTGGAGTACAAATGAAGCAGGGGAAAGGCTAACAGAATTCTTCCAAGAGAATTCAATGGTCATAGCAAACACTCTTTCTCAAAAACTCTAGAGACAACTTTACACATGGACATCACAATATGGTCAATACCAAAATCAGATTGATTACATTCTTTGTAGCTGAAGATGGAGAAGTTGTATACAGTCAGCAAAAATAAGACTTGGAGCAGACTGTGGCTCAGATCATCAGCTCCTTATAGCAAAATTCAGGCTTAAACTAAAGAAAGCAGGGACAACAACTAGGTCATTATGACCTAAATCCCCTATGAATATACAGTGGAGGTGATAAATATATTCAAGGGATTAAATCTAGTAAACAGAGTGCCTGAAGCACTATGGACAGAGGTGTGTAATATTGTACAATAGGCAGTGAAAGAAGAAGAAAAGCAAGATGGCAAAGTGATTGTCTGAGAAGGCTTTACAATTAGCTAAGGAAAGAGAAGCAGAAAGCAAGGGAGAAAGGGAAAGATATACACCATGAATGCAGAGTTCCAGAGAATAGCAAGGAGAGACAAGAACTTTCCTCTTCTTGGGTTCTAAAATCACTGCTGATGGTGACTGTAACCATGAAATTAGAAGACAATTGCCTCTTGGCAGGAAAGCTGTGACAAATATGAAGTGAAGTCGCTCAGTTGTGTCCGACTCTTTGCGACCCCATGGACTGTAGCCTATCAGGCTCCTCCATCAGTGGGATTTTCCAGGCAAGAATACTGGAGTGGGTTGTCATTTCCTTCTCCAGGAGATCTTCCTGACCTAGGGATTGAACCCAGGTCTCCCACATTGTAGGCAGATGTTTTACTGTCTGAGCCACCAGGGAAGTCAAATATAGACAGTGTATTAAAACAAATACAGACAGTATATTAAAAAGCAGAGACATCACTTTTCTGACAAAGGTCCATATAGTCAGAGCTATGGTTTTTCCAATAGTCATGTGTCGATGTGAGAGTTGAATCATAAAGAAGGCAAAGTGTTAACGAATTGATGCTTTCAAACTGTGGTGCTGGAGAAGACTCTTGAGAGTCCTTTGGACAGCAAGGCAATCAGAGTCAATACTAAAGGAAATAAACCCTGAATACTCATAGGAAAGACTCCTGCTGAAGCTGAAAATCCAGTACTTTGACCACCTGATATACACAGGTGATTCACTGGGAAAGACCCTGATGCTGGGAAAGATTGAAGGCAGAAGGAGTAGAGGGCAACAGAGGATGAAATGGTTGGATGGCATCACTGACTCAATGGACATGAATTTGGGCAAAGTCCAGGAAATGGTGAGGGCCAGGGAGGCCTGGCATGGTGCAGTCCATGGGTTGCAAATAGTCAGACAGGACTTGGCGACTGAACAACAACTACTTCTCTGAATCTAATTTTCATCATGCATTATAAAAGAAATCCTCCAACAGATTAAAAACTATAAACTATGGAAAACACAAGGCCCTAGGAGTGAACAAAATCTAGGCAGATTCTGAAGAGACATTGACATTTGGATGAAGAAAATGACATGCATGAGTTTCCATTTTTTTACTGCTTTTAGCTCAAGGTCAGAATGCAGTCAGCGTACTTGGAGCAGCTAAAATTCCTATATAAAACTTCAATCTTTCCTGCAAGGAGAACCAGTGACAGCCACCAGAATGGGTTGGGGGGAATCCCAAAAAGAAGAGCCAGAGAAGGTAAACAGTATGTTCTGTATATATTAATCTGTGTACACCTCAAACTGACCCCTCGCCACACACACATGCAGGGCAGACTGAAAGCAGCCTAGCTACCAAAATAACTGAGTGGCTCTCCGAAAGCTTCCAGTTTGAGACAAGTCAAATTACCCAGTAAAACAGCAATAAAATATCAGTAATCTTTGCAAGAACATAACATAGTCTGGAGTCCCTATGACAGCACTCATAATATCCAAAATACAATTCAAAAATCTGGAAATTTTGATTCATTTTCAAGGGAAAAGACAAGCTGTGGAAACTTATACCATGATAACTCATAAGTCAGATGTTGGAATTCAAAGACAAATGTTTGAAAGCAGTTACTGTAATTGTGCTCAATGATATAAAGGAATATATGCTTATAAAGAATGAAGAAATACAAAATAGAAGTGTTCACTGTTTTGTTCAGACAGTATGCTGCTGCTAAGTCACTTCGGTTGTGTCCAACTCTGTGCGACCCCAGAGACAGCAGCCCACCAGGCTCCCCCATCCCTGGGATTCTCCAGGCAAGAAGACTGGAGTGGGCTGCCATTTCATTCTCCAATGCATGAAAGTGAAAAGTTAAAGTGAAGTCACTCAGTCGTACCCGACTCTTAGAGACCCCATGGACTGCAGCCTACCAGGCTCCTCCGTCCATGGGATTTTCCAGGCAAGAGTACTGGAGTGGGGTGCCATTGCCTTCTCTGTCAGACAGTATGGACATATTCAATACCTTCCATGAAGAGACACAGTTATCAGCTTCTTAGGGCTTATAGTCTAATAATAGAATAATTGATGAGGTATAATAGCACTTTTGGCTTCCCTTGTGGCTAAAATGTAAAGAATCTGCCTACAATGCCGGAGACCTGGGTTCAATCCTTGGGTCAGGAAGATCCTCTGGAAAAGTGAATTACTACCCGCTCCAGTATTCTTGCCTGGGAAATCTCATGGACAGATGAACCTGATGGGCTACAGTCCATGGGGTCACAAAGAGCTGGACGCGACTGAGTGGCTAACACACACTAGTACTTTAGTTGTACTGTTTGCTAGACAAATCTATGGTACTGAGAATAGGGAAATGGAAGAGGGTCCTTATTAAATACACACATATCCTGACACCACTGACTTGTATAGCAGGGATCTAATTAAGGCCAGAGATATTAACTTGACATCATAATTTCTATAGGCAGTGACCCTAAAGCAACTGACTCACTAAATCAAGTCTTGACATCTACAGACAGATGATTAACAACAGCAATTATAAGAGTAACAGCTAATATTTACATGTATCTTAGAAGTTTACAAAATAACTTGCACTTTTATTATAAAATTTGAGCCTCTCAACCACTCTATAAAATAGGAAGGCAAATATTTACATTTTGAGGGTCCACTTGGAAGTAAAAGTGGAGGGAGAGTATCCATATAGAATTTTTCTTTTCAAAGACATGAATGGACTAAAAGAATTATAGGCATTCACCCAAATCTTTATTTCTCATAAGTTATCAGCAGCCATCTAAATTTTATTGAATGAAAACAAGCTTTACCTGATATGAAAGCAGCAATGAGCATTTGGAATTATCAAAGCATTCTGGCAACGTCTTTTCCAGGAGCCTATCCTAAGAATGAGTTGTTCAGTGATAATTAGAGAGTGAAACACACTCAGCTTCACATTTCAATGCTCCTTTCCAATTAGAATGGCATTAGAGTGAAAGTGTAGCCATATAATTGTATGAAGAATAGATCTAATTTTCTCAATGTCACTGCAATATCACCTTTTAGAGCTAACAGCTCTGAATGATTACACATATCATTTGGTAATTGTATTTTTATCCATTCCACACTAGGAGCTGATTTTTCAAAAGTGGACATACAATTAGATTATAAATGAACACATATCAACTGGTCCTCAAAAGATAACAATATGTCAGCATTAACCCAGCTGCATTTTTAACTACCGTCAGTGGCAGTATTTGTGGCTTGTATCAACACTTAGCGGTGATGAACATAGGGATTCTGAGCTTGGCCTTTAATAATAAAAAAAGAAAGAATATGACTGAGAAACTCTGAACTCAGGGAGAGTGGCCTTCACAAACTGGCTGGGTATTGAATGTAATTTTTAAACAAGACGTGATAGAGAATAGAGATTAAATGTCCACTATTGCTGCTTGATGCTAGTCTTTGAAAGCTGCAGAGAGAATGTATATTACTAGAGAGGAACCTATCATTTTATCTCACAGGCTGCAAACAGATAATTCCTGAGTGGGGGGGAAACGGAGGTCTGAAGTACCAATTAATCATAGCGTATATAGCTGGATATATTTCAGGTCAGGAGTGGAAATTTATACAGCCATCTGCATTTAAATAGCAGTTTCTAAAAGTAAAATGTATAGAAGAAGGTGAGGTTGAGGCTGTAAGTTATGGCTTCAAGACCTCCTGAATACTACTGAACACTCTAATGCACAATCATAAATTTAAGTAAATACAATTATTTGGTGTGCAGTTGAAGTCTCATTATCATACTAACCAAAGGCAAATTTGTGGACCAGCCTGATCCTTGGAGTTGATTGGGAGCAATCTCAGAACATTTAAATGAGGGTGTTTTTCACATGGGACAAACGATGAAAAATCATTTTGATTTTCCTGTGCTAACAACACGGCAGTTAACAACCACACTCCCCCCTCATTATGATGGAGTGTTCACACCACGAAATGGAAATGTCAGTAACTCCATTCCTATTACCACAGTTGTTAATGCAAGTCAATGAAATGCATCTTTCCTACATGAGACCTCAGCCAGAAATCAGAGCCTGTGTTGTTTCTTGTAGGTGTTTGTGAAGGCCTTCTGTATTTTCTTTAATGTTTCAAAGATCAACATGTGGATGGCTGCAGCTGTACCTGAAGATGCTGAATGAATGTTTTGAGTCTTTACCTTCCAGTGCATCCCCACCCAGATGAACATGACGTGTCATCCTACATGCCATCCTAGGGTGTACAGGAAAGTGAAAGTGTTAGTCACCAAGTCGTGCCTGACTTTCTGCAATCACATGGACTGTAGCCCACCAGGCTCCTCTGTCCAGGGGATTCTCCAAGCAAGAATACTGGAGTGGGTAATCATTCCCTTCTCCAGGGGATCTTGCCAATCCAAGGATCGAACCCAGGTTTCCTGCATTGCAGGAGGAATAGACTGAGCCACCAGGGAAAGCCGAGGTGTATAGAATGTGATCTTTTACTGCCCTGGCTGCAGTGGGTGAGGTCAAGAGAAGCCAACCAAAGCAAAGTATCTGGGGAGAATCACAGATTAACTCCAGAGAGATCATAGTACCTAATCACTAGCCTATAAGGTTCTAGCGAAAGCAGACATATGGAAATAGGCACATCTTATATAACACACACACACACACACACACACACACACAGGGAAACCGAATGACTATTAGAGAATCTGAAGCAGAAATTAGTAGGGGGAGCCTGAGAAATTTCCCATCTGGAAAGAATAGTTTAAGCATTTCCTTTACTTATTACTTACTTACATTGACTTACTTTACTGGTGGCTGAGATGGTAAAAAATCCACCTGCAATGCAGGAGACATGAGTTTGATCCCCAGGCTAGGAAGATCCCCTGAAGAACGGAGTGACTTCCCACTCCAATATTCTTACCTGGAGAACCTCATGGACAGAGGAGCCTGTTAGGCTATAGTCCATGGAATCTCAAAGAATCATACACAACTGAGCTACTAACACTTTACTTCTTCTCTTCCTCATTGTTCACTCTACTTTTGCACTCATCCCCTGTATTAGATAAGATCATCTTTGGTGTAACCAATATACAATGTATGTCTTAGGGAAAAAAAAAAAAAAAGGATTGTGATTAATGTTTTCATGTTTCCAAGGTGGTTCAGTGATAAGGATCTGCCTACCAGGCAGAAGACCTGGGTTTGATCTCTGGGTCCATAAGATCCCCTGGAGAAAGAGATGGCAACCCAGTCTAGTATTCTTGCCTAGGAAATCCCAGTGGAAAGAGGGGGCTGGTGGGCAACAGTCCATGGGGTCAAAAAGAGTTGGACACAACTTAACCACTAAATAACAACAATAAATCATTGGTTAGGCAGACAATATTTGAAAAGCCTTTCTTTTAGGTTAGATAATGATCTAGTCATATACAGATGTGAGAGTTGGACCATAAAGAAGTCTGAACACTGAAGTATTGATGCTTTCCACTTGTGGTGCTGGAGAAACTCTTGAGTGTCCCTTGGACAGGAGGGAGATCAAACCAGTCAATCCTAAAGGAAATCAACCCTGAATATTCACTGGAAGGACTGATGCTGAAGCTCCAGTACTTTGATCACTTGATGCAAAGAGCTGACTCATTGGAAAAGACTCTGATGCTGGGAAATACTGAAAGCCAGAGGAGAAGGGGACACCAGAAGGTGAGATGGTTGTATAGCATCACCAACTCCACGGGCATGAGTTTGAGCAAACTCTGGAGGTAGACAGGGAAGTCTGGCATGCTGCAGGTCACAGAGTCAAACATAACTTAGCAACTGAATAATAACAATGATTTTCTACTACATTTAGAATAGAACCCCAACTTCTTACCTTGGACCATGATGAGTCATTCCTACATGTCTAATTTTTAAATTAATTTAAAAATTTTAGAGGCTAATTATAATATTGTGGTGGTTTTTTGCCATATATCTACATGAATCAAACCTGTCTATACATGTGTCCCCCCATCCAAATCCCTCCCTCCACCTCCTTCCCCATCCCATCCCTCTGGGTGTCCCAGAGCACCAGCTTTGAGTGCCCTGCTTCATGCATAGAACTTGCACTGGTCATCTGTTTTACATATGGTAATATACATTTCAATACTATTCTCTCAAATCATCTTACCCTCGCCTTCCCCCAGAGTCCAAAAGTCTGTTCTTACATCTGTGTCTCTTGCTATCTTGCATATAGGGTCATTGTTACCATCTTTCTAAATTCCATATATATGCATTAATATACTATATTTGTGTTTCTCTTTCTGACTTAATTCACTCTGTATAATAGGCTCCAGTTTCATCCACCTCATTAGAACTGACTCAAATGCGTTTTTTAAATAGCTGACTAATATTCCATTGCCTACACCTCTAATTTTATCTCAACCTGCCATTTATCTTGTTTAATCTTCCCTAGTTAAAAATTAGCTTTTTTTTCTTTTTCTTTTTACAGTTTCCTGAGTGCCCAAAACTTTTTGTAAACAAGTGATTTATTTTGCCTATACTTTTCATTCCTTCCTCATATGACTGGGTTTTTTTCATTTCTGTTTTTTTCCTTCTCTTTCAATTCTCAGCTTTAAATGATACACCCTCAAAAAGATTTCCAGACTATATCTACAATATAAAGTATATCCACTATGTTATTCTTTTTTTATAGCACCAGCTTTTACCTCTGTAGGGTGATCATTCACCCCTGTTTGTCTGGGAATCAGAGGATTTGAGGGATGCAAAGTTTTTCATACAAAAACTAAGAAGGTTTTAGGCAAACCATGGTGGTTGGTTACCCTTCTTGTAGAACTTACTTATTTTAAACTATGGTTTCATTCCTTTCCCTGTGGAGTATCTAACACCCCAATTAAGTTCAAGGAGGTGGGAACCATGCCTTTTTTATGTTATTGTATATACTACACCTCTCACAGAACCAGATACTTAATAGGCACTCAATAAATATTGAGTGAATAAATAAAAAATGCATCAAATCATGAGATACTGGGAGCTCAGAACAAGAAATTTACACAGAAGCATCAGTGAGCCTGTCATTTAGACCAGAGGATGATAAACGACAGCTTGGAAGACAGATGCAGCCCACCATCTGTTTTTCATACAGTCCAAAAGTTTTGTTTTTACATTTTAAAATGGTTAAAAAAGAAGACAGTTTTGTATACATTGTATATGGCTTCTTTTCAGTAAATGACAGAACTGAACAATGGTGGTGCTGAGTTGTTACAGAGTCTGGAAGGTCTGCAAAGCCTATTATATTTTCTCTCTTTACCTTTATAGAAAAAGCTGACTCATCTCTCATGTAGACAGTTCCAGAAGCAAACTCTGTGGACTGATGACTTCAGACAAGATGGGCCACCTATATCCTCTGCCCCTGGAGAGTCCAGAGCCAATATCCCTACATAACCAAAGAGAAGATTCTCAGCACTTTGGCAGGATGGGATCTAGAAAGTATAGTTATTTTATTGTACACTAGGGTTTATGACTGAGAGCTATATCCGTTAAACGTGTTCAGATGATAAAGAATCTGAAGTCTTATAGTCAGTAAGCATATTTAACTAATGTTCTCCAAAGTTATGTGGAAAGTTATCATGTATTTTTTGTTAGACTTATTGATGTCCTATGTAAGAAAGCTTTTTCTAAAGAACACACTTTGGAAAATGCTGCTGTAGTCTAACCTCTTCATTATGTAGGGGGAAAGGCTAAGAATCAAAGGTGGTAATGTGAAAACATTGCATAACTGGTGAATAGCATACTTGGAACCCAAGAATCCTAACACCTCTAGTATAATTTTAAGTCTCTAAAGATAGTTTTGATTTAACCATGCAAAGATGATCAAAATCAGATAGCTGACAGATGCAATAGAGTTCTGACCTGATCTGATTGCATTTTTGACTGTGTATATATCAGTTAAAGCTATGGGGTTTCCCTGTGAAGCATCAGAACTCAAAAGCAGCAGGGTTTAGAGTGATTCCACATTTTAATAATGTTTTTTAGTCATTTAAAATAAATTTATCAGTCAACCCAATGTAAAATAACACTCTGCTAAACAATACACTGAATTGGATTTTGATGGAATTGACCATCTGTTTAAACTGTGAAACCAATTCAGGTTGTATCCAGAATACAGTCCAGTAAAATTTATGGGAGTAAACACTTTTCAAAGTTGGGGAAAAATAAATTTTCAGATCAAGCAGGAAAAGGATAGTCATCTCTGTCTTCAAAGCCCTCCTTTTACGGAAATAGACAAATTGGTTACTTTCATCAGTTTCAGCCACTGTCAGTTTTGGCAGCCTGGAACAGTCACACAAACACATCAGTTTCATTCCCAAAAGCTTGTCTCTTTTGAAACTGACAGAAACCAAAATGAAGGAAAGGCAAAATGTCAGGTTCTCTGGAGGCCTTGGGAAGCAGCTGATATTGACTGACCTCTCCAGCAGGGCTGGTATTCCAAGACCTTGATTCTGTTGGCTTGATGCATTGGCTCTACACCAAGTTGCTGTCCCTGAGATCCTGTGGTGAAGGGTGTTCCAAAGGGGCCACACATCCTCAAATTTAGATCTTAAAGTCAACTGCAGCTTAGAATAAAATTGGCATAGTACAGAGCATGATGATTCCAGAATTAGAAATATGAGTTCTGGGGCAATGAAATCATTTAACTTATGAGGTTCTTTTATTGGGATCTGTAAATCATAGTTAGTGATATCTGTGCTACTAAATAATAATAATACTAATCATGGTTAACATTTATTGAGCAAAGTACTTTCCATTCATTATCCTTTCAATTTTTGATTTTTGATGGTTTTAGTAGAGAAAACTATGAGATGGAGAAGTAACTTTATGAATGTTGTATAATGAATAAATCCTTGCTCCCAGATTAATAATCCCGTTAAGGTTAAATAACAAGATTAACTAATTGTTTTAAGGATTAAATAATAATATTAAATCATCTTGGAAACCCTTAGGTCCTGTGCACTTCAGGTATTATCATTGGTTGTCATAATTTCTTTATTCACCTTTTTCTTCACATTAAAAATGTGTAGTAATCATTGCCTTGTATAATCCTGCATAGTTAGTATGCTCGTACTCCATTTGAGGAGAGAGATGAATAAAATGATGATCAGATCCAAACCGAATGTCCTCAGTTCAGTTCAGTTCAGTTGCTCAGTCGTGTCCGACTCTTTGCGACCCCATGAATTGCAGCATGCCAGGCCTCCATGTCCATCACCAACTCTGGAGTTCATTCAAACTTTCATCTGAGTCGGTGATGCCATCCAGCCATCTCATTCTTTGTCGTCTACTTCTCCTCCTGCCCCCAATCCCTCCCAGCATCAGAGTCTTTTCCTGATGAGTCAACTCTTTGGGTGAGGTGGCCAAAGTATTGGAGTTTCAGCTTCAGCATCAGTCCTTCCAAAGACCACCCAGGACTGGTGTCCCTTAGAATGGACTGGTTGGATCTCCTTGCAGTCCAAGGGACTCTCAAGAGTCTTCTCCAACACCACAGTTCAAAAGCATCAATTCTTCGGCGCTCAGCCTTCTTCACAGTCCACCTCTCACATCCATCGATGACCACTGGAAAAACCATAACCTTGACTAGACAGACTTTTTTGGCAAAGTAATGTCTCTGCCTTTGAATATGCTATCTAGGTTGGTCATAACTTTTCTTCCAAGGAGCAAGTGTCTTTTAATTGCATGGCTGCAATCACCATCTACAGTGATTTTGGAGACCCCCAAAATAAAGTCTGACACTGTTTCCCCATCTATTTCCCATGAAGTGATGGGACCAGATGCCATGATCTTAGTTTTCTGAATGTTGAGCTTGAAGCCAACTGTTTCACTCTCCTCTTTCACTTCCATTAAGGGGCTCTTTTGTTCTTCTTCACTTTCTGCCATAAGAGTGGTGTCATCTGCATATCTGAGATGATTGATATTTTCCCCAGCAGTCCTGATTCCAGCTTGTGCTTTCTCCAGCCCAGCGTTTCTCATGATGTACTCTGCATATAAGTTAAATAAGCAGGGTGACAATATGCAGCCTTCAGTTCATTTCAATAGCTCAGTCGTATCCGACTGTTTGAGACCCCATGAATCGCAGTATGCCAGGCCTCCCTGTCCATCACCAACTTCCGGAGTTCACTCAGACTCACGTCTATTGAGTCCGTGATGCCATCCAGCCATCTCATCCTCAGTCGTCCCCTTCTCCTCCTGCCCCCAATCCCTCCCAGCATCAGGGTCTTTTCCAATGAGTCAACTCTTCGCATAAGGTGGCCAAAGTACTGAAGCTTCAGTTTTAGCATCATTCCTTCCAAAGAAATCCCAGGGTTGATCTCCTTCAGAATGGACTGGTTGGATCTCCTTGCAGTCCAAGGACTCTCAAGAGTCTTCTCCAACACCACAGTTCAAAAGCATCAATTCTTCGGCGCTCAGCCTTCTTCACAGTCCAACTCTCACATCCATTCATGACCACAGGAAAAACCATAGCCTTGACTAGACAGACCTTTTCGGCAAAGTAATGTCTCTGCTTTTGAATATACTATCTAGGTTGGTCATAACTTTCCTTCCAAGGAGTAAGCGTCTTTTAATTTCATGGCTGCAATCACCATCTGCAGTGATTTTGGAGCCCCCAAAAATAAAGTCTGACACTGTTTCTACTGTTTCCCCATCTATTTCCCATGAAGTGATGGGGTCAGATGCCATGATCTTCGTTTTCTGAATGTTGAGCTTGAAGCCAACTTTTTCACTCTCCTCTTTCACTTTCAACAAGAGGCTTTTTAGCTCCTCTTCACTTTCTGCCATAAGGGTGGTGTCATCTGCATATCTGAGGTTATTGATATTTCTCCTAGCAATCTTGATTCCAGCTTGTGCTTCTTCCAGTCCAGCGTTTCTCATGATGTACTCTGCATAGAAGTTAAATAAGCAGGGTGACAATATACAGCCTTGACGTACTCCTTTTCCTATTTGGAACCAGTCTGTTGTTCCATGTCCAGTTCTAACTGTTGCTTCCTGACCTGCATACAGATTTCTCAAGAGGCAGGTCAGGTGGTCTGGTATTCCCATCTCTTTCAGAATTTTCCACAGTTTATTGTGATCCACACCATCAAAGGCTTTGGTGTAGTCAAGAAAGCAGAAATAGATGTTTTTCTGGAACTCTCTTGCTTTTTCACATACTCCTTTTCCTATTTGGAACCAGTCTGTTGTTCCATGTCCAGTTCTAACTGTTGCTTCCTGACCAAAATACAGGTTTCTCAAGAGGGAGGTCAGGTGGTCTTATATTGGCATCTCTTTCAGGATTTTCCACAGTTGATTGTGATCCGCACAAACACTACCAAATATAGTTACTTTTTTTCAAACATTTGGGATAAGAACCACAAGACATAAAAGGGTAATTTTAAACTCTCTTGGTGTGGCCTCTAAGTTAAAACTCACTCTATTCTGGCTGAAATATTTCCATTTTCATTGCCTCTTTATAAAATTAATTTCATGACCAAGGATATGCATACTCTCTATTCAGATGTCCTTAGATACCTTTCAACGATATCCATCCTCTTGCTGTCAATGCATACATACACTTCTCCTCACTCGTCCTCCTCCTCTTTATTTAGTGTGGTTTGTTTAGGCATCTCAATAAATTTAAAGCTTTTGTGGAGGCGTCTAAAGAAGACATAGTGAAGTATAAAGGTGCTAGGGATTATTTTACATCTTCTGGGTCTTCTCTTGACATCCTCCTCATTTTCTTCCTGCATTTTTTATCTCCTTCCTTCCAACTCTTTCTCTTTCTACTAATACTGAGCTCCCACCATGTGGCTAGTATTTTGCTAAGCACTGAGGCAAGGTGCACTTAGTTTCTTTCCTTGGAGTCACTTAATATTTAGTGAGATTTGACAGACATTAAATGAAAATTATTTATAAATGCCAATGTGATAAGTATGCAGAAAAAAACAGGATGGTTTGAAATAGAATAACATGTCCCTTATCTAAACTAAGGGCTTCCCTGGTAGCTCAGTTGGTAAAGAATCCGCTGGCAGTGCAGGAGACTTGGGTTTGATCCCTGGGTCGGGAAGATCCCCTGATAAGGAAATGGCAAGCCACTCCAGCATCCTTGCCTGGAAAATCCCATGGACCGAGGAGCCTGGTGGACTACAGTCCATGGGGTCGCAAAGAGTGGGGCACGACTGAGTGACTAACACTTTCACTACCTAAACTAGGGGATGAAGAAGGCTTGAATTGAGTTCTCAGGTTAATGCTTCTTTGAAATGCACATGATTTTAACGTAAATGCAGCCCATACCCATTTCCTTCCTTTGATGACTATACATAACAAGTGAGAGAGCCAGCTTTGACTTTCCAGTGCAGTCATGAAAATGGATAGAAAAAAAGTAAGGTTCACCATTTCCTAGTCTAGTTATGTTAACAGCCGAGGCCAGTAAACAATTGTGCAATTCCATTAGTTTATTGGACAAAGATCTGGAAAGACCTAGTCTTACCAATTGCACAAATTTAATTTAAACTCTGTTTCTATTTCACTCTACTTGTGAGGTTTCACAGGTAAGATCTGGAACATCTTAGCCTGAAACTCAGGCTTGGGAAGGGAGCGGAAAGAAGAACCAGCCTGACATATGACAAAGCCCCAAAGCATCAGTGTTTACCAGGCCTAATGTGCCATGTCTGTCTCAGCTGACCCGCCGGTTCCGGTTGCCCCTTTATAATTTGGCATTTTTTCTCTGAATGCAGAGAGGTGAGTGTACTCTCAGAGCTTTCCTGAGACTCATTTGTTTGAGAGCTAATTTGTTACCTGGAGAATTCTCTTCATCAGCGTCCCTTCCATCTCCCACACTGAGAGCCTGTGGCCCTTTGTCACCTGGATGTATGCACAGCATCTGTATTCAAATAATTTATTCAGAGACTGAAATCACTAATCCCAGTTTGGGCTGGAGAAATATTTACTTGGTCACTCACACTCTGTTAAGCTGAGGCACTGAAAGAGGGCTACTTACAGCTGTCCTTCCCCATACAAGTTTTGGCGCTGTGCATTGCAAACCATTTTATCCAAGAGCCACGGGTAGCAGTCTGCGAGGACGAATTGGGAATCAGTAATGGACAGAAAGTACCTGCTCCGACACATTAATTCCCTTCCCTGTCAGGCTGCATCATTGTAGAGCATGCATGATGGGAAGCAAGGTCCCATCACACCAAGGCACCTGCTGCTTTTCCATCTGCCGAGTGCAATAGCTCCTTTGATTGCCCATTTTTCAGCCTAATGGCTTATTCCTCTTCTCTTTGTAAAGTTTTTACATTTTATTGTGATTTTAATCGTCATTTAAAAAAATTTCTCATCTCTGTTTGGCATGCCAAGGATGTTGATAAAAGAATAACATAAATAATATTGTAAACCGTAGTCAAATTGAGATTGCTCCAAGGGCTGCATTTCAGTGTTTAGCCTGATAAAGTTGTCATGGCAATAATGTCCCCTGAGAATAAAAGTGCCATGTGCATGGTTGATTAAAGGAAATAGCTCAGATGGTATACAAACTAGTAAATATTGAACCTACAAACTATTATACTAGCCGCATTTTATTATGCTTTATTTTTCCTGGTTTGATTTTTTTTTTTTGGAAGTAGTCTAATGATTTACATTTCTCTCTTTTTCACTTGAGGATTTTTATTGTTAAAATCTCTTGGAATAGATATTGGCAGTGCTCCCAAACTGGCCTTTCGATTCTGTCTAAAGCTGTTGATTTGGCTGGATTAGTCAAAGCAGCAGATCATTATTACATATTGAACATCTGTCAAAAATAACACTAACAATTATCAGATACATTCTCTATCATGAAAATTTGGACTTGAGTAGTTGAGAAGAATATTCTATGAATCTAACAGGACTACTTATTTTTACTCAAGGCAAGAAAAAGCTAGAATGGTCTTTAATTGATATGAGGATAAAAGAATAAGCATACTGCATTTGGGTATTTAAAATTAGGATAGGTCAAAGCTACTATTTTCTGAGGGGTCAGAGCCAACCCATCTTCCTAAGTTTCAAGTAAATGAGAGAGAAAAATGGGTTCCTTAGTGGGAGGAATGTGAGCCCTGATGTTATCTGGAATCTAGAATTTTTTTATCTTTATGCTACCTATATACTTCACATTCATTGGTGTTATGAAACATCAGAATGCTGCAATATTTGTAAGAAGATCTCATAGGGCTGTGGGAATGAGAAGATAAATGGCATATAAACTTCTGGGAAAACAAGAGTGGGAAGGCACTTCAGAAAATACTTATTTGTGTAGTTATACATTAAAGTTCAAAAAGCTCTCATCTACTAACTACACCTCAGGGAACCATATAACTATAAATCTGTCTAAGCCTATAAAGACCAGTAAGATGCCAGACATTGTCAGTAGCATTTGGAAGGAAGTTGGAATGTGGCACCCACACTGATAGACAAGTGAGCAAAAATCTTCCGCTAAAGGGTACCCTAAAGTTCTAGACTCTGAAACTGGTGAATGGAAAGGGGACATTAAAATGCAAAAGAAATGAAAGAATCTCAGTATAAGAAAGGAGAGACCTTTTCATTTTGCAAATGTTTACTCCTTAACTGCTCAGATTTAGACATTGAGCTAGGTACTGTAATGAGAAGCAGAGAGAAATACAACTTTATCCATAGGGAGCTTACAGTTAAACAGAGGAAGGAGACTATATCTATATCAAGAGGATACATAAAGGAGCAGGCAAGTAGGAGTGCTCTGTGTTGAACCTGGGGTGAGCTTCTTGGAGTGGAGGGGCCAATGTTAATGAGTTATCTTGTAGGAGTTGTCATTCTAAGCAAATTCTGCTCTGTACCGGATGTGGGAAGGCAGGATCTACGATTAAGTTAAAACCATAACAGTATGGAAAGCCAGAGCTCAAGCAAGGATTGACCAAAATTCATAATGACAAATGGAACAGGTTGAACACAAACTCCTTTCCTGAATGGAGAAGTGCTAGAAACAGGGAAGGCCCCCTTTGAGCAATACATTTAACATCCTTCCTGAAAAAAAAAAAATGGAAGAATAAAAGGAGGGAAGGAAAAAGGAGGGAGGGGGCATAGAGGAGAAGAGCTCTGTTTTCCACAGCAAAAAATAATCCTATGGAACTGGTTCTCTAAGTTGGTATAGATTGATTATGTTGTATGTTCCAATACTAGAAAAGCATTTGCATAAATTCATGGGTGGCAGATCTACATTCATAGTTAAGAGACTCCAGAGTACAGACAGACAGGATGCTCTAGGGTGAAAAGTACACGGTTGAAAGAACATTTAGGATGGAACCTGCCTGCATAAAGAACTATTTTGTATGATTTGGGACAATCATACAACTATTTTGTATGGTTTACATTATCTCAGTTTTTTCATTTGAAAAAAAGAATATATAATACCTGTTTCACGCAATGGTTCAAGTAAAGGAGAAAATGGATGAGAAGGCTGTTAATAAACTTCTTAGTAGCAAACACACACATTACTTGAGATGGATGTTAGAAAGGACAGCTTTAACTTCCCATTAAATTATTCTTCTAGTGACTGGTAAATTCTACTCTTAAATTTATAATCAGTGCTTTTGGTAAGTAGAGGCAAGTAAAATGGACAAAAAAGGTGTTATTATATCTGATCATAGTGCAGTACTGTCCTGCCTCCTTTTGCCTCTCTTCTGCTTCTGTGAAAATTCTTGCCTTATGCAGTGACTCAGGCGCGGCATTTGGCAGAAATCAGAGCACTCAGACCCGCTGCTGTACAGGCAGGAGGCAGGCATGCTTTATGCACTACAAGGAGACTTGGATATATTACCAAAGCCATGCAAAGTATTTTCTTTCTAGTCTTCCTCATAAAAGCAACGTGGTGTATGTGTAACAGGTTATATATTATGTCAAAAATAGAAATAAAATAAAATTCTGAACTACAGACAGGGACAAGAATTATCTCTACTGAACAAAGACAGCTGTTACTCCAGTGTGCTACTGTGATGGAGAGCTGCTGGCTTGACAGCTCCAGGTTGGTTCAGACATGGTGACATGCATGGCAGCAAATGACTCTCAGTCCCACCTTTCTCAGGTGCAGGAACAGTGAAAGGAGGCTGAGTTGCTTCTTAGTGGGTACAGGGTCATCCATGAATAGTGGACACCTTTATTCATTAATTATTTAAAAGAGGATACCAAAGGGCTCCCGCTCTCCTTATGTCTACTCTAACATCCTCTTTGACTAAAGGGTAGGAAATGCGAATATATAACTTTCCCTTGGAGATCTATGCATGTTCTCAGCTGTATATGAAGGTGATGTTGAATTGATCAAGGTGCAATATTCTGACAACCACTGGGTTTTATCAAAGTAGGTTATTCTACCACCAAATGTTTTATTAAGTCATCAATTCAAATATCGTATATGACTGCCTGAGGAAATTTTATAACCACTTTATTTGTTCTCCTTGTTTCAGATGATAGGCAGTTTGAATTTTCTTAGCTGACTGTCACTCAAGTCCATTGCTTGGTAAAGGAGCTGGCCATCAATAGTTTAAGGAACGACCCAGGCATGACCAAATCCCTTTAGTCTTCTTGGTTATAATTGAACTCCAAAGTAAGCTGTTAGTTTATTTGAGAGAAGTATATGTGTTCCTCTTTAACAACCTAGACAACAATCGATTCAAGATATTGCCCTACATTTGTTCTTTCAAGGTCACATGAGCCAATTCCTGCTATCGACAGGACAAAAGGGACAGCTACTCAGGACTAACTCTGATACAAGAAACTACTGCCTTCTGCTGAGGTGGGGCAGGTGGCTCAGTGGATAGGCATTTTTACAAGAGCCTGATTAAGGGACTATTTACCCATCCTGAAATCTAGTCTTTTTCTACCACTATTTTCTTTTTCTGTAGAACTGTCCTTTGGCTGGTCTCCTGTAGTCCTCACTCCCTAGATGAGTCAAGGCTATGTCCTCTGTACCTGTCTCCATCTGTTTCCAGTAACAGAACAAATAGTATGTAAGTGACTCTTAAAGGCTAACTTGGAATTGAACTACATCTTAGAGGAAATCTCAAAAATTCTTCTGATGCTTGTAGAAATGCCATTCTAAAGCATGAAAGGCAAGAACGTATGGAATAGCTGGGCTGAGAATTGTGGATAGATAGATGGAATTGAATGTTTAGAGGTTGATAGCGAAATTTGGTTCAAAAAATTAGGTACTTTAAAATAGCTAGGGAGAAGATATATAGATGGCAAATAAGCAAGTAAAACAAGATGTTTCATATCCTATGTCACAGGGAAATGCAATTTAAAGCAACAATGAGATACCAATGAATACCTATTAGAATGACCAAATCCAGAATTATAATACCACCAAATGCTATAAAATAGTTTGGCAGCTTCTTACAAAATTAAGTATACTCTTACCATATGATCCAACAATCACACTCCTTGGTATTTTTATCCAAAGGAGTTGAAAACTATGTCCACACAAATACTTGCACACAAATGGTTATAATAGCTCTATTCAAAATTGCCAAAACTTGGAAGCAACAACAATGTCCTCCAGTAAGTGAACAAATAAACTATAGTGTGTCAATATAATGAAATATTATTTAGTGCTAAAGAGAAATGTGCTATCAAGGCATAAAAACACCTGGAGGAAACAAATGCATATCACTAAATGGAAGAAGCCAATATGAGAAGGCTAAATACTACACAACTCCAACTACATGACATTCTGGAAAAGGCAAAACTATTGAGGCAGTAAAATAATCAGTGATTACTAGGGGCCACGGGGAGGAAAGGATGAATAGGTGGATCACAGAGAATTTTTAGGGCAGTAAAACTATTCTATATGATGCTATAATGGTGGGTACATGTTATTAGACATTTATCCAAACCCACAGAATACACAAGAGCAAGAATGAACTGTAAACTATGGCCTTTGAATGATAATTATCTGTCACTATAAGTCCATCAATTGTAATAAATGTACCATTATGCTGGATATTATTGATGATGGGAAAACCTATACATGTGTGGGGGTATGGAGCATATGAAAATCTCTGTACCTTCTGCTCAATTTTGCTGTGAACCTAAAATTGCTGTAAAAAGTGAGTCTATTTTAAATAGTAGCACAGAATAAATATTAATGCTTTTAATACAAAACAACAAAGGATAAAGGCCAAAATGAAAGTTCTAGGAGGAAGAAACAGTTGAGTTTGGGCTGGTCTAAGAATAATTTACAGGAAAAGTAAGAGTTCAAACTGGTTCTAGAAGAATAGATATGTGAAGAGCTAGTAGGAAATGTATAGCACGGGGATTGGGGTAGAGAGGGGCCATCCATGCTTTTGGAATCATTGAAAAAATCAAAGTATTTTCAGAGTTGAGAAGAATTTGTATAAGGGAACATAAAACTTTCAGGGAGGTAAATGGGAAGAACAACCTTGTCACTCTGAGTAGGATTCATTAAGAACTGAGGGGAAGGATGGATGCAGGAGGTATTATGAAAGATGAACTGTCAGACTTCGCTAGTAGATCGGTTGTGGAGCAAAAGTAGCATGAACTCTCAAAGGCAACATTTCATGGAAAACTAGTAGTCATTTACCCTTCAATGAGGAAGAGTATGCTTCATGGCTGTTGATGTTCAGAAAGGCTACTGCAATTCCTAAGGTAATTTCTTAATCTTGCAAACATTTCTTGATAGTCTGAAAATAAATGTTTTTTCTTAATGCTAGATTTAGTGATATCATGGTTACAGAATGCAAGCAAACAATCTCTTACTTTTTAATCATAAAATTAGTGTATCAGTCGCTCAGTCATGTCCGGTCTATTTTTAAAGCATTTTGCCATATTCATATTTAATCTTTTTCTTTATATATTTACTGTATAATTCTAATCAGATTGTATATGGAATTTCCTATTCAATTTAAAAAATGTACTTTCTAACTTGTATTAAATATTAAATACTTACAAAATGATACTTATGATATTTCTGAAGGTTATAAAAGGTAATCCAAGAGCTAGGTACTCATCACTCAGACTCAGAGAAGGCAATGGCACCCCACTCCAGTACTCTTGCCTGGAGAATCCCAGGGATGGGGGAGCCTGGTGGGCTGCCATCTATGGGATCACATAGGGTCGGACACAACTGAAGTGACTTAGCCACAGCAGCAGCAGCATCACCCAAACTAGGGAACAGAAAACATTGCCAGTTCTAGAAGGTATCGATGTGCCGTTTTGGACAGAACCCCAATTTTTCCCTCTAGAGAGAACCATTGTCTTAATCTTTGTGTCTAATATTCCCATGTTTTTAAAAATAGTTTTACATGAGTTATGGGGTTCTTTCAAAAGACAAATATCAGAATAATTGGAGTTCTAGAAGGAGCAGAGAAGTAGAAGAGGCAGAGTTTATTTAAAGAAACGATAACTGAGAACATACCAAACCTGGAGAAAGACTTGGACATGCAAGCTCACAAAGCTAATAGATTACCTTACCTTATTATCTCAGTGCAAAAAGACTTTCCCTAAAGGATATTATAATGAAATTGTGAGGAATAAAGGAAACAGAAAGGATCTTGAAGGCCGCTAGGAGAAAAAAGAATGTAACCTATAGAAGACCCTCCAATAGACTATCAGTGATTTCTCAGCAAAAACCCTACAGACCAGAAAAGAACAGAATGATACATTTAAAGGTTTGAAAGAAAAAAATATATATCAGCCAAGAATACTTTATCCATCAAAGTTGTACTTCAGATATGAAGGAGAATTAAGGCTTTTCCAGACAAGCAGACGCTGACTGAGTTTACTACCACTAAATCCACCTAGAAATGCTGAAAGGAGTCTTCAAATTGAAAATTCAATTATGCTAATCAGTGACATGAAAACATATTAAAGCACACAGCACACTGGTAAAGGTGAAAATGGGCAGTCAGGATTAGAAAACTATAATTCTTATAATGGTGTTTTAACCAGCAACTAACAATAGCATAAAGGTTAAAAAAAATAAATAGTAAAATAACTATAACTACTATAAATTGATAAAAAATATAGAATATTAAAAAATAAATTGATAATATAAAAGGGAGGAGTAAAAGGGTGAAACCTTTATGGGTGATCAAATATAATTTGTCATCAACCTAAAATGAGCTATTGTATCTATATGATGTTTTATGTAAGCCCATGGTAACCACAACACAGAAACTTAAATAGCTCCACAAAAGACAAAGAATGGAAATAGAGCATTCCAGCATGGAAATAACCAATTAACAAAGGTAGGCAGAAACAGAGGGAAAGAAACAAAAAAGAAACAGAGGGAAAAAGTAACAATGGAAATACAAAACAACCAGGAAGCAATTAATAAGACAGCAAAGTAGATTCTTACATATGGGTAATTACTCTGAAAGTAAATGGAATGAATTTACATATCAAAAGGCTGAGTTTCTAGATGAATAAAAACAATACCCAACTTCCTACCAGAGACTCACTTCATCTTTTAAGCTGAACAGGGACTCAAAGTAAAAGAATAGAAAAATATATTCCATGAAAGAGGCAACAAAAAGAAAGTGGGGGTAACTCTACTTATGAGATAAAATAAATTTTACACAATAACAGAAGAAAGACACAAGATAGGTTATTATATAAATGGTAAAGCAGCCAATCCATCAAGATTTAACAATGTAAAATATGTATGTACCCAACACTGGCGCATCATAGTATACACAGCAAATATTGACATTTGAAGGATGAAATAAATAAGAATACAATAAGAGTAAAGCACTTTAATTTCTTCAAAAACTTAAAACTGAATTACCATGCCATCCAGCAATCCTCCTATCTTATACTACTCACAAAATTAATTCTACCACTGAGCTGTCAGGGAAGCCCCAGATCAAAAACTTACACATAAGACCTGATACCATAAAATTCATAGGAAAAAAATAGGAAAGATTAATGCCTTGACATTAATCTAGGCAATGATGTTTCTGGATATGACACTAAAAGCACAAATAAAAAAAGAAAAAAGAAAAAACCGGTGGGATGATATCAAACTTAAAACTTCTGCACTGCAGAAGAAACAACAAAATGAAAAAGTAACCTACAGAATGTCAGAAAAAAATTTATAAATGATATGACTGATACAGGTTAATATCCAAGATATATAAAACAGCTTGTACAACTTAGTATTTAAAAAAATCCTATTAAAGAATAGGCAGAAGACCCGAACAGATTTTTTTTTTATCCAAAGAAGACATATAGGTGGTTAATAAGCAAGTCACAGATGCTCAGCATCATCATTTATTAGAGAACTGTAAATCAAAACCACAGTGAGCTATCACATCCCATCTGTCAAAAGGGCTATCATCAAAAAGACCACAAATAACCAATGTGGGCAAGGATATAGAGAAAGTGGAATCCTTGTAAACTGTTGGTAGGAATGTAAATTGGTGCACTCACTATGGAAAATAATATGGAGGTTCCTTAAAAAGCTGTAAATAGGGAGCGTATATCTTTTTGAATTAGAGTTTTTTCTATCCCTGGTATATGCCCAGGAGTAGGATTGCTGGATCCCACTAACTCTATTTTTTTTTTTTTTTAAGGAGCCTCCGTACTATTCTACATATACACATGCACACCAATGTTCATAGTAGCATGATTTACAATAGCCAAGACATAGAAGCAACCTAAATATTCATTGACAGATGAATAGATGAATGTGTGTATATAGATACACACACAGGAATATAGTAATGGAAAGGAGTGGAACTTTGCCATTTTCAACAGTGTGGATGAATCTGCTGCTGCTGCTGCTAATTTGCTTCAGTTGTGTCCAACTCTGTGCAACCTCATAGATGAAGGCCCACCAGGCTCCCCCGTCCCCGGGATTCTCCAGGCAAGAACACTGAAGTGGGTTGCCATTTCCTTCTCCAATGCATGAAAGTGAAAAGTGAAAGAGAAGTCATTCAGTCGTGTCCAATCCTTAGTGACCCCATGGACTGCAGCCTACCAGGCTCCTCCATCCATGAGATTTTCTAGGCAAGAGTACTGAAGTGGGGTGCCATTGCCTTCTCCGGTGGATGAATCTAGAGAGTATTAATTATGGTTTGTGAAAGAAGTCAAAGACTGTATGTTGCTACTTATGTATGATATCTAAAACTAACATATTTATATAAAAAATAGAAACAGACTCATAGATGTAGAAAACAAATTAGTGGATACAACTGGGGAGAGGGAAAGAGAGTGGGGCAAGATGGTGATATGGAATTAAGTGATATAACTACTATGTATAAAATAGATAAACAAAAGATATATTGTACAGCACAAAGAAATATAGCCGTTATTTTGTAATAACTGTAAATGGAGTATAATCTATGAAATTTTTGAATTACTATACTGTTCCCCTTGAAACTCCACTTGGCCCTCCTGCACCCGCACAGCCATGCGCCCGCACAGCCACCACTCCTTGGATATGGGGTTGCTCCTCTCAGCCGCCACCCCAGACCTTGGCATGAGGTAGCTTCTCTCGGCCGCCACCCCGCACCTTGGGTGAGGGGTAGCTCCTCTCGGCCACGCTTCTGTGCAGACTGTGCGCCTCTGCCATGATCCATGGGTGACTTCCCTGGTGGCTCAGACAGTAAAGCACGTTCAAGGTCAGCAGGGGTGGCTGTGAGGAGATATCCCTCATCCAAGGTAAGGAGCAGTGGCTGTGCTTTGCTGGAGCAGCCCTGAAGAGATATCCCATGCCCAAGGAAAGAGAAACCCAAGTAAGAGAGCAGGTGTTGCGAGAGGCATCAGAGGGCAGACACACACACCATAATCACAGAAAACTAGTCAATCTAATCACATGGACCTACCTTAATGAAACTAAGCCATGCCGTGTGCGGCCACCCAAGACAGGTGGGTCAAGGTGGAGAGGTCTGACAGAATGTGGTCCACTGGAGAAGGGAATGGCAAACCACTTCAGTATTCTTATCTTGAGAACCCCATGAACACTATGAAAAGGCAAAATGATAGGATACTGAAAGAGGAACTCCCCAGGTTGGTAGGTGCCCAAATTGCTACTGGAGATCAGTGGGGAAATAACTCCAGAAAGAAAGAAGGGATGGAGCCAAACCAAAAACAATACTCAGTTGTGGATGTGACTGGTGATAGAAGCGAGGTCTGATACTATTAAGAGCAATATTGCAGAGGAACCTGGAATGTTAGGTCTATGAATCAAGGCAAATTGGAAGTAGTCAAACAGGTGATGGCAAGAGTGAACGTTGACATTCTAGGAATCAGCAAACTAAAATGGACTGGAATGGGTGAATTTAACTCAGATGACCATTATATCTACTACTGCAGGCAGGAATCCCTCAGAAGAAATGGAGTAGCCATCATGGTCAACAGAAGAGTCCAAAATGCAGTACTTGGATGCAATCTCAAAAATAAGAAAATGATATCTGTTCATTTCCAAGGCAAACCATTCAATATCACAGTAATCCAAGTCTATGTCCCAACCAGTAACGCTGAAGAAGCTGAAGTTGAACAGTTCTATGAAGACCTACAAGACCTTTTGGAACTAACACCCAAAAAAGATTTCCTTTTCATTATAGGGGACTGGAATGCAAAAGTAGGAAGTGAAGAAACACCTGGAGTAACAGGCAAATTTGGCCTTGGAATGCAGAATGAAGCAGGGCAAAGACTAATAGAGTTTGGCCAAGAGAACACACTGGTCATAGCAAACACCCTCTTCCAACAACACAAGAGAAGACTCTACACATGGACATCACCAGATGGTCAACACCAAAATCAGATTGATTATATTCTTTGCAGCCAAAGATGGAGAAGCTCTATACAGTCAGCAGAAAAAAGCCCAGGAGATGACGGTGGCTCAGATCATGAACTCCTTATTGCCAAATTCAGACTGAAATTGAAGAAAGTAGGGAAAACTACTAGACCATTCAGGTAGGACCTCAATCAAATCCCTTATGATTATACAGTGGAAGTGAGAAATAGATTTAAGGGACTAGATCTTACAGATAGAGTGCCTCATGAACTATGGACAGAGGTTCATGACATTGTACAGGAGACAGGGATCAAGACCATCCCCATGGAAAGGAAATACAAAAATGCAAAATGGCTGTCTGGGGAGGCCTTACAAATAGCTGTGAGAAGAAGAGAGGTGAAAAGCAAAGGAGAAAAGGAAAGATATAAGCATATGAATGCAGAGTTCCAGAGAATAGCAAGAAGAGATAAGAAAGCCTTCCTCAGTGATCAATGCAAAGAAATATAGAACAACAGAATGGGAAAGACTAGCGACCTCTTCAAGAAAATTAGAGACACCAAGGGAACATTTCATGCAAGATTCGCTCAATAAAGGACAGAAATGGTCTGGACCTAACAGAAGCAGAAGATATTAAGAGGAGGTGGCAAGAATACACAGAACTGTACAAAATAGATCTTCATGACCCAGATAATCATGATGGTGTGATCACTCACCTAGAGCCAGACATCCTGGAATATGAAGTCAAGTGGGCCTTAGAAAGCATCACTACAAACAAAGTTAGCGGATGTGATGGAATTCCAGTTGAGCTATTTCAAATCCTGAAAGATGATGCTGTGAAAGTTAAGCAATAAATATGCCAGCAAATCTGGAAAACTCAGCAGTGGCCACAGGACTGGAAAAGGTCTGTTTTCATTTCAATCCCAAAGAAAGGCAATGCCAAAGAATGCTCCAACTACTGCACAATTGCACGCATCTCACATGCTAGTAAAGTAATGCTCAAAATTCTCCAAGCCAGGCTTCAGCAATATGGGAACCATAAACTTCCAGACATTCAAGTTGGTTTTAGAAAAGACAGAAGAGGCAGAAATCAAATTGCCAACATCCGCTGGATCATGGAAAAAGCAAGAAAGTTCCAGAAAAACATGTATTTCTGCTTTATTGACTATGCCAAAGCCTTTGACTGTGTGGATCAAAACAAACTGTGGAAAATTCTGAAAGAGATGGGAATACCAGACCATCTGACCTGCCTCTTGAGAAACCTGTATGCAGGTCAGAAAGCAATAGTTAGAACTGGACATGGAAGAACAGAGTGGTTCCTAATAGGAAAAGGAGTATGTCAAGGCTGTATATTGTCACCCTGCTTATTTAACTTATATGCAGAGTACATCATGAGAAACGCTGGGCTGGAAGAAAGAGAAGCTGGATCAAGATTGCAAGGAAAAATATCAATCACCTCTTATATGCAGATGAAACCACCCTTATGGCAGAAAGTGAAGAGGAACTAAAAAGCCTCTTAATGAGAGTGAAAGAGGAGAGTGAAAAAAGTTGGCTTAAAGCTCAACATTCAGAAAACGAAGATCATAGCATCTGGTCCCATCACTTCATGGGAAATAGATGGGGAAACAGTAGAAACAGTGTCAGACTTTATTTTTGGGGTCTCCAAAATCACTGCAGATGGTGACTGCAGCCATGAAATTAAAAGACGCTTACTCCTTGGAAGAAAAGTTATGACCAACCTAGATAGTATATTCAAAAGCAGAGACATTACTTTGCCAAAAACGGTCTGTCTAGTCAAGGCTATGGTTTTTCCAGTGGTCATGTATGGATGTGAGAGTTGGACTGTGAAGAAAGTTGAGTGCTGAAGAATTGATGCTTTTGAACTGTGGTGTTGGAGAAGTCTCTTGAGGGTCCCTTGGACTGCAAGGAGATCAGTCCTGGGTGTTCACTGGAAGGACTGATGCTGAAACTGAAACTCCAATACTTTGGCCATGTCATGCGAAGAGTTGACTCATTCTAAAGACTCTGATGCTGGAGGGATTGGGGACTGAAGGAGAAGGGGACACAGCGGATGACATGGCTGGATGGCATCACCAACTTGATGGACATGAGTCTGAGTGAACTCCGGGCGTTGGTGATGGACAGGGAGACCTGACGTGCTGCGATTCATGGGGTCGCAAATAGTCGGACACGACTGAGCAACTGAACTAAGAACTACACCTGAAACTAATTGAGAATCAACTATACTTCAATAAAAAAATAAAATATATATATATTTCAGATGTCAAAAAAGAAGACATGGTATGTGTCCGTGTGTGTAACAAAATGGAATAGTATTCAGCCATGAGAAAAATGAAAATGCCCTAAATTTTGACAACATGAACCTGAGAACATTATGCTAGGTGAGATAAGTTGGACAGAAAATGGCAAATACTATATGATATCCCATATATAGTATCTAAAACACAGACTCAAAAACCACTGTGCAATGGTGATTCCTGGGGGCAGAAGCATGAATAAGAGAAAGGTTTTTTAAGGACACATTCTTGCATACAGTAGATAAACATATCCTGGAGGTTTAATACACAGTTTAGTGATTGGATTCCATGATATCTAAGTTGGTAAAGAATCCACCTGCAATGTGGGAGACCTGGGTTTGATCCCTGAGTTGGAAAGATCCCCTGGAGAAGGGTAAGGCTACCCACTCCAGTATTCTGGCCTAGAGAATTCCATGGACTATCACAGAGTCGGACATGACTAAGCGACTTTCACTTTGTTTTTTTTTAAGTGATTATAGACATCAAAGCTATATTTTTAATATTAAACTTGCTAACAGACTAGTTCTGAATTGTTCCCACTACTACAAGAAAGGATAATTATGTGATATGTTAGAGGTCTTCATTAATGCTACAATGGCAACACATTGCAATAGTAAATGTATCAAGTCAATGTGTTGATTTCCTTAAAGTTGATTTCCAATTATTATCTCTATAAAAATACCCTAAAATAGTTTTATTACGTACACATACTCACATACAGTTGTCCCTTGGTGTCTGTGGGGGATTGTTTCCAGGACTCCCCTAAGGACCCCAAAATGTGAAGATACTCCAGTCCCTTATATAAAATGGTACATTATTTGCATACAACCTATGCACATCCTCCCATGTACCTTGAACCATCTTTAGATTATTTATATTACCTAATACACTGTAAATGCCATGTAAATAGTTGACAGCACATGGCAAATCAAGTTTTGTTCTTTGGACATTTCTGAAAAAAATTTTTTTTTATATTTCTAAGCCATGATTGGTTGAATCCATGCATGTGGAACCCATGAAGGGTCAACTGTACATGTGTGTGTTTATACACATACACATATATACACACACATATATATAGCATATATATGTTTGTATATTTCTAATTATAATAGTTAAATTTTGCATAGTGATTAGATTTTTTTAATTTTGCCTTCTATGAGCTTGGAGGTTGTATTTTTCCATATCTATTCTTTTAGTAATTAACATAGATATTTTAACATGGATACTTTAAAAGTCTAATGTTAACCATTATTTTTAAATTCTCAAATGAAAAGACATCAGAATACTTCAGATCAGATCCACCTTCTCTCATTTAGAGGCTATTAAGGTCATGCCGACTAAGGTCCGTCTAGGCAAGGCTATGGTTTTTCCAGTAGTCATGTATGGTTGTGAGAGTTGGACTGTAAAGAAGGCTGAGCGCCAAAGAATTGATGCTTTTGAACTGTGGTGTTGGAGAAGACTCTTAGCCGACTAAGGTCCGTCTAGGCAAGGCTATGGTTTTTCCAGTAGTCATGTATGGTTGTGAGAGTTGGACTGTAAAGAAGGCTGAGCGCCAAAGAATTGATGCTTTTGAACTGTGGTGTTGGAGAAGACTCTTAAGAGTCCCTTGGACTGCAAGGAGATCCAACCAACCCATTCTGAAGGAGATCGGCCCTGGGATTTCTTTGGAAGGAATGATGCTAAAGCTGAAGCTCCAGTACTTTGGCCACCTCATGCGAAGAGTTGACTCATTGGAAAAGACTCTGATGCTGGGAGGGATTGGGGGCAGGAAGAGAAGGGGACGACCGGGGATGAGATGGCTGGATGGCGTCACTGACTCCATGGGTGTGGGTCTGGGTGAACTCTGGGAGTTGGTGATGGACACGGAAGCCTGGCATGCTGCGATTCATGGGGTCGCAAAGAGTCGGACACGACTGAGCAACTGAACTGAAGGTCTAGTATTTGGGCTTTTTTTTTTTTTTTTGACAAAGTATTTTTATAGTCAATATTTGCTTAGATTTGCCTACATATTTATATCTTTGCTCACCATTTTTTCTGCATCTATGTCTTTCCACTTGGTATTACCACTTCTTAAAACTCATTATTGAGAATCACCATTAATAAGAATCCATTGGTGGTAAATTCTGGTATCTTTTAGCTTGGATATGATATTTTTTCCTTCCTATTGTTAAAAGGTAATTTCACCACACATTCCATGTAAGTTGATAGATATTTTTTCTTAGCATTTTAAAATATCACTCATTGTCTTCTGCTTTTCATTACTGTAGGAACAAAAAAATCAGTCAAGCTATTTACAGTGCCTTTGTAGAAACATTTTAACTTTCTAGCTGCTTTACATTTCTGCCTTGTTTTACAGTTTCACTATGCATGCATATTGCATGGAATTTCTTTTATTTCCTAAATCTGAGGATCAGTTGTTTAAGCTTTTGGGTATTTCTTGAACTCTTTCTAATATGTTGTCTTTATTATGTCCCTATGAAACTCCAATTAGACATCTGTTAGAACTTTTTACTCTATCCTTCGTGTCTCTTAATCCTGCTTTGTATTCTCTCCTTTTAAAACTGTACTGTATTATGCATAATTCATTCATATCTGTATTGCATTTCACTGATTTTTTCCCCCTCAGTCATGTCAGTTACCCCATCCAGTGAATTTTTTATTTCAATGATTGTTTTTATTTCTGAAAATTATTTTTAGTCTTTTCATAACTGTTGTGTTCCTTTTTATAATTTTGTATTCCTTGCTTATATTTTTTAATCTTCTGTTTCTTTAGATGTGTTAACCTTGCCTTTCATATACTCCTTGATAATATCTGAATTCTTTGCAATACTGATTCTGCTGTTGGCTGTTTCTGGTTGGCAATTCCTTATAATATGTTATGATATTTGACTGTAAGTATATGTTCCTTAGAACTTTATTTGCAGGAATTATCTGAGAAGTGGCTTAAAGTTGGGTCTCTTCAGATAGGAGTTGTCTTTGCTTCTGATGTTGGCTGGGATACCAGCATCCTGCAAATAATTTCTATTTTTCAGCTTGACCATGATCCTATGGGAAAACTGACTTGTGGTTATATATTCTCAAGGGAGATTGATTTACCCTATCTTGCTGTGTATTTTTTTTTCCTGCACAGTGAATTTGTTTCTCATGTACTCTTATATTGCGAATGTTGCCCTTTGGTTTCCCAGCTTAATGCTGGAGTCTCCCATTAGATTTTCCTCCTTAGGTGTGCCTTAGGGTTTATTTCCTGTACCTCATGTAGGGTGACCCTGATCAGCTATTAAATTGGAAGTTCAAAGTTACCAGGATTTGGCAAATGCCATTAGAGCAAATGATGGACTATACTTTGGCTTACCTAAGAATAATTGCCTCTTTCACATGTTTTGGATGTCTCAAGATTCAGCAAAACAAAAAACAATACTTAGTATTTTTATTGTTTTCAGTAGGAGAGTTATGGAGAAAATTCCATTCACCATATTGCCAGAATCAGAAGCTAAATCAGATTTTTAAAAATCACTCAACATTATATCAAAAGTATTTCAAGTAATATTTGTAATCATTATTGTAATAGCAAGTGGAGATTCTTAGCTGTTTCATGATTTTTAATATTATTTTTAGTGATCAATGCTATAAATACATTTAAAATAACATTTTATGTATATTTGAAGTTATTTTCATAGGCTATATCCCCAGTGTAGTATTGCTGGACTAAAGGGATTAATATTTTAAGGTTGTTGCTATACTTCACAGAAGTGCTTTTCAAAAGCATTGTATCAATTTACATTTTCATTAATTAAAATGTGAGGGCTCTTTATCCTCATTGTTTGGTATTACTGTTAATATTTTATACTTATCAATTTGATAAGGGACTTTTCTTTAAAAACAAAAGCATGTCTTTTGCCTTAAAATCAGTTTGTGATAAAATTTTTAGAATTTTTTAAAGTTTATTTGTTCTGTGTTTACATATTCATACATATAGTCCTATTTATTATTGGAAGTCAATATAGAACAGCAAACCTCTGGAGATGGGAGGTAAAAAAATAAATATTTGTCAACTTTGGAAATCTTGGTTCTTATCTCTTCTCTTTCTTTAGTTTCCCCTCATCCCATCCCTCTGACATATAGGGAAATGTTTTTTAAACATGTAATAGCTTCCCTGGTGGCTTAAACAGTAAAGAATCTGCCTCCAAGGCAAGAAACCCAGGTTGAGATCTGGGGCAGGAAGATCCCCTAAAGAAGAAAATGACAACCCACTCCAGTATCTTTGCCAGGAAGAATTCCATGGACAGAGGACCCTCGCGGGTCTCAAAGAATCAGACACGACTGAGTGACTAACACTTTCACTTTCATACCCTGCCTTAAGAATGCCTTTTGCTGCAGCTGCCCAGAGGCCACCCAGTATCCCCATATAAGTGCCAGTGAACTCCTCCCTTTAATCTATATTTTCAGAATAAACCAGTTCATTTATGGTCACTAGTTTTTTCCAGATTAACAATGGCAACAAAAAAGCTAAAAAGATGTAAGAAACAACACATATCTTAAAAACACGAAAACTATTTCTCCTTGGGATTTTTCTTTTGTATCTAAGGTCAAATAATTAGTGAATATACAAAATATTCATGCATATAAGATGACAGTCAGAGAAGGAAGATGGTGCAATCAATATTCCAAAAATTTTTTCAGAGAATGAAAAAACACTTTTTCCTACTTAGAATAATTTTTATGTGCAGACAGTACAAAACATCCCCCTTTGAAGGCAAGTTTTCTGTGGCAGTAGACAAAGGAGTGGGTTGCCTCTGTGCCATTTTATAGCCTCAGCATTTGTAGCTTCAGCTTCCTGAGCACCTGCTTTCTCTCAGCATCAACCTGAACCTGTCTCCCCACAGCCTCAAAGGTTTTGTTTCTGTCAGGGGCCTCTTGCCCCCCATCCCCCCAGGTGACTGGTCGCCTCTTAGGCAAAGCCCCTGGAGTCCTGATGGGTGCTCCTCTCTGAGAGCTCTTCAGCAAACTTGCCTGCTGACAGCTTCTCAGCTTCCTTTGTTTTCCAGGAGACTGGTTTCAAATCAGTACCTGCCTGCCTGGGCTTGCTTGCTTGGTGTCCCAAGTGGGAGAGGCAGGATTTTCAGGGACTGTAACACACAAGGCCGCAACACATGCAGAAAGGGCCATCGAGTCTCCTAGCACTGTTCTTGAAATAATTATTTTCTCTTTAAATTCATTTTACAATATCCTGAAGGTTGTTCTATTAAGATCCTATCTGACAGATTGAAAAAAAAAAAAACAAACAATTAGCCAGTCATCCTGTTTTTAAAGGTCAGGTTTGACTGATTTTACCCAAAAGGATATCTGCACATCTTTAGAGGGAAAACTGTAGTTTGAGTTGTTTGTAAACGGTCAATTTCTTTTCTGACAGCCTGTTGCTCCCTCTCCGCAGCCATTGGCTGCCTTTTGGTTTTTCTAGCTTGTTTCAGTTCAGGAGGAAAGGGATGATGAGTTCAATTCACTTCATGTGAGACTATGTGAGTTATTTAACAACTCCAGACAACAGGGAGGGCAAATTCAGCTGCTCCCTCAGGTCTGGGTTCATCTTGCGGTGATGTGATTTGGTACGTTGGTTTTGGGTCCATGATGTTGAGACTGGACAACTGAGGGCAACAGCCAGGCCTAGTCACAGGTATGCTGACTTAATTCTCAACCCCAGCACTTTGGCCTTTCTATTCCCAACTCCTTTCCCCATAGTTACAACCAATCAAATGTCCTTTTTTTCTTTATAGAGAGGAATAGAGGTTTGTTTCCTAAGAAACCAGAGACCATGGAAGAAGGTAACAGATTTCTGATATGCTTTCAAACATGCTTCCTGTGGGATATGCCATACAACACTCCAGGTAGTCAGAAACCATGAGCAAAGGGCTTTTACCTGGCAGAGCTGAGCGGAAAGTTCAGCTCTGCTACGTTTTTGCTTTGTAACTTTGGGCCCATTTCTCCATCTGTAAAATGAGGTGTGCCTCCTGGGTTCCCTGTCACTTTCCCATCTAGAAAAGTTATGTGTGTGCTAAATCCCTTCAGTGGTGTCTGACTCATGATGCTATGGAGTGTAGCCAGGCTCCTCTGTCTATGGGATTCTTCAGGCAAGAATACAGGAGTGGGTTGCCATGCCCTCCTCTATGACATCGTCCCGACCCAGGGATGGAACTGCATAGTTTATGTGTCCTGCATTGGCAGGTGGGTTCTTTACCAGCAGTGCGACCTACGAAGCCCCAGACAAGTATGGGCATTACATGCTAGAGAATTAAGGTCTTAGGAATGTCTAACGCCAAGAACACTTTAAGATACCTTCTCTTTTAAAGGTCATTAGAATATTAATTAGCCATTTTCAAAGTGCTTCTTTTCTTAGGCATTTGGAGAAACTTTTAGTTAAAACGTTTTCTTTTTTTGGTGTTAAGAAAAAAGCCTTGGGGCAGCGGGAGAAAGCCGTGAGGTTATAGGTTCTATTTTTTTTTTTTAAGTTTTTTTTTTTTTTTTTGACGCAAACCATTTAAGTCTTTATTGAATTTGCTACAATATTGTTTCCGTTTTATGTTTTGGTTTTTTGGCCACTAGACATGTGGGATCTTAGCTCCTTAAGTGAAGTGAAGTGAAGTGAAGTCACTCAGTCGTGTCTGACTCTTTGCGACCCCATGAACTGTAGCCTATCAAGCTCCTCCATCCATGGGATTTTCCAGGAAGAATACTGGAGTGGGGTGCCATTTCCTGGGATCAAAACTGCATCCCCTGCATTGGAAAGTGAAGTCTTAACCAGTAGCCTGCCAGAGAAGTCCCTCTATTTTTTCAGAGCAATAAAAAGTCCAATTAGAATATTCTGATGAAAAGTGATCTAAGTTCAAACTCAAGGAAATTTAAGAGGGAAAGGTGAGTTAGAAAAAGGATTTGGTTCTGAGAAGTCAAAGGCAAGTGTATATATCTTAGGGAAATATTGACCAAAACTGCCTATCCAGGTCAGGTACGATATCTTCTTGTATGAGTTATCTTACATCAGGAGGTCCTAGTAAGGAATGAGGAACTAACAAGTTAAACACCAACCAGAAAAATTCGGGAGAGGTCAAAAGGAGCAAGAGACACCAGTACTTAAGTCATGTAAATCTCCCCAAATCCTTCTCAATGGAATCCATCTTGGCTGAGATATGCACACAGAACCAGAAAGGACCCTAAGTCAGAATAACTGGCCAGAGACAGCTAACCTCATCACCATAAAACCCGAAACTGTGAGCCACATGGCAGAGAAGTCTTGCTGGGTTCCCTTACTCTGCTGTTCCCTGCCTGGGTGCTGCTTCCCAATAAAGCCTCTTGTTTCGTCAGTGCATATGTCTCCTGGGATAATTCGTTTCCAAGTGTTAGACAAGAGCCTACTCCTTGGACAGTTCATTTCTGGGTGTTAGACAAGATCTCATCCCACTTCCTGCAATACACACATACACATACATATATTTATTGTTGTTTAGTCACTCGGTGGTGTCCGACTCTTTGCGACCCCATGAACTGTAGCCTGCCCCCACCCCCCGCCTCGCTCCAGGCTCCTCTGTCCATGGGATTTCCCAGGCAAGAGTACTGGATTGTGTTGCCATTTCATTCTCCAGATATATACATATACATACACACATTGTGCATATATATCCCTTCCATGATTCCAACTTATTTTTCTTATTTAATTTTAATTGTCCCCAAATTACAAAATCCTGTTTTCTATTCTGTCTCCCTAGAGTCTAGCCTCAACATTAGAGCTAATATCTTTCAAAAATATTGTCCGTTCAATCAATCTTGATTAAAATCCTTCAAGAATTTCTAACCCATTCCAAATAAAAATCATGCCTTTATGTGCATGTGCATACTTAATGCTTAGTTGCTCAGTCATGTCTGACTCTTTGTGACCCTATGGACGGTAGTCTCCCAGGCTCTTCTGTCCATGGGATTCTCTAAGCAAGAATACTGGAGTAGTTGCCATTTCCTATTCAAGGTGATTTTCCTGACCTGGGGGTTGAACCCAGGTCTCCTGAATTGTAGTTGGATTCTTTACCTTCTGACCCACCAGGGAGGCCTGAATGTCTTTACAATGATCTTCAAAACCCTATGTGATCTGGCCCCCTATTAAAAGAGGTAACAATAAAAAATTATCTTTTACTGTTCCCAATGCTTAGATTAATTCCGAGGCTCCCAGCCCCCAGACCTGCATAACTCTTCTCCTCCTTCCTGTTGCCTTTACAGTAAAGCTATCTCTTACCATGTGCTTCCCATTTCAGATACAGCTTAGGGAATAAACAACATCTCTTATTACACCAGCTGAAGCCCATCCCCCTCCAACTAGCAATTCTCCTTCCAGGCTTCATATATCCATGTAACTTTTATCACCTTCTAATACAATACATAATAATGTATCTGTTCTTTATTTGGCCTTGCCTAGAAGCTCCCTAATGGAGAAGGCAATGGCACCCCATTCCAGTACTCTTACCTGGAAAATCCCATGGACAGAGGAGCCTGGTAGGCTGCAGTCCATGGGGTCACTAAGAGTCGGACACGACTGAACGACTTCACTTTCACCTTTCACTTTCATGCATTAGAGAAGGAAATGGCAACCCACTCCAGTGTTCTTGCCTGGAGAACCCCAGGGATGGGGGAGCCTGGTGGGCTGCCGTCTCTGGGGTCGCACAGAGTCAGACATGACTGAAGCGACTTAGCAGCAGCAGCAGCAGCAGAAGCTCCCTGAAGGCAGAGATTGGTTAATTTTGTTAACAAATGACTCCACAGCTTTTAGAACCACACTTAAGCATAACAGGCACTCAGTAAGTATTTGCTGAATTATTAGGGGAGAAAATTTTAAAGCATATGATGGACTTCAGGTGAATTTTTTTTAACCTTGTCAGACAAAATAATGTTTTTGTAAAACAAGGTAAGACTTCAAAGGAAATTTTACTTAAACTTGAAGGAGAAAGAAAAGATGTAGATTAACAGAGAAAATACAAGCAACATACAAACAGTTGGTTAGTACAAAGAAGGTCTTTGAAATGATGGACGCCTAAGACCAGGTACACTTTTCAATTCAATTTTCACCATATTTGGAAATATGGGGCCTAGAAAGTCCCACTTCTCAGGTTGTAAGAGACGCTCGCTTTAGCTTTTGTCCTCTCTTTTACAGTGAAGATTTGGGGCAGAAATTGCCAATAGAAATGCTGCTTCCCTTAAAAATACCAAAAAGCCTTCCACACCCTGTGAGTAGAATACAATTTCCAACAACCTGAGTTTACAGTTGATATCACATAGAAACTAGTATCACATATAATGACATAGAAGATTAGGAGTACACAGCTCTAGATTTTGCCAAGCCCACGTCTGGTTTGAAGGCCACTCATTCTGCATGTTTCCTCTTCTCCCAACTGCCACGTCAATGACCCACATTTCCTACCTCACAGTGTCCCAATTCCCACGTGAGACAGAGTGCTCAACTTGCTGAGGCAGCTTCCCAATTTATGTCCTCGTGTTCCAGGAAATGCTTTAAAAGACACCGTCACTCCTGACCCTGGGAGAAGGTGTTTCCTCTCCTAAAGAGTGATCTCATCTCACAAAATAATTAGCTCCTTAGTGCTAATCCAGGTGGGTTTGCAAAAGTGCTTTCAGGTTAGGAGAAATAAGGACTTGATTAGGTCTTCATCACTGAGATGTAACACCAGGGAGCTCTTACCTGCTAGCTGCATAGGCATTAAGGAGACCCAAGGCTCCTCAGGTTTGCTCACTAACCTGTCTTCCCTGCTTTTTAAAAACATGAAAAGCCTGTGGCGCTTGTCGAAAACTCTGGAGTCACAGGTTGATTTTCTCCAGAATGTTGTTTACATGACTTTGATTGGGCTTTTGGCACTTCTCCCTTTAATACTTAGTTCTGTGGGGTGCAGTCTAAACAGATCTCAGAATCCCTCTGTATACTTTGTGACCAAGATCATTTACTTTGTAATCTAGGCTGCATCTTTCCAGCTCTTCAAGTCAGAGACTTAGGTATGATTCCCAGACTCTAAGATATTAAACGAGGAACTGAGAAGGCAGAAATGAAGACAAGAGAGGACAAATTTATGTCAATGAAATCCCGTGACAACTAACTTGCATTTAATTTTTTTCCTTGATGAAAGGATTTTTTTAAACTGTTCTGAAAATGCTAATGAGACATGTTTCAAGAAATTGACAGTAATGGAAAACTTGAATGTTACAATGATATCTTAAAAGAAAGAAATTATTTCACTCATCTTAATCTTGCTGGAGAGGAGAAAAAAAAAATGTGAGCCGAGAAATGAGACAGCTGGCAATTGAAGCCTTGGGATTCCTAAACCTTCTCTTTTGTGTTCCCAAATGAACAAGGTTTAAGCTGCCTTCAAGAGAAAGTCAATCTAAAGTCTACGGGTGACTTTTCAAAATGAAACCTTAGGGGGCTTTTAAAACTACAAGCTTCAGCTCACCAAGGTCACTTTCTAAAGTGAAAATTCTTTTTAGGGTAATGATTGTGGGGGTAAGAAGAGGAAGGAGCTGGGATGGCATGGTTAGGTTTGAGTTATAAGCCACATCATAGAATCTTCAGCTGTAGAAACACTGTGCCATCTTCCTCAGCAGATCACAGGGAAGGGTACTGCCTAGCTGGATGCTAGGGCCCCTGTGGATTTCTTTTGCATATCATGTGCTAAAAGCACACACACCTGTTCATTGGTAGTTAATTGGCTGATCTCCATTGGAAGCTGGAACTCTGGCCTCTGGGGAGATTGCATTGCTCAGGGATACTGCAGCCAGAGGAAAGCTCAGCTGTCACCAGGATTCCTGGAAAATAGCTTAGATTTATGCTGAAGCCCTTTACACTCTCTGCTGATGATTTTTGTCTTTTTATCTTCCTTTTAAGTCTTTACACACACTCTTTGCTTCCAGGCTCTCCTGCTGTTGTCTATTGTTTCACAAATGTGCATTTGGAATCCCTGGTTACAGCTGTGAGATTCTTAGGGAAAAGCAACAACTTTTAGACCCATTCTCTGCTCTGCCCTGGAATTGGGAGGGGAGTGTGAGGTAGAATCAGTGGCCCAGGGCTGGACTGGAGCCTAAGTGGGCAGCATCAGCTGGCCCTCTGGAACCTAAACAGTGAGTGGAGCTCAGAAATTGGGCAAGCATTTCTGAGGGCTGGGTTGGCAGGGAAGATGGGGAGGAGCTAGGAAGCCCAAGCAAGCTAAAGTTCATAAGCAAATTTAAACTTACAATAAGAACAAGGGAATGGCACAGAAGGCCATATGGAATTCTTCCAGATGTTTGCCACATCTGCCTTTATCTCAGCCTTCTGCCAGGAGGAGGTCCACGTATTATTAAAGACACACAGAGAGAGAGAGGCTTCAAGAGGCTCCTCTCTTGTGTTTCTGTTGATACCAGTATCCCAGATAGTCCTGAGATGCGGGCACCATTATACTTCCTTACAGTCATCTTGGGCACATCCCTTAACGTCTGCCTATTTCTACAAATGAGTGGAAAAGCTGGTTGAAATACAACATTCAAAAAACTAAGATCATGGCATCCAGTCCCATTACTTCATGGCAAATAGAAGGAGAAAAAGTGGAAGCAGTGACATTTTCTTGGGCTTCAGAACCACTGTGGACAGTGACTGCGGCCATGAAATTAAAAGATGCTTGCTCTTTGGAAGGAAAGCTATGACAAACCTAGATAGTGCATTAAAAAGCAGAGACATGATTTTGCCAACAAAGTTATGGTTTTTCTAGTAGTCATGTGCAGAAGTAAGAGTTGGGTCATAAAGAAGTGTGAGCACCAAGAACTGATGCTTTCAAATTGTGGTGCTGGAGAAGACTCTGAGAGTCCCTTGGAGTGCAAGAAGATCAAACCAGTCAATCCTAAAGGAAATCAACCCTGAATATTCACTGGAAGGACTGATGCTGAAGCTCCAGTACTTTGGCCACCTGATGTGAAGAGCTGACTCACTGGAAAAAACCCTGATGATAGGAAAGATTAAAGGCAAAAGGAGAAGGGAACAGCAGAGAATGAGCATCACCAGCTCAATGAACATGAATCTGAGCAAACTCCAGAAGTTAGTGGAGGACAGAGGATCCTGGTGTGCTATAGTACCTGAGGTTGCACAGAATTGGACATGACTTAGCAACTGAACAACAGCAACATTTCTATAAATAAAACAATGAAACAGAAGTCAAATTATGGATTCAACAATGTCATTAAATTTAAGTTAATGCTGTAGGTATACAAAAAAAGATTTCTTTTCCATTTCACATGCTCAGAATAAGTAATTAATACATATTTATTTAGACACTATAAGTTGATCTTGAGACTAGAGTCTAGTAGTAGCTGTGGGTTCAAACCCTTACAAACTGATGATTTGACTTTGGACAAGACATTTAGATTCTGTGATTCAGATTTCTCAGGATGAGACACTAAGAGTAACCACTTGCTAAGTTATGGTGAGGATGAAATAATATAATGTACACAAACATTAAAAAGTGATGGTGACAATGAAGGTAGCTTTTCCAACCCTCAGGTTTGCTGAGTACACCTACCACCTCTCCCTCACCTTCCTCACATACTTGTATTTCTCAACACCGGATATGACACATCCCTTCCTCCAAACAATTAAAAGTACCCTATTTTTCATGAAAAAAGAGCGAGAACAGGAAAGAACATTTAAAACAAATGCCATTTGATATTATAAATGACATAGTTTTAATGTTACCTGGGGAGATGTCAAGGTAAAAAGCAGACTCGGTGGAGTGTGGGATTTCTTCCATTACAGCTTCATGGGGAATAGAGAGAGGAGTGTTGAGGTGTTGTTGCTGAAACCCTCCCTTTCTGCATCCATAAGAACGAGCCACACGCAACCCAAAATCTTCTGGAAGGAACTTTAAGATCTCAAACTCTTTAAGATCTCAAACTTTAAGATCCCTACTCTGGCTGGGACCCACCTCTGACAGCTTCCAGCAATCTCATGCCTCCTCCAGGGCCCTGACCTCAGGCATGCGGTCATAGTTTTGCAGCTCTGCCTTCTAAAGCATCCTATTTGTGGGGGGAACATTCCGGGAAGGAGTGCTCACTGGCTGAAAATCGCCGTCTGTGATGGCCGTTTTGAGCAGTGCTTTGCATTTACTCCATGTGTAGCTCTTTCAGCAGCTGTTTCCCTGTGGGTTATGGAAGCAGTTTAAATTTCCTTTCTAAGAGCTCTGAGCTGCCAGCTCTGGAGGAGGCTCTTTGATTTTTTAAGTTGGATGAAATTCACCAAACCAAATTCACTTTTAAGAACGGAGCAGTAGTACAATCTGAACATTCATGCTGTTCTCAGCAAGGAGTCACCTGTCCAGGGTGATGGAGGGGAAGCCTCGTGGGCTGGCAGGGGAGAGTTTGGCCTGCTGATCTCCTCCTTAACATTTTCAAACACAGCTGTCACAGGTCATATAGAATTAGGGTAAAAAGGAGGGTGGGTAAAAGTGAGGAAGGGGAAATTCCATTTTGGGTTTCTGTATGTGCAACTCTTGAAATATAGCTACTGTGTTAGAAAAAAAAAAAGTATAAATGAGTCATACATTCTAAAGAATGCTGAATGTGAACACTATTGTTTTCCTCCAAAATGGGAGTTTGAAATTTGTCATCCACAGACCTTTCAGGAAAATATGAAATTTGAGTGTCTATATTTCCTTAAGGAAGAAGGTATAGTTTAAAATATAGACTTTAGACCCAGACTGCCTGGGTTGGACTCCCAGTTCTTCTTCTTACTGGACAAATTACTCAACTTCTTGGAGTCTCATTTTTCCCATCTGGAAAGGGGATAATAGCAGTACCTACCTCACGGAGTTGTGAGATTAATAATGTAACATATGAAACCCTCATAACAGCGCCCTTCATAGAGGTAATACCAAAAGCAGTATTTACCATTATTTTCCTTTTTATTTTACCATTGTTTTCCTTATTATTTTCACTTATGAAAGTGAAAATCGCTCAGTTGTGTCCAACTCTTTGTGACCCCATGGACTATACAGTCCATGAATTCTCCAGGCTAGAATATTGGAGTGGAGATTCTCCAGGGGATCTCCTTTCCCTTCTCCAGGGGATCTTCCCAACCCAAGGATCAAACCCAGGTCTCCTGCATTGCAGGTGAATTCTTTACCTGCTGAATCACAAGGGAAGCCCAAGAATACTGCAGTGGGTATCCTATCCCTTCTCCAGGGTGTCTTCCTGACCCAGGAATCCTGCATTGCAGGTGGATACTTTACCAACTGAGCTATGAAGGAAGCCCATTTTCACTTATAACTGGAGCCACGTGAAGATCAGATTCACTGCTCTAGAGCTTGATGAAACAAAATGTCAATGATGAATTTAGGTAACATTCCAGTTAGTAGTTTAACAAACGATAGGGCAGTAGTGATGAGACAAAAACTATCACACCCAACTCTTACAAAGTGATTTACAGTTTACAAAATTTTTCTATATAGATTTCCCTCAGATTGATCCCCACAGTCACCATGAGATAGAAAGCATCACCCCATTTTACAGATGAGATTATCTGACTCAGGGAGAGTATGTGATTTGCCCAAGGTTATGCAGTAAGTTAACTGCAAAATCCAGGTCTGTTCCATCTCCTATGCTTACGTGCTTCCCTTTACGTTATGCTGCCTGCCATATGCAAGAGAAAGACATTTTTATAATTAGACTATTGGCTGCATATTATATATAGTGTAACAATTCATCAAGGAAAAGCTGAAAGATATAAAATAAACAACAACGCAGGTCCCTGAAGCAATATCAGTGGACCTGTACGTGACTACCAGTCAATCACTGCTCAGCTTTGCTCTCCAATTCCTCATTAGCTATAGACTCCACAAATGCTCCATGCTGAGCCAACTGAACATGAATTGCTGTCTGGAGAGCTTTTGGAAATATATGCTCAGAGACAGCATTAGAAAAATTCATCAAAAATGGGAGACGAGATGACAAACTGCAAATTCAAAGGGTTTATTTATGTCCTTATAACCTAAGTACATGGCAATATATTGGGCCTTGAACAGATTGCCTTGGCCCAGCACCCAACTTGACTTTCAGGGTCATTCTGGAACTCTGCCACTACCTGAAGGATTTACTCACTGCTCCCCCAAACCCCACCAATTATCCTCTTTGCTATTTTGCCTGTGTTTAGTTCACCAGGATATATTCTCCAGGCCATTGACTAAATGCTACTCATCTTTCAGACCCATCTCAAATTTTACCTCCCCAGGTAGAGTACACATTTATACACTTGCTTTCAAGCTCCTGGAGAAATGATTTTCTAAATTACTTAATTTGCCTTCAGCTTTAACTGCTGCACATTTTCTTTTCATATACATGAACGCTATCTTTCCCACAGAACCATTTTTTCTTGAGGGCCAGAAACACATTCTTTTATTTCTTCATATGCCTCAAAGAACATCAAATCATACCCTGTAGCTACTATAAGCACAGCAGACACCCAGTTATCAAATGATTACAGTAAGAGATTAATTTAAACATACATATCAGCTATGTGACTGATTAAACTTGGGAAAAAAAAAACAAGGCAATGCATAAACCAGAAAAACAATAATTTTTAAAAAAATTTGAAAGCTCCTATAATGGATAGTATTTTTCCTCCCAAATTTCACTGCTTCTCCTGTCACCCAAGATGTGAATCTTGGCTCTTTTTTGAAGACCTATAGTTGTCCTATCAGAGCTTCATATAGTTGGTAGAAGGAAGCAGCCCATAGAGATCCCTGGGTCCTCATAAAGAAGAATTGACAGAGGATGAGCTAGGAGTGGAAGGGAGGTGAGCTGAATTCTCAATAATGAAGGAAAAGTAGGCCTGAGCAGCAACTATCCTTTGTGCTGAGTGGGGGAACCTTTGCCTACCTGGGGTATTGGAGTCCTGATGTGAAACCTCTGACAGGGCAAAACACACCCGCTGAACTGTATCAGGGATTTCAGGTTATCTGAAATTGGTTTATCCTTCTTTTTTTTCCATTAGCTGGTATCACTTCATGGATAGGTATGCTATTTCCTAAGATTCAGTTTCTGCTTAGCTGGACCACTGAGTGTGTGTGTGTGTGTTTGCGTGCGTGCACATGTATGTTGTTCTTGTTATTGTTAAGTCGCTAAGTTGTGTCCAACTCTTTTGCAACCCATGTATTTTAGCCTGTCAGGCTCCTCTGTCCATGGGATTTTTTCAGTAAGAATACTGAGGTGGGTTGCCCTTAGCTTATCCAGGGGATCTTTCTGACCCAGGGATCAAAACTGTGTCTCCTGCATTCACAGGCAGATTCTTTATCACTGGTCTACCTCAGAGAAGCCTGTGCATGTACGTACAATGCCATAATTTTAATTGGCATATATATATATATATATACCCCTCAAAAGTTCACTGCTGAAAGCCATTTCTGTCAACGAGAATGTATGTGTGGGTGGTTGTGCAGTGGCAGTGGTGATAGCACAGACTGGTATCTAAAATACAAAACCCCTGGCAACAAGAAGAAACTATTACTTCAGAGGTGTTTGCTTACAGCAAAGTTGAAAAGCCAAAAGAGTTAGCAGCAGGACTAGCACACCTCAGCAATTCTCTTGCTACCTGACTGTTTACACACTGTGGGTCGCAAGCCGTCAGTGACTCATATAATCAATTAGAGGGCTACATCTAGATATAAAGAAATAAATGTAATAGCATATTCATTTAAAATATATTAAAATAAAACAGAACAGAAAATGCCAAAATATGTTACACATTGTAAGAGGATGACTTAGTAAACTTTTGGTTATATAAAAGTATGTTCTGATTCATGATTTTTGAAAATGTATTACTTATTGTGGGTCATGGTCAAAAAAGCTTCAAACTCACTGCCCTAAAGTGTTATGAAACTTTCCTTATTTAATTGGGCAATCTAGAATGAAGGATATGCTTTAAAGGGTTGTGAATGCTACTTCTCTCTTGTAGGAAAAGATTTTTAAAAGAAAATAATAACTACTACACAAAAGAGAAAGAGTTTCCCTTTCAGAAGAAAGAAGCATGAGCCAGGGCAATGTCCTGAGTAGCCGTACACCATTCGGGGAAGAGAGTCAAATAATAAGTAATTTTCTTATGAGGTCTAGCCATTACACAGTTGCTTATAATAGCAAACTATTGAAAACAGCTTTAATAGCCCACTAATAGACGCTTGATCAACAAATTAGAGTATATATTTATAATCAGACATATCCAACTATTACACTTGAAGCTAAGGATCTACATTTACTTGCTTGGAAAGAAGAGTGTGACATGATGAATTTAAAAAAATCAGGTTACGCCCTGGTGTGATTCCGTCCTGCGCGGCTGCTGCTTCGACTAGTAGTCGTTTAATTCCGTCCGGCTTCTCTCCCGCGTAAGTGCGTGCCGCCAACCCATGGAGGATTCAATGGACATGGACATGAGCCCCTTGAGGCCCCAGAACTACCTTTTTATATCTCAAAATGTAAATTATGGGAGTAGGTCTGGTGAAGTCTTTACAATCTCCAGACATTCTTTGGATTCATTGGAGAGTATATAACTTCATTGCTAACACTAGCAAGGGGGTACTCTTTCTGCCCCTTTCTGATGCCTATGTCAGAAGCTTTCTCGATCTCCTTTATACATTAATAAAAATTTATTACACAAAAGCTCTGAGTGATCAAGCCTCGTCTCTGGCTCCGGATTGAGTTCTTCTCCTCCGGGGGCCAAGAATCCTGGTGTCTTCATGTGATTCAACAACAACCTTTCAGTATGTCAATTATACCTCAATAAAAAAAGATCTGTTTCATTTCTTAAAGAAAAATAAACTCTGACAGTCTCTACAATAATATAAAAACAGACAAGGGGAAGATTTCAGAGCCAGGGTACAATTAATAGAAGATAAGGGACTCTAGTTTCTCTAGCATTCTGGCCAATTTTGGACCAGCTTCTCTGAGTAAAGCTGGAGGATTTAGATTAGGGATACTGAAATATGCCTTCTGACCGTTCCTTTACAAAGCACCCTAAAAATTCTCAATCAAGCTAACTTTAAGGCACTCCATTGTCCTTTCCATACCTTTGGCTTTCTTTGTGAGAACCATCCCCCCAGTGATGATTTAGAACAACCATATACACAGATCATACAAGTCAATGAATATTTGAGTGTTTTTGGTGTGCTAGACCCCATGCTGCTGGAAGGATTATTTTTAGTGACTATTTTTGGCCACATCGAATTGCTTGTGGGATCTTGGTTTCCCAACCGAGGATCGAACCCGGGCCCTCAGCTGTGAAAGCACTGAGTCCTACCCACTGGACCACCAGGGAAGTCCCTGTTGGAAGGATCATCACTCGGGGCTACTTTTATTCTGGAGCGACATAAGTGTTTTCCATAAGCACAACACCAAATGGAATACAAATGGAGACAAAATGCAACAAATGAATTTAACCATATACCAAGTTGTTGACCTAACTTCACAGGGCATGACTTGAACAACACAGTAATATAGCCAAAAAAAAAGAACTGCCAAAAAACAAGCTTCAGTTGTTTTCAGTTATCAGTGCCATTGTTAATGGGGACTATACACACTAACAGCCTGAAAAACTGAATATGCAATTATGTTGATGTCATTAGGAACCAAGATTTTAAACATGAAGCAAAAGATACACAAGCATGAAATGAAAGGAAAAGAAGCCTGGTGGTACTGATTTTGAATTGGAAAGAACAGTATAAACTCATGGCTATTTTCCCCTTAAAAAAATATACTTCCAACTCTCTGCTGGAAAGACGTAGAAGCAAAGAGACACCCAATAGTAATTACTCTGAAAACAGGTAATGGGAAAAAATTGACAATTTATCCTCCCTTTCCTACACAGACTGAATTACAAGTAAACCAGTAACTGATGGGGGAAAGTTCTTTATAGAAAAGTTTTCACTAATAAATAAAGAAGGAATCCTAGAGTTTTAATATCTCCATCTTGCAACCTTCAATGAGATGATGGATCTAGCCACTGGAGAACTTTATAAAGTAGCATCAAATTGACAACATCTAGTCAACCAGCAGCCCACACTCCTGCCGCAGGAGAAGCGCAGATGCCTCCTCACCTGCAGAATGTTCTTGCTTCCATATCACACTGAATCCCGTCAAGCTTTCAGACTTCCTACCAGCTTACAGGATGGAATCTGTAAAAATAAAAAAAATGCAGTAAGTATTACAGAAGAGATGGCCTAGTGTCTTTAATAAGCAAATGGCAAGATAAATGAAAAAGAAAAAAAGAAGATACAAGAATTGTCACATAAATGCAACCTGTGGATCCTGGCTGCAAGACTTGGACAATTTCTACACTGATTGGATATTTGATGATATTAATTTGTTTAGGTATGCAAATGTTATTAAAACAATTTTATAAAAATTCCTTATCTTTGACAGATACACTGAAGTTTTTACAGCTGAGATGCTATGATGCCTGGAAACAGCTTTAAAATAACGCAGTGCCAGTTGTGGCTGTGCTGGGGGATGCGTACAAAGGAAACAAGATGGCACCTGAGCTGATAATTGTTTAAGCTGGTGATGTCTGAATAGGTGTTCCTTGTACTCTTCTCTGTACTCTTGTGGATGTTTGAAAATTCCTCATTACAGAAAGTAGTGTAGATGCCAGACATTAGGGATTACATGTTAAACAATTATCTCCAGTTGTTTTAAGGAAATCCACATTTCATCTTTTGCTCTTTGCTACAGACACCACACTTATGGCAGAAAGTGAAGAAGAACTAAAGAGCCTCTTGATGAAAGTGAAAGAGGAGAGCGAAAAAGTTGGCTTAAAGTTCACCATTCAGAAAACTGAGATCATGGCATCCGGTCCCATCACTTCATGGCATATAGATGGGGAAACAGTGGAAGCAGTGACAGACTTTATATTCTTGGGTTCCAAAATGACTACAGATGGTTATTGCAGCCATGAGATTAAAAGATGCTTGCTCCTTGGAAGAAAAGCTATGACAAACCTAGACAACATATTAAAAAGCAAACACATTACTTTGCCGACAAAGGTCCATATAGTCAAAGCTATGGTTTTTCCTAACTAAAGAGCCTCTTGATGAAAGTGAAAGAGGAGAGCGAAAAAGTTGGCTTAAAGTTCACCATTCAGAAAACTGAGATCATGGCATCCGGTCCCATCACTTCATGGCATATAGATGGGGAAACAGTGGAAGCAGTGACAGACTTTATATTCTTGGGTTCCAAAATGACTACAGATGGTTATTGCAGCCATGAGATTAAAAGATGCTTGCTCCTTGGAAGAAAAGCTATGACAAACCTAGACAACATATTAAAAAGCAAACACATTACTTTGCCGACAAAGGTCCATATAGTCAAAGCTATGGTTTTTCCTGTAGTCATGTATGGATGTGAGAGCTGGACCATAAGGAAGGCTGAGTGCCAAAGAACTGATGCTTTTGAACTATGGTGTTGGAGAAGACTCTTGTGAGTCCCTTGGACTGCAAGGAGATCAAACCAGTCAGTCCTAAAGGAAATCAACCCTGAATATTCATTGGAAGGACAGACACTGAAGCAGAAACTCCAATACTTTGGCCATCTGATGCAAAGAGCTGACTTGTTATGAAAGACCCTGATACTGGGAAAGACTGAAGACAGGAGAAGAAGAGGATGACACAGTATGAGATGGTTGGATGGCATCACCGTCTCAGTGGACATGAGTTTGAGTAAGCTCCAGGAGTTGGTGATGGACAGGGAAGCCTGGTGTGCTGCAGTCCATGGGGTCACAAAGAGTCAGACAGACTGAGTGACTGAACAACAACAACAACGACAATGCATTTCTACTATAAAGGGTGTTATGTGGGGCTGAGGGTCTGCAGTGGTTAGGAAAGGCTGAGGAAAAGCCTTTCAGATGCGATCTGCTAGCTGAGCTGCACTGGGTAACCAGCTGAGCTGAGGCAATTAGAGGCATGCCCAAGGCAGTCCTAGGTCACATCACAGATGCTTTTGAGAAATGGAAATGAGATTGGCAGTAGATCATCCTGGGCCCTTTTAAATTCACTGAAGATTTAGACATTTGTCTTAAGAACAGTGAGAAACCAAAGAAGGATTTTACCTTCAGCTTTGCATTTTGTACATATGGAAGATAGATGTATATACTCATGGTACAACTCCAAGGGAAAGACATTGAAAGAAGACCCATAATATTTTCTTGGAAGTGTGGGTTTCCTGAAACATGGTAAAATGTGTGAATAATGGAGGGCTGGAAGGACTGATGCTGAAGTTGAAACTCCAATACTTTGGTTACCTGATGGGAAAAACTGACTCGGAAAAGACCCTGATGCTGGGAAAGATTGAGGGCAGGAGAAGGGGATGACAGAGGATGAGATGGTTGGATGGCATCACTGACTCAATGGACAAGAGTTTGAGCAAGCTCCGGGAGTTGGTGATAGACAGGGAGGCCTGGCGTGCTGCGGCCACAAAGAGTCAGACACGACTGAGTGACTGAACTGATGATCATCTCTTTCTTATAGCCAATGTAGAAGTGTTAAAAAAAAAAAAAAAAAAGAAGAAGAAGAAGAAATAAACTCTTCCCTATTGAAATTTGGGTGTGCTCTAGTTGAAGAGAATTTGAGCATGAAATGCTGGGACCACCAGATCTGTAGTTCAACCATGGTGATGCCTTTTACTTATTCTGTGTGGCCTGAAAAGAGTAGGGCAAGCCTTTTCTTCCATCTGAGGTTGTATGGGTTGGTTTTCACTACACCATGTATTGCATCACATGGTACATTCTTTAAGTCTGGCTGCGTTTTCCCATCACGCAGACTATGGCTGATTAGTGTGGCCTTAATTTTGTTGTTGTTCAGTTGCCAAGTCATGTCCAACTCTTTGCAACCCCATGGACTGCAGCATGCCAGGTTTCTCTGTCCGTCAGTATCTCCTGGAGTATGCTCAGATTCATGTCCATTGAGTCGGTGAAGCCATGCAACCTCTCATTCTCTGTTGCCTCCTTCTCCTCCTGCCTTCAATCCTTCCCAGCATCAGGGTCTTTTCCAATGACTCAGTTCTTTGCATCATGTGGTGAAAGTTTTGGAGCTTTGGCTTCAGCATCAGTCCTTCCAATGAATATTCAGAGTTGATTTCCTTTAGGATTGACTGGTTTGCTCTTGCTGTCCAAGGGACTCTCAAGAGTCTTCAGCAGCACCACAATTCAAAAGCATGAATTCTCTGGTGCTCCAGCTCTCACATCCACACATGACTACTGGAAAATCCACAGTTTTCACTAGATGGACCTTTGTTGGCAAAGTAAGATCTCTGGTTTTTAGTATGGTGTCTAGGTTTGTCATCCCCTTCCTGCCTAGGTTGGCCACAGCATTGTCATGGCGAAGTGGCTTGCATAACTCAGTGACGCTATGAGCCATGCTGTGCAGGACCACAGAAGACAGACAGGTCACAGTGGAGAGTTCTGACCAAATGTGGTCTACTGGAGGAGGGGATGACAAACCACTCCAGTATTCTTGCTGTGAGAACATCATGACATTATGATAAAAGATATGACACTGGAAGATGAGCAGCCCAGGTTGGAAGGTATGTCCAGTATGCTACTGAGGAAGAGTGGAGGGAAATTACTAACAGCTCCAGAAAGGAAGGAGCAGCTGGGCCAAAGCAGAAGTGACACTCAATTGTGGATGTGTTTGGCGGTGAAGGTAAAATCCAGTACTGTAAAGAACAGTATCACATAGGAACCTGGAGTGTTAGATCCATAGTAAGTTGGACATGGTCAAGCAAGAAATGGCAAGGTTGAACATCCACATCTTAGGAATCAATGAACTAAAATGCACAGGAATGGGAAAATTTAATTCAGATGAATATTATATATACTATAGCCAAGAATCCTTTAGAAGAAATGGAGTAGCCCTCCTAGTCAACAGGAGAGTCTAAAATGCAGTACTTGGGTGCAATCTCAAAAACAACAGAAGGATCTAGGTTCGTTTCCAAGGCAAACCATTCAAATCACAGTAATCCAAGTCAATGCCTCAACTACAGATGCCAAAGAAACTGAAGTCGATCAGTTCTATGAAGACCTACGAGACATTCTATAGTTAACATCAAAAAATGTCCTTTTCACCACAGGGGACTGGAATGCAAAAGCAGGAAGTCAAATGATACCTGGAGTAACAGGCAAGTTTGGCCTTGAAGTACAAAATGAAGCAGGGCGAAGGCTAACGGAGTTTTGCCAAGAGAATACACTTGTCATAGCAAACACCTTCTTCCAACAACATAAGAGATGACTCTACACATGAACATCGCCAGGTAGTCAATATTGAAACCAGATTGATTATATTCTTTGCAGCCAAACATGGAGAAGCTCTATACGGTCAGTGAAAACAAGACATGGAGCTGACTGTGGCTCAGATCAACAGCTCCTTATTGCAACATTCAGCCTTAAACTGAAGAAAGTAGGGAAAAGCACTAGGCCATTCAGGTACGAACTAAATCTAATCCCTTATGATTACACAGTGGAGGTGACAAAGAGATTCCAGAGATTAGATCTGCTAGACAGACTGCCTGAAGAACTATGGACAGAGGTTCATATCACTGTACAGGAATCAGTGACCAAAACCATCTCAAAGAAAAAGAAATGCAAGAAGGCAAAGTGGTTGTCTGAGGAGGCCTTACACATAGCTGAGGAAAAAAGAGAAGCAAAAAGCAAGGGAGAAAGGGAAAGATATACTCAACTGAATGCAGATTTCCAGAGAACAGCAAGGAGAGATAAGAATACTTCTTCAGTGAACAGTGCAAAGGAATACAGGAAAACAATAGAATGGGAAAGACTAGAGATCTCTTCAAGAAAACTGGAGATATCAAGGGAACATTTCATGCAAAGATGGGCACAATAAAGCACAGAAATGGTAAGGGCCTAACAGCAGCAGAAGAGACTAAGAAGAGGTGGCAAGAATACAGAGGAGAACTAACAAAAAAGGTCTTAATGAGCTGGAGAACCATGATGCGTGTGGTCACTCACCTACAGCCAACGTCCTGCAGTGTGAAGTCAAGTGGGCCTTAGGAAGCATTACTACAAACAAAGCTGGTGGAGGTGATGGCATTCCAGTTGAGCTAGTTAGAATCCTAAAAGTTGATGCTGTGAAATTGCTGCACTCCACATGTCAGCAAACTTGGAAAACTCAGCAGTGGCCACAGGACTGGAAAAGGTCGGTTTTCATTCTAATCCCAAAGAAGAGCAATGCCAAAGATTGCTCAAACTACCATACAATAGTGCTCATTTCACATGGTAGTAAGGTTATGCTCAAGATCCTTCAAGCTAGGATTCAACAGTATGTGAACCGAGAACTTTGAAATGTTCAACGATGGGTTTAGAAAAGGCAGAAGAACCAGAGATCAAATTGCCAACATTTGTTGGATCATAGAGAAAGCAAGGAAATTCCAGAAAAAAAATCTACTTCTGCTTCATTGACTATGCTAACACCTTGGACTGTGTGGATCACAATAAACTATGGAAATTTCTTAAAGAGATGGGAATACCAGACCACCTTACCTGTATCCTGAGAAACTTGGATGCAGGTCAAGAAGCAATAGTTAGAATCTTACATGGAACAACGGACTGGTTCCAAATTGGGAAAGAAATACAACAAGGCTGTATACTGTCACCCTGCTTATTTAACTTCTATGCAGAATACATCATGTGAAATGCTGGACTGGATGAATCACAAGCTGGAATCAAGACTTGGGGGAGAAATATCAACAATCTCAGATATGCAGATGATACCACTCTAACAGGAGAAAGTGAAGAGGAACTAAAGAGCTTCTTGATGAGGGTCAAAGAGGAGAGTGAAAAGTTGGCTTAAAACTCAATATTCAAGAAACTAAGATAATGGCATCCAATCCTATCACTTCATGGCAAATAGATGGGGAAAAAGTGGAAGTTATGACAGATTTTATTTTCTTGGGCTCCAAAATCACTGCAGATGGGGACTGCAGCTATGAATTTAAAAGACACTTGTTCCTTTGGAGAAAAGGTATGACAAACATAGACAGGTATTAAAAAGCAAATACATCACTTTACTGACAGAGGTCTATATGGTCAAAGCTATGGTTTTTCCAGTAGTAGTCATGTATGGATATGTGAGTTGGACCATAAAGAAGGCTGAAAGTTAAAGTGAAAGTGAAGTCGCTCGATCGTGTCCAACTCTGTAGCGCCATGGACTGTAGCCCACCAGGCTCCTCTGTGTATGGAATTTTCCAGGCAAGAGTACTGGAATGGGTTGCCATTTCCTTCTCCAGGGGATCTTCCCGACCCAGGGATTGAACCTGTGTCTCCAGCATTGCAGGCAGACGCTTTTACCGTCTGAGCCACCAGGGAAACCCTAAAAGAAGTCTGAGAGCCAAATAATTGATGCTTTCAAATTGTGCTATAGAAGACTTGAGAGTCCCTTGGACAGCAAAGAAATCAAACCAGTCAATCCTAAAGGAAACCCTGAATATTCATTGGAACGACTGATGCTGAAGCTGAAGCTCCAATACTTTGGGCACCTGATGCGAAGAACTGACTCGTTGGAAAAGACCTTGATGCCGGGAAAGACTGAAGGCAGGAGAAGGGGGTTGCAGAGGACGAGATGGTTAGTTAGCATCACCAACTCAATGGACATGCATCTGAGCCAACTTTAGGAGATAGTGAAGGACAAGGAAGCCTGGTGGGCTGCAGTCCATGGGGTGGCAAAAAGCTCCACACAACTTAACCACTGAACAACAACAACACAGTTCATCATAGCTTTAAATTACCGCCAGTCATTTTGTGTGGCTGATTTCAAAATAGAAGCAGCCTTTGGAAACCTAAGAATAGGCTTGTGGAGAGGCAGCATAGCATCTGGACTCTCAATCAATCTGTCTGATCTCAAATCCTGTGATCTGGAGAGGTTGCCTAACCTTGGAGTGCCTGGGCTTTCTCATCATTAAAAGCAATGGGAAGAAAACATTCATCTCTTGGGGCCCGTATGAAACTTATATAGATTCACATTTGCCAAGCACTTAGAAGAGTGCATGACCCATAACAAGCAGCAACTAGTATATCTTTGAACCTCGTGGCACCTCCTTGTCCTCATTAGTTGAGCAACTTCTAGAAACTTCTTTGCTAGGTACACTTTGAGAATGAGTCAGTTGGGTAGTCGGCAGGTTTTAGAGGTGACTGCTATCTTCACAGTCAATAGTTAACTCTTGTTTGGGGGCTAGCAATAAGAGCTGCTACATAAACAGAGAGAACCTGTGTCAGTGTAGTGCTTAGACAAAGATCATTAGACAACCGGCCAAACAGACAGATGTCCAATGACAGGTGGAATCGGGGTGCTCAGTGGCCTTTGACCTCATCCTGCAGCTCAGCTTCTTTCTGGTTAAGGTTCTCCACTCACAAAAATCCACCAGGCCTCAAATGGGACTTAATTAAACTTAAAAGCTGTTGCACAGCAAAGGAAATCATAAACAAAATGAAAAGATGACATACAGAATGGGAGAAAATATTTACAAATGAAGTAACTGAGAATGGATTCATCTCCAAAATATACAAATAGCTCAACAGTTCAAAATTAAAAAAACAAACAACACAATCAGATAATGGGTGGAAGATCTACATAGACATTTCTCCAAAGAAGACATAAAGATGGCTAAGAGGTACATGAAAAGATGCTTGACATCACTAATAACGAGGGAAATGCAAATCAAAGATTACAATGAGGTAGTACCTCACACTTGGCAGAATGGGCATCATCCAAAAACCTACAAACAATAAATGCTGGAGAGGGTGTAGAGAAAAGGGAACCCTCTTACACTATTGGTGGGAATGTAAATCTGTACAGCCACTATGGAAAATAGTATGGAGGTTCCTTATACAGGCTTCCCAGGTAGCTCTAGTGGTAAAGAACCTGCCTGCCAATGCAGGAGACACAAGAGACATGGATTCAATCCCTGGGTCAGGAAGATCCCCTGGAATAGGGCATGGCAACCCACTCCAGTATTCTTGCTGGAGAATCCCATGGACAGAGGAGCCTGGAAGGCTACAGTCCTTGGGGTTGCAAAGAGTCAGACACAGACTGAAGCGACCTGGTGCATGCACACACCGAGGTTCCTTAAAAAGCTAAAAATGATCATATGTGCAGCAACCCCACTCCTGGGCACAAATCTGCAGAAAATCATAATTTGAAA
>SJXQ01003803.1:2907-25576 GCA_006408695.1 Aepyceros melampus | reverse complement strand
CAGGCCTTGCAGGGAGGCCCACGGGGTACCCACAGCCCAGCCAGGGACCTGGGGATGGCTCCTCCCGGCCCAAATGACTGCAGCCTGGCCCACCATCTCACCAGAGACCCTGAGCCCCAATCCCCCAGCTCAGCTGCTTCTGGATTCCTGAGCCACAGGAGATACTAAAGGCGTGTTGTGTTGCGGCACCAAGTTTTGTACTGAAACAGACACTTGTCTTCGACAGTGACAAGAGTTTGGGAACTGGGCACCCCACTGAGTGAGGAGAGTTGCCACTCATGTGTGCCCACCCTCCCCTTCAGCTGCTTGGCAAGCTCTGACTCACATCTCCACGGGGCATCTTTCAGGGTAAGGACCATGATTCCCGTGGCCTAAGTTGCACATTTTTGAGTTCGTTCTACGGTAGAGAAGTAGAACGACACGGTTCATGTTGCAGCTCCGGGAGACAACAGCGCTCCTTACCCAGCTCATTGGAATCACCGGGCCAGGCAGCTGTCACACCAACCTGGGCCTGCACAGGGTTCCAGCCCCCAGCGAAGGCAAGTGGATCAGTCTACCTTGGCATCCTCATAGCTCATCTGTGGCACCCCACTGGGTGTTCTGTGCTGGATGATCTTCAGAGAGCTTTGTAAGGCTTTCTCAGGCCAGGTTCCTCATCTGGACCACAGAACATAGATGATGGCAGTGACTATCTTTTCCCTTCTGCCAGAGAGAGTACAGAACTCCTATATTAGGCCTGCAAGAGAGAAGTTAATTCACTACATACAATGGATGCTTGGGGATATCAGGGTTTAATCCTCACTGGAGCTGACAAAGCCTGGAGGATAACTGGAATTGCAGTCAGTCCTGACATTTTCCAAAAGAATGGTATCTTGACATTTTAGAGTTAGAGGTAGCTTTAGTAATGGCTAGTTCAGGCCTCTTCTTCACAGATGAAAAAAGGCTGAGGAGGTTAAGGAATTTGTCTGAGATAACACAGCTAGCTGGTGGCCTAGCTGAGACCAGAACTCAGAATTCCCAACTTTGAGCCTACATTCCCATGTGTTAAGACTTTTAATAAAGAGTGAGTAAATAAATGCACAAAAAAAAACCTCTCTGGTTTCCAGGATTTATACTGTCTGCAATTTACTTTCACAGAATCCAACGTAAATGAAATGGTATCCGGTCAGTTCCGTCACTCAGTCATGTCCGACTTTGTGCGACCCCATGAATCACAGCACGCCAGCCCTCCCTGTCCATCACCAACTCCCAGAGTTCACTCAGACTCATGCCCATTAAGTCAGTGATGCCATCCAGCCATCTCATCCTCTGTCGTCCCCTTCTCCTCCTGCCCCCAATCCCTCCCAGCGTCAGGGTCTTTTCCAGTGAGTCAACTCTGCATCAGGTGGCCAAAGTATTGGAGTTTCAGCTTCAGCATCAGTCCTTCCAATGAACACCCAGGACTGATCTCCTTTAGGATGGACTGGTTGGATCTCCTTGCAGTCCAAGGGATTCTCAAGAGTCTTCTCCAACACCACAGCTCAAAAGCATCAATTCTTCAGCTTCTGCTTTCTTCACAGTCCAACTTCACATCCATACTTGACTACTGGAAAAACCAGTTTATGCTGATGCTTATTATCTGAGACTGCCCCTTGAGAGCTGCTGAAATACCTACTCCTTAAATCTTAGCTTCACACATAACAATTTTTTTCCTGTATAATTTCTAGAATTGTTTTAGTTCCAAACAGCTGTAAGGATTGGAAACCTTTCCTCTCCTGAATCCTTCCAAAGAACTTAGGATACCTGTTGATTAGATCCACCAGTTGCTTTTGATACCAGTTTTTGCAAACTTACCTAAGCCACATTATACTGGGCAATGAATTCTGTTTGTTTTCTGTACCACAGTACCACAGCACCACAGGCGCTCCCTACATATCCGTTGGATGAACACACATGGGCCTTCAGCATTGCCAGGTTGTTAGGATAAACATGGCAGCTTTCCACAATTGAAATAGGACACTTAGTGTCCTTGTCTGCAGCTTCACTATCATGTGACAGTGAAAGAAGCTGCAGAAAGAAATCGGTCAAAATCATTTATTCTCAGGCAAGCACAAGCCCTGCCCTACAGCCTGTGCCTAGAAGCAGCCAAGGGCCTGCTCTGTCTCTTCAGGCACCATGACAAGCTTCTTCCTGAAGTGTTAAATCAAGGCAGAGACAACAGAGTCTCCGTAAGAGCCGAACAGGGACCACTATTTCGGAGCTGTTGTTCCTCTGACTTGTCAGATGCTTATCCTTTGTTCATGCAAGAGTGGGTCCCTCATTATCTTTGTAGCCAGTCACATGTTTTGAACAGCACTCATTTCACCAATTAAAAAGTTTTCCTTATATTTGTTAGGTGGATTAATAGGCTCTGGTGCAGATGGAAATGGGATATTTGCAGGTCCACTACAATATGGAATCCCTATCAGGGTTCTTCCAATGTTAACGAGCTCACCTGCAGCATGGCTCCCTGATTAGGGTGCATCACAGGTTAACTGGCTGCCCCTCTGGTAGAAAAGACTAATGTGAGTTTATAGACATCTATAAGGCTTTCCTGGGGCTCAGACAGTAAAGCGTCTGCCTGCAGGGCGGGAGACCTGGGATCGATCCCTGGGTTGGGAGGATCCCCTGGAGAAGGAAATAGCAACCCACTCCAGTATTCTTGCCTGGAAAGTTCCATGGACTGAGGAGCCTGGTAGGCTACAGTCCATGGGGTCGCAAAGAGTCGGACACGACTGAGCGACTTCACTGCTATATGGATGTGAGAGTTGGACTGTGAAGAAAGCTGAGCATTGAAGAATTGATGCTTTTGAGCTGTGGTGTTGGAGAAGACTCTTGAGAGTCCCTTGGACTGCAAGGAGATCCAACCAGTCCATCCTAAAGGAGATCAGTCCTGGGTGTTCATTGGAAGGACTGATGCTGAAGCTGAAACCCCGATACTTTGGCCACCTGATGCAGAGTTGACTCATTGGAAAGGACCCTGACGCTGGGAGGGATTGGGGGCAGGAGGAGAAGGGGACGACAGAGGATGAGATGGCTGGATGGCATCACCGACTCGATGGACATGAGTTTGAGTGAACTCCGGGAGTTGGTGATGCACAGGGAGGCCTGGCGTGCTGTGATTCATGGGATCGCAAAGAGTTGGACACGACTGAGCGACTGAACTGAACTGAACTGATAAACTGGAAAGCTTGTGGGAAATGCAAATCCCCACACCCCATCTGAATCCTCCTGAATAAGAAACTCTGGGGATGGGGACATGAAATTTTTTTAAAAGAAATTCTCCAAGTGATTCAGATGTCTCAGCGTACTTTATAAAAAAAAGATCAATGCCTCTAGGTGGAACTCTTTCACAAGAATATAAAAATTTTTTTTTTCTGCAACTGCTGGGTAATCCTGCAAGGTGCCACTTTAACATAAGTTAAAAGCACATCTGTTATACAATTGCAGGAAAATTATACTGGGTGGCATCCTAACCTGAATAAGAAGAAACTTGTTTTGCAATTATATGATATTTCCACCCCATGGTGATCTGGGGTGCCACCTGGTGGAATTATCATGTAAGTGCGAACACATTTTTCTTTCCTATTACAGGTTTCCCCACTATAAGTTCCTGTAAAACATTTTGTAAACAGAAATGGGGTAAAGAGAATCCCAGATTTCTAGAAGTTTCAATTATGCCACTTAACTGTAACAAAAGACCAACATCAATACAGTCAGTAATGGCTCTTTTTTTTTCTTTTGTGAAAGCAAAAATCCTCTTCAGATTTCTTTTGATTACTGAAAACTAGGTATTATTTTCAATAGCATCTTTTATGAAAGATCTACTAATTAGGTCTTTCATAAAGCACAATGGAGTAGTAATAATTTTCAGAAAGCAGGCGATATCTGTAATAAGAAAAACAAGTTCTGCGGTTACACAGTAATTCCACTGGGGGGCATGCTATCCTGGGAAACATGAAACATCTAATCTGCAGTTGCAGGAAAAAATCAAGTGACATTCTAACCAGAATAACAAGAAAACATATCTGTGTACGATTACATGAAAATTCTTCCTGGTGACACTCTTACCTGATAAGAAAAATATCTCCTGCTTAGTCACTAAGTCATGTTCAACTCTTTGCAATTGTGTAATAAAAACAATTGGTGGCACTGTAACAAAGAAACAAAAACTAGATAAACCATTCTGTAGTTACAAGAAAATTCCAGTAGATTGAACACTAACATAAGTAAGTAAAGTCACTCAGTCGTGTCCGACTCTTTGTGACCCCATGGACTGCAGCCCACCAGCCTCCTCAGTCCATGAGATTCTCCAAGCAAGAATACTGGAGTGGGTTGCCATTTCCTTCTCCAGGGGATCTTCCCGACCCAGGGATCGAACCCGGGTCTCCCGCATTGGACGCAGACGCTTTAACCTGTGAACACTAACATAAGAAAAAGAAAAAGGATGAACTGCAGTTACACAAAAATTCCAGAAGATGGCAATACAACATAAGAAATGGAAAAGTGATGACCAGCAATTACATAAAAATTCCATATGATGGCACTCTAACATAAGAAATAGAAAACCTTGCAGTTGTAGTTCCAGGAATTATCAGTAGATGGTACTCCAACACAAGGAATCGGGAAAAAAAAAAAAAGGAACTATTGTGATAATCAACGTACAGGATTTATTTACTTAGTAAATTACAGTGTAAATTAAACTTTAGTACATAGTTTTTCAAGTGGTTTTCACAGATCTTAATTATAGTGCTTAACTTATGCATTTTAATTACTGTTTGTATCTTCTTCCCACCATTAGCAGGTCCTGACCGGCAGAGCACAACTACCTTTTCTACCACTCCAGAATCTCCTACAGTAGCTGATGCACAATGGGAATTCAGTAAATGCTTATTAAATAGTGAAAAAAATGAATAAAACTGTGAGAGGCCAGTGAACAAGGAGGGAAGAAAAAAAGACTTCTGTATCTTGCAGTTAGGGTGAAAAGTAGGAGAAAACGTAACTGAGACAGAAATAACAATGCTGTTCATTTTAATGTCTTCCAAAGGTGAGACATTTTAAGTTAGTGAATTGAAAGATAAAAAAAATTCAGCAAAGATCACCTTAAAGGATAAAATGCAGTGAGAAAATTATTTTAAAATAGGCTTACAGCCTATTAAAATGGTTTTGCGTTTTCAATGGCGATCAGAACTGTTTCAGTCACTTAAATGCTGTGGATGTTGGTTTTTTAATTAAATGTTGGTGTTATTCACCCAGAGGAGCCTGGGAAAGCTGTTAGGTTCCAGCAGCCATGGGAGGAGGAGGTTGGAGCCTCCCAATTTGCAGATCAGACACAGGAGGCCAGGGTGGCCTAAAGAAGTGTGGTTCTATTTGCCCCCTTGCCCATTTTCAGGCCCTGATGGATGGCTTCCTTCTCTCTGAGCTCCCCTCACCCCACTCAAACCTGCTCACCCAGTGGTCACCCTCTGGACAGCTCAGAACTTCCAGTGCCACAGCCCTAAAACCATTTCCAACCCAGCAAGGATCTTCTGTCCCCTCTGACTTCTGACAGTCCTGAAAGTCATGTTCCTCAGGGCTCAGTCTCATGGCTGGCCTCTGCTTTGCCTTCTGGAAGGAATTCGCATTTTGTCCTAAACTACGAACCCAACCCTGAAAGACATTTCCCAAACAGTGGAGTTTCAGGCAGCAGTCACCAGACAGGGATTTTTCAGGAAGGAATAAGAAGATCTCCCCCGAGCCAGCCGTGTATTGGCCTCTGCTCTGTGCTGCTCACACAGCCAGCAGCTCCTGGCGCCACTTGGCTCTGACTCCCAAGGAAGTTACAAAATGCCCTACTCTCTGGCTGTTAGCCTATGTAAAACTAAAAATGGATTTCCAAGGCCCTGGCATTCACACTTTCTGTCATTAGTCACTGCTTCATTCCCTGGAGCTTCAGCTTCAAGCAGCCTGAGCACATTGCCAAGTCCCTAGCTCCTCACTCTGGCCTCTGTTTGTCCACAGCTGGCTCAGTACACTGGGGCTGCCAGGCCCACGTAGGCCACCAACTCTTCTCCCGAATCTCCTTCCAAATGCAAGCACTTCACCTCCACCCCTCCAACCCAGTTGGCCTCACTTGGACTCCTGAGGAGACCAAACAGCAGGTGCTTCTCTCGTCCTGCTCCAGGTCACTCTGGCACGTGCTCAAGAGGATCTTTCCAAAGCAGAAACCAGATCTCGTCCCTCCCCTTCTCCTCCTGCACCTTCTTTCATGAAATACAACCCAAACTCCCTGCAAAGATCTTCAAAGGAGCCACCTGCCCTAGCCTCTCTCCCCTCGCCTTCTGTTTGCTCTGGTCCAGCTGCTTCTCTTTCTGTTCCTCCAATACTCCGACTCATTCTCAGCTCAGGGCATTGCAGCTGTGCTTTCACCAGTCTAGGCCCAGAGCTCTGCACAGATGCCCCAGCTAAAGGCATCCCTCCCTTCTGCACCATCCAGCCACTCTCCTCCACAGGATCTAGTTCTTGTCCCAGATTTAGCTTCTTGGCCTAGATGTGCCCGTGTTTATCACTGCCACCCCTCATTAGAATGGAGAACCCATCTAGGGTCAGCATAAGGGGCTCCCCTCTGTATCCTCACAGCCTTGGAACACTGCTTGGCACAGAGTGGGTGCTGGATAATCGTGTCTTGATGGAATCTTCACCACTCAGGCTAGCTCATAACTATCACAAACTCCTAGGGGAATTTTCTTGCATTGTTCCATTTGTGTTCATACATGGAATCACAGTTAATCACTGAACATTATCATGCTTAGCAAGTCTCTAATATAGAATATTTCAGGGGGGTTCTGTTTATCTCACATTCATCATGCGGGGTCAGGACAGATGGGTAACAAACATCCCATGAGGCTGGCAAGATTTCAACTTTTTAAAGCCTAAACTTAGAAACTGAACAGATGATGCCTTCAAACCTCTTATTTGCTGTTGTTTTAGAGGTCTGAGGAAGTGGCCCTTCTCCTAGAAGAAATGTTCAGTTCAGTGGCTCAGTCGTGTCTGACTCATTGTGACCCCCATGGACTGCAGCACACCAGGTCTCCCTGTCCATCACCAACTCCCAGAGTTTACTCAAACTCATGTCCATGGAGTCAGTGATGCCATCCAACCATTGCATCCTCTGTCATCCCCTTCTCCTCCTGCCTTCAATCTTTCCCAGCATCAGGGTCTTTTCCAATGAATCAGTTCTTTGCATCAGGTGGCCAAAGTACTGGAGTTTCCGCTTCAGCATCAGTCCTTCCAATGAATATTCAGGACTGATTTCCTTTAGGATGGACTGGTTGGATCTCCTTGTAGTCCAAGGGACTCTCAAGAGTCATCTCCAAAACCACAGTTCAAAAGCATCAAGTCTTCAGCGCTCAGTTTTCTTTATAGTCCACCTCTCACATCCATACATCCATACATAGCTTTGGCTAGATGGACCTTTGCTGGGAAAGTAATGTCTCTGCTTTTTAATATGCTGTCTAGGTTGGTCATAACTTTCCTCCCAAGGAGCAAGCATCTTTTAATTTCATGGATGCAGCCACCATCTGCAGTGATTTTGGAGCCCCCCAAAATAAAGTCTGACACTGTTTCCACTGTTTCCCCATTTATTTCCCATGAAGTGATGGGACCGGATGCCATGATCTTCGTTTTCTGAATGTTGAGCTATATGCCAACATTTTCACTCTCCTCTTTCACTTTCATCAAGAGGCTCTTTAGTTCTTCTTCACTTTCTGCCATAAGGGTGGTGTCATCTGCATATCTGAGGTTATTGGTATTTCTTCCAGGAATCTTGATTCAGCTTGTGCTTCTTCCAGCCCAGCGTTTCTCATGGTATACTCTGCATGTAAGTTAAATAAGCAGGGTGACAATATCCAGCGTTGACATATTCCGTTCCCTATTTGGAACCAATCTGTTTTTTCATGTCCAGTTCTAACTACTGCATCCTGATCTGCATACAGATTTCTCAAGAGGCAGGTCAGGTGGTCTGGTATTCCCATTTCTTTAAGAATTTTCCATAGTTTATTGTGATCCACACAGTCAAAAGCTTTGACATAGTCAATAAAGCAGAAATAGATGTTTTTCTGGAACTCTTGCTTTTTCGATGATCCAACGGATGTTGGCAGTTTGATCTCTGGTTCCTCGGCCATTTCTAAAACCAGCTTGTACATCTGGAAGTTCTCGATTCACATAATGTTGAAGCCTGAATTGGAGAATTTTGAGCATTACTCCGCTAGCGTGTGAGATGAGTGCAATTTTGCGGTAGTTTGAGCATTCTTTGGCATTGCCTTTCTTTGGGATTGGAATGAAAACTGACCTTTTCCAGACCTGTGGCCATTGCTGAGTTTTCCAACTTTGCTGGCATACTGAGAGCAGCACTTTCACAGCATCATCTTTTAGAATTTGAAATAGCTCAACTTTAAGTTAAATGTTGATATGACACTGTTTACTTCAAAATTAAAAAAAAAATCTCATGCAAATCTGAAACAACTTCTGAATCATCTTATTTGACTTTGTGGTCATTAACTCTTTTACAATATGAAATTCTCTGAGGCCAATGGTTCTGAACCAGGAATAATTTTGCTCCCAGAAGACACTTGGCAATGTCTAGAGATGCTTTTGTTTGCCACAGCTGGAGGTGGGGTATTGCTGGCATCCACAGATGCTGTGAAATATCCTACAGTGCCCAGGACAGTCCCCACAAAAAAATTTTGTTACATGGATATACCATTCTTTATTCACTTCCCTATGACAGGTCACTTACATCTCCTAATGTTATCTATTATTTTCAGTGCTTTGACAAGGATGAACACTTTGGTGTCTAAGTTTGTGTACAACTATAATAATTTTCATAAAATGTATTCTTAGAACTTGGACAGCTACATCAAAACTTGTATTTCAAAGCTTTACTGTCTACTTTAAAAACTGGTAACTAGATGGTGAGCTCTTTGTGTTTGGAGAAATATTTTTCGCTCCTTGGTATTGCCCAATACACCTGGCTGTCTTAGATAGGGCTCCCTCAGAGGTTGATCTGAGAATAAAATTTGAGTGCGAGTCATTTATTTGGAAGGAGCAGCAGTCAGGAGGTGAGGAAGTGAGACAGAGGAAGAGAAACAGAGAAGCCAGTGCAAGAACAGGCTCCCTCTGTGGGCAACTGGGGTTTCATACCCCTGAGAATCTCTAGGGGAATGTATGAGGTACACCTCAGAGTTGTCCCATCTGAGGGAGAGGAAGCTGGGGTACTGACCCTCCTACTCCCATTCATTCATCATGGCCCAGGGCTGCTCCAGGGCGACTCTGTGCCACTCTGGCCTTCCTTGCACACAGGTTGGATGTACTTCCATGATAGGAGTGGGCAAGGGGAACAATGGGATGGTGAGTGCAAAAGGTATTACTGTTAATGAAGTGATGGTGTCAGTCACACTGGCCCCACAGGAGACAACACAGTAGATGCCCACACAGTATTTTTCAGACAATGTCACTAATTAGTGATTTAACTGTGATTCCATGTATGCACATAGGTGATTTAGTTTAGTGACTAACTGTGATTCCATGCATGCACATAGATGCAACAACACAAGAAAATTCCCCAAGGAGTTTGTGACAGTTATGATTTTAGCCTGAGCAGGGAAGAGTCACACCATTATAGAAGAGGAGGTGAGCTCCGGAAAGACCCCAGTCAAGCTTTGTAGTTCACAGATGAAAGAGGTCCTGAGAACTGAAATGGCTTGTCAGAGCTTCCGTTTCTCATCCAGTCACAGACTCCATGTGCCTATGTGTGGGGTGGTGGGTCTGATCATGCCAATCATTGACAAGTAACTAAGCATCAGCTCTGGATGTTGGGATGCATTTTCTGTCCCTCAAGCATTCCAAACTCCTTTCTGTCTCAGAGGGACAGAACTTGAGCTATAAACTTGCTGTTTCCTTTGGCATAGAAGGGTTTACCCTAGATATTTACACAGATCCCTTCTTCCCTCTTGATTCCAATGGCACTTCCTCATCGAGCCACGCTGGCCTATGGTTATCAAATGGTTAAAGCTCATGAAAGGCCCAAGACACAGAGACTGGACAGCAAACACAAATCAATGGTTGTAAGATGTATACGAGATCAGCAGGTTGTTCAGGCAGAAGGAAATGAAGAAGAGTGGTTCTTCAAGGGTAGGTCGGGGAACCACCTGGTTTGTTTGGGTTTGTTGCAGTGCTGAGCATCTTGTTACCACTCTCTGCTTTCTCCATGCTTCCCCATCTTGTGGCCCAAGAGGTTGATCTGCATGAGTTACATCCATAGACCCCCTCACTCTCTGGCTTCCTGTTGGGTCCAATCAATGGGCAATACCAGTAAGGAATGGGAGCTGAGTGGGTCAGTGTAAGTACTCCCTGTGGAATTCTGTAGTGCTTTCCCAATCTTTTCTCTCTCTCTCTCTCTCTCTTTTTTTTTTTTTGGCCACACCATGTGGTAAGCAGGATTTTAGTTCCCTGAGCAGGGATTGGACCTGTGCCCCTTGCAGTGGAGGCACAGACTCTTAAACACTGAACGGCCAGGGAAGTCCCCAATCCTTTATGACGAAACCCTTTATTAAACATGTCTCAACCTACCCCATTTGCAAGTTGTTTTCTACCACGATCCTGACTGATACAATAACTTAATATATTTAAGACTCAGACATTTAACCCAACTTGGGCCCAAGAACTAAACAGACATTTCTCCAAAGAAGACATACAGATGACTAACAAACACATGAAAAGATGCTCAACATCACTCAGTATCAGAGAAATGCAAATCAAAACCACAATGAGGTACCATCTCGCGCCAGTCAGGATGGCTGCTATCCAAAAGTCTACAAACAGAAATGCTGGAGAGGGTGTGGAGAAAAGAGGACCCTCTTACACTATTGTAAGAGGGAATGCAAACTAATACAGCCGCTATGGAGGACAGTGTGGAGATTCCTTAAAAAACTGCAAATGGAACTGCCATATGACCCAGCAATCCCACTGCTGGGCATACACACCAAGGAAGCCAGAATTGAAAGAGACACATGTACCCCAGTGTTCACTGCAGCACTATTCACAATAGCTAGGACATGGAAGCAATCTAGATGTCTATCGGCAGACAAATGGATCAGGAAGTTGTGGTACATATACACAGTGGAATATTACTCAGCTATAGAAAGAACACATTTGAGTCAGTTCTAATGAGGTGGATGAAACTGGAGCCTTTTTTACAGTGTGAGGTAAGCCAGAAAGAGAAACACCAATACAGTTTATTAATGCATATGTATGGAATTGCCAGAATTGAAAGAGACACATGTACCCCAGTGTTCACTGCAGCACTATTCACAATAGCTAGGACATGGAAGCAATCTAGATGTCTATCGGCAGACAAATGGATCAAGAAGTTGTGGTACATATACACAGTAGAATATTACTCAGCTATAGAAAGAACACATTTGAGTCAGTTCTAATGAGGTGGATGAAACTGGAGCCTTTTTTACAGTGTGAGGTAAGCCAGAAAGAGAAACACCAATACAGTTTATTAATGCATATGTATGGAATTTAGAAAGACAGTAACAAAGCAAAAGAGACACAGATGTAAAGAACAGACTTTTGGACTATGAGGGAGAAGGTGAAGGTGGGACGATATGAGAGAATAGCATTGAAACATGTATATTGCCATATGTAAAACAGATGACCAGTGCAAGTTTGATGTATGAAGTAGGACACTCAAAGCTGGTCTTCTGGGACAACCCAGAGGGATGGGGTGGGGATGGAGGTGGGAGGGGAGTTCAGGACGGTGGGACACACATACATCCATGGCTGATTCACGTCAATGTATGGTGGAAGCCACCACAGTATTGTGCAGTAATTAGCTTCCAGTTAAACTAATTTTTTTAAAAAAAGACTCAGACATTTAACTGAACACCCATTTATTTCTGAGTCTTTTCCATAGTGATCTGAAATGATGTTATGCAAAGCCTCCCATCTGGCTCTTTTTCCTTTTCTTGAAGGTCATGTTTTCTCCACCCTTTTTCATCTTTATGACCTTTAAAACACTCTGCCTAGGTTGATTTGTTCAGTGTAGCTCCTGACTCCAGAGGAGTCTGGTATTGAGATTTCCTATCAGAACACCTTTCTGCCCTCTGCTTTATGGGCTACAGAAAATGCACTTTCTGAATGCCAGGAAGGTGGGCTTGAGAGACTCTTAATCTTCAGAGAAATTGCAGTTGTGAAATGTCAGTAGTTCTTACTTTAAAAAATCTAGCAAAGACTTTTTGGTGAGACCTTGTAGCTCTCCAAGGAGAAGAAAATGGCAACCCACATTCTGACTCCAGTATTCTTGCCTAGAGAATGCCATGGACAGAGGAGCCTGGTGGGCTGCTGTCTATAGGGTCGCAGAGTCGGACACGACTGAAGCGACTTAGCATGCATGCAAGCATGTAACTCTCCAAGGATGTTAGGGATAGGGAAAGGGTTCTGTACAGAAGGTTGGCATTTTCTCCTTCTATCCCGTCTCCCTTAGTCCTATCATCCATGCCCAAGAAGAGTAGTTTTTGATAGAACGTGGTATTTCGATTCATACACAGCAGGCTTCTGGAGATGGTCAATATTAGAAAAGTCAAAGACTGCTTTGGCCTATGGGACAGAGTTTCTGGACTCTCTCCAGATGGCTCTGGCACCCCTAGAGGTGCAGAGTTCACAACTGCTGCTCCAGGATTATGTGCTCTTAATTTAACATTGTAGCTCAGGAAATTATTTTATTCATAACAAACACTATTGTCTTTACACTGAAGCTCAGGAGATTATTTCATTAATACAATAAACATTATTGATCACTGGAGACAGTGAGACACTGGAGACAGAAGGGTAAACAGGGCACAGGTCCTGCCTTTGACAAGCTGCTCACAGTTCAGCGGGGGGGACAAGTTTAAATAATGATTACCCAGAGGCACAAGGAAACCCAGCCGAGGGAGGGAGTCCTGCCCGAGGCTCTTGGCGGAAGGCTTGCTGAGGAAGTGATCATTGTACCAGGGATAGAGACAGTCAGGTAGAGAGCAGAGAAAAGACAGTTGCAGGAAGAGGGACCAGCATTTGCCAAGGCACTGATGACTAACAAAGCCCGGAGTGTTCAGAGACGAGCCCTCGGTAGCTACAGAGAGGGGTCTTAGGTAGGAGCACGGGTAGAGTAGGATAACCCAAGAAATTATGAAAAATGTCTTTTTGAACATCCACATGAGAAACTTTTTTGGCAAGGGACAGACATTTCTTTTAATATCAAATTTTATTACACTGAAGTAGATCTTTTTTCCCATGGGTATTTGCATTTTAAATATAAAATAGAATTTAGCTACAGTAATCAAAATAGTACGGTACTGACACAAAAACAGGAATACAGATCAATGGAACAGGATAGAAAGCCAAGAGATAAACCCATGCATCTATGGTCAATTAATCCCTGACAAAGGAGGCAAAAAAATGCAATGGAGAAAAGCCAGTCTCATCACCAACGGGTGCTGGGAAAACTGGACAGATACATGTAAAAGAATGGAATTAGAACATTCTCTAACACCACACATAAAAATGAAATAAAAATGGATTAAAGACCTAGATGTAAGACCAAATACTATAAAACTCCTAGAGGAAAACACAAGCAGGACACACTTTAACATGAATCACAGCAATGGTTTTTTTTTTTTTTTTTGATCCATATTCTAGAGTAATGGAAATAAAAACAGAAAATAAACATATAGGGGACTTCCCTGGTCGTCCATTGGCTAAGCCTGTGCTCCCAAGGCACAGGACTGCATTTGATCCCTGGTAGGGGAACTAGATCCAACATGCCACAGCTAAGAGTTTGCATGCCACACCTAAAGATCCCACATCTCACAACTACACGTCATGCATGCTGCAGCAAAGATCCTGTGTGCCACAATTAAGACCCCGTGCAGTCGAATAAATAAAGAAGAAGTAAAAAGAAAAAATCCCAAATGGGACCCAATTAAACTTGAAAACTTTTGCACAGCAAAGGAAGCCATAACTAAAACAAAAAGAGAAGCTATATAACAGGAGAAAATATTTGCAAATGATATGACTGACAAGGGATTAATCTCCAAAATATACAAACAGCTCAATATCAAACAAATAAGCAACCTAACTTACCAGGGTCCAGCCCCGGTTGGATCCAGGTTATCCAAAGCGTGGATGGCAAGGTGAGAGAGGTATATAGATACAGATTTATAGACTTAGATATATATATAGAGAGAGATAAGAAAACAGTTAAGAAAATAGAGGAGGGAAAGAGGCTGATATTCCTTGGTTTACACAAAAAGCCAATAAATTCTCAAGACAAGAGACTTGTTCTGTTCACATAGGCAGGCCACAGGCGCTCGCTTGAACAGCGGAGGGTGCCCTGCCTTGGGCTCCCTCTCGCGTGGGTCTTAGAAGCCCGGGAAGAAAAGTGAATGCAGAGAGCCTCTGTGTTCCAAGGGATCAGCCTGAAAAAGAGAGGGAGGGAGAGGGAGAAAGAGAGAGACAGAAAGAATTGACATGAGGGAGGCCAAGCATGTGCAAAACCCCCATAACATTATTTTCAAAAGGTGCTTATATACCCTAAGTTTTACATAATGGAAGATGCAGAGTCGTGCAGGGGCAGCAGCCCTGACCCTTATCGATACCAGGCTTTCCTTTTGCATATCTTTCCGTATACAAAAGGTCTCAGGTGATTTACATTATCTTCTGGCCAAGAGGCCTGTTAACATTTGATGGTTCTTTTCCTTGATGAATGTCAATCAACCAAAAAACTCATTTTCCCTTGAAGTGTTTTTCTTTAATCTGCATCACCCTCAAAGTACTAAATAAAGTTACATCCTTATAGAACAAAGGTGCAGTGGGTTACAACAAAGAAAGTACTTAACTCAAAGATCTAATGTTGCTACTTGTTTTTTCTATGTACCAACTATATTAATTAATGCACTCCTGGGTACACAACAAATACAGGATATGAAAACTTGGCAGCAAGTATTGGCTCAACAATGAAACCCTTAACTAGTTCTATTCTAATGATTTTTAACTCCTCTAAAGGCTCTACATTCCTAGAATTGTTTAAGCTTCCTGTCCCTCTCCCAGATGGGAGGCTGTAAACAATCATATGCGTAGTTGTAAAAAGTCCAGATAAACCTGTCAGGCAAGTTAGAAAGCTATCAGAGGGGTCTGAATTGAAACACTCCAGCTATGCCCAGGAGACTTATTAACTAGAGCTCTAAGTTAATTTTCTTTAGAGAAAGACGGTCGGGGATAGCCCCCCGTTAATGTCAGAAGAGTATAGTATAGCAAACAGTAAACAGACAGATTTTGGTTTCGGGGTAGATGCTCGAGCAGATCTAGGGGATCCCTTTGAGTCCAGATCCCGCCTTTGCCTGTCAGGGCTCTTGCTCATGACCTTTGTCATGGGTGGGCTCTCCCGTGCTGGCTCCTGGCATGAACTAAAAAATGGACAGGGCTTCCCTGGTGGGTCAGTGGTAAAGAACCTGCCTGCCAATGTAGGAGACGCAGGCTTGATCCCTGATCCGGGAAGATTCTATGTGCCGAGGAGCAACTAAGCCCATGGGCTGCAACTATTGATCCTGTGCCCTAGAGCCCAGGAACCAACACTACTGAGGCCCAAATGCCCTAGAGCCCATGCTCTGCAACAAGAGAAGACACCACAATAAGAAACCTGTGCACTGCAACTAGAGAGTAGCCCCCACTCGCTGCAACGAGAGAAAGCCCACACAGCAATGAAGAGCCAGCACAGCCAAAAAAAAATCAATAAATAAAATTATTTCTTTTAAAAAATGGACAAAAGATCTAAATAGACATTTCTCCAAAGAAGACATGCAGGCATATGCAAAGATGCTCAACTTCACTAAGTATTAGAGAAATGTGAACCGAAATTATAAAGAGGTATCACTAGAGCCCAGGAACCAACACTACTGAGGCCCAAATGCCCTAGAGCCCATGCTCTGCAACAAGAGAAGACACCACAATAAGAAACCTGTGCACTGCAACTAGAGAGTAGCCCCCACTTGCTGCAACGAGAGAAAGCCCACACAGCAACGAAGAGCCAGCACAGCCAAAAAAAAAAAATCAATAAATAAAATTATTTCTTTTAAAAAATGGACAGAAGATCTAAATAGACATTTCTCCAAAGAAGACATGCAGGCATATGCAAAGATGCTCAACTTCACTAAGTATTAGAGAAATGTGAACCGAAATTATAAGAGGTATCACCTCACACTAGTCAGAATGGCATCAACAAAAAGTCTATAGATAAATGCCGCAGAGGGTGTCGAAACAGGAACCCTCCTACACTGTTGTTCAGAATGTAAATAGATACAGGTACTATGGAGAACAGTTTGGAGGTTCCTTAAAAAACTAAAAATAGAGTTACCATATTATCCAGCAACTCCACTCCTGGGCATATATCCAGAGAAAACCATAATTCAAACAGATACATCCACCCCAATGTTCACTGCAGCACTGTTTACAATTACCAAGACATGCAAACAACCTAAATGTCCATCAACAGATGACTGGGTAAAGAAAATACGGTGTGTGTATATATATATATAATGGAATATTACTCAGCCATTAAAAAGAATGACATAATGCCATTTGAGCAACAGGGATGGATCTAAAGATTATCATACAAAGTGAAGTAAGCCAAAGACAAATATCATATGATATCACTTATATGTTGAATCTAAAATAATGATACAAATGAACTTATTTACAAAACAGAAATAGTCTCATAGACTTAGAAAACAAACTTATGGTTCTCATAAGAGGAAAAAGGTAGGGAGGGATAAATTAGGAGTTTGGGATGAAAATATACACACTACAATATATAAAATAGATAGCCAACAAGGACCTACTGTGAAGCACAGGGAACTAAACTATCTTGCAATAACTTATAATGGGAGAGAATATAAATAAAAAGAATCTGTATCTATACCTTTATATCATAATCATTGTGCTATACATCCATTTGAAAGAAACACAGTGTAAATTAACTACATTTCAATAAAAATTTTTTAAAACTCCAAGGAGTCATGAGACAGTGGAAAGATGGTAAGATCAGGACTGAGAAGGCCTGAGCTCTAGCCCATTTCTCATATTTGGTAGCCACACAACTCAGGACGACTTATCTCATCTCTCAGTTTCAAGATTCCTTTTTGTGTTTTAAGAGAATATGTTTAGTCATGATATTTGCCCTCTAAATGTCCCTTCAAGGAGAAATGCTTTAACTATATTTTCATGGAACACACAGTATTTTCTGGAGTGATTAGATCACTTAAAATTAGATCACAGCCATGGCCATCGGGCTCAGAGGTTAAAGCGTCTGCCTCCAATGCCGGAGACCCGGGTTCGATCCCTGGGTCAGGAAGATCACCTGGAGAAGGAAATGGCAAACCACTCCAGTATTCTTGCTTGGAGAATCTCATGGACTGAGGAGCCTGGTGGGCTGCAGTCCATGGGGTCACAAAGAGTCGGACACGACTGAGTGACTTTACATTACATGGCCATCTAGATGGGGTATTAAAAAGCAGAGTTATTACTTTGCTGACAAAGGTCCATATAGTCAAACCATGGTTTTGCCAGCACTCATATATGGATGTGACAGTTGGACCATAAAGAAGGCTGAGTGCCAAAAAATTGATGCTTTTGAACCATGGTGTTGGAAAAGACACTTAAGAGTCCCTTGGACTGCAGGAAGATCAAACCAGTCAATCCTAAAGGAAATCAGTCCTGAATATTCACTGGAAGAACCGATGCTGAAGCTGAAGCTCCAATACCTTGGCCGCTTGATGGGAAGAGCCGATTCATTGCAAAAGATCCTGATGCTGGGAAAGACTGAAGGCAGAAGGGGACAACAGAGGATGAGATGGTTGGATGGCATCACTGAATCAATGGATATGAGTTTGAGCAAACTCCAGGAGATGGTGAAAGGCAGGGAAGCCTGGCAGCCTGCAGTCCATGGGATAGCAAAGAGTCAGACATGACTGAGCAACTAAACAACATGGCCATCTAGGTAATTAAGGGAGGTTGAGTAAAATCAACCATTCACATCAACCAGAGGCTATGACTTTAATTGAACAAATATTCTAACAAATGTAACTTTCTATAATTATCATTGATAGTTCCCCTTCGGAAACTCTTCCAAAAAATGGCAGAGGAAGGAACACTTCCAAACTCATTCTACGAGGCCACAATCACTCTAATACCAAAACCAGACAAAGACATCACACAAGAAGAAAATTATAGCCAATATCACTGATGAATATAGATGCAAAAATCCTCAACAAAATACTACCAAACAGAATTCAATAGCACATTAAAAACATCATACACCATCATCAAGTTGCGTTTATCCCAGGGATGCAAGCAGTCTTCAATACTCATCAATCAATGTGAAACACCATATTGACAAATTGAAAGATAAAAACCATATGATAGTTTCAACAGATGCAGAAAAAAGCTTTTGACAAAATTCAGCACCTGTTTATAATAAAAACTCTTCAAAAAAAGGGCACCGAAGAAACCTACCTTAACATAATAATAAAGGCCATATACAACAAAACCACAGCAAACATCATTCTCAATGGTGAGAAATTGAAAGCATTCTCTCTAAGATCAGGAACAAGATAAGGGTGATCATTCTCCACTATTGCTCAATATAGTTTTGGAAGTCCTGGCTGGCAATCAGAGAAAAGAAAGAAATGAAAGGAATCCAGATTGGAAAGGAAGAAGGAAAACTCTCATTATTTGCAGATGACACGATACTGTACATAGAAAACGCTAGAGATATGATCAGAAAATTACTAGAACTAATCAGTGAATTTAGTAAAGTTGTAGTGAAAAAATTGAGTTAAAACAAAACATTCAGAAAACTAAGATCACGGCATTCAGTCCCATCACTTCATGGCAAATAGATAGGGAAACAATGGAAACAGTGAGAGACTTTATTTTAGGGGGCTCCAAAATCACTGCAGATGGTGACTGTAGCCATGAAATTAAGAAACACTTCCAAGGACACTTGCTCCTTGGAAGAAAACCTATGACCAACCTAGACAACATATTAAAAGGCAGAGACATTACTTTGCCAACAAAGGTCTGTCTAGTCAAAGCTATGGCTTTTCTAGTAGTCATGTATGGATGTGAGAGTTGGATTATAAAGAAAGCTGAGCACTGAATAATTGATGCTTTTGAACTGTGGTGTTGGAGAAGACTCTTGAGAGTCCCTTGGACTGCAAGGAGATCTGACCAGTCCATCCTAAAGAAGATCAGTCCTGGGTGTTCATTGGAAGGACTGATGCTGAAGCTCCAATACTTTGGCCACCTGAAGCAAAGAACTGACTCATTTGAAAAGACCTTGATGCTGGGAAAGATTGAAGGTGGGAGGAGAGGGGACGACAGAGGATGAGATGGTTGGATGGCATCACTGACTCAATGGACAGGAGTTAGAGCAAGTTTTGGAAGTTGGTGATGGACAGGGAAGCCTCACGTGCTGCAGTCCATGGCATTGCAAAGGGTTGGACATGACTGAGTAAGTAAGTAAGTAAAGTCACTCAGTCGTGTCTGACTCTGTGACCCCATGGACTGCAGCCCACCAGGCTCCTCAGTCCATGAGATTATCCAAGCAAGAATACTGGAGTGGGTTGCCATTTCCTTCTCCAGGGGATCTTCCCAACCCAGGGATCGAACCCGGGTCTCCTGCATTGGAGGCAGATGTTTTAACCTCTGAGCAACTGAAAACAAAAAATTTCACAATTCATATGGAAACACAAGAGACCTCAAACAGCCAAAGCAATCTTGAGAAAAGATTGGAGCTGGAGGACTCAACTGATTTCAGACTATACTACAAAGCTACAGTCATAAAGACAGCATGGTACTAGCACAAAAACAGAAATACAGACTGACGGAAAAAGAGAAAGTCCAGAGATAAACCCAAACACATATGGGCAACCTTATCTTTGACAAAAGAGGCAAGAGTATACACTTGGAAAAAGATAGTCTCTTCAATAAGTGGTGCTGGAAGAACTGAAAAGTACATGTGAAAGAATGAAATTAGAACACTTCTTAACACCATACACAAAAACTGGAAATGGATTAAAGACCTAAATGTAAGACCAGAAACTATAAAACACAAGAAGAAAACAAGCAGAATGCTGTATACACAAATTATAGCAAGATCCTTTATATGATCATCTCCTAGAATAATGGAAATAAAAACAAAAATAAATAAGCGTGCTCTAACTAAACTTAAAAGCTTTTGCACAGCAAAGGAAACTATAAACAAGGTGGAAAGGCAACCCTCAGAATGGGAGAAAATAATAGGAAATGAAACAACTGACAAATGATTAATTTTCAAAATATATAAGCAGACATACAACTCAATACCAGAAAAATAAACAGCCCAATTGAAAAGTGGGGAAAAGACCTAAAGAGACATTTCTCCAAAAAAGACATACAGATGGCTAACAAACACATGAAGAGATGCTCAAAATCAATCATTATTAGATAAATGCAAATCAAAACTACCTCACATGTCAGAATGGCAATCATCAAAAAATCCACAAACAAGAAGTGCTGGAAAGGGTGTGGAGGAAAGGGAACCCTCTTGCACTGCTGGTGGGAATGTAAATTGATACAGCCACTATGGAAGACAGTATGGAGATTCCTTAAAAAACTAGGAATAAAACCACCATACAACCGAGCAATACCACTTCTAGGCATATAAAATGAAAGAAAAAAAACAAAACTGAAAAACACATGTACCCCAATGCTCATTGCAGCACTATTTACAATAGCTAGGACATGGAAGCAACCTAGATGTCCATCAGCAGATGAATGGATAAGAAAGCTGTGGTATATATACACAATGGAATACTATTCAGTCACAAAAAGGAACACATTTCAGTCAGCTCTAATGCAGTGGATGAACCTAGAGCCTATTATACAGAGTGAAGTAAATCAGAAAGAGATAAAATAAATATCATATATCAACGCATACATACATGGAATCTAGAAAGATGGTACTGATGAACCTATTCACAGAGCAGCAATGGAGATGCAGACATAGGGAAAAAAGTTAGGGACAAGGGTGGGGGAAAGGGCGAGATGAATGGAGAGAATAGCATGGGAGCATACACACTAACATATGTAAATAGATAGCCAATGGAAATTTGATGTATGATCAGGGAACTCAAACTGGGACTCTGTAAAAACCTGGGCTGGTAACAGGTGGGAGGTTAAGGGAAGGAGATTCAAGAGGGAGAGGACATACGTACACCTATGGTTAATTCACCTTGATGTATGACAGAAATCAAATAAATATTGTAAAGCAATCATCAATCAAATAAATAAATAGATTAATTTTTTTTTTAATCAGTAGTTCCAAGTCTACAAGTCCTTGGAGCAACTAAAGCAACCTTCAGAAAGATTCAGGAAACTTTTTGGATATTTGTTGCTCCTTTCCTTTTAATGGCAATGTTATGAGGTCAACAAACAGGGCAAGATTCAGTTCAGTTGCTCAGTCGTGTCTGACTCCTTGCGACCCCATGAATTGCAGCACACCAGGCCTCCCTGTCCATCGCCAACTCCCAGAGTCTACCCAAACCCATGTCCATAGAGTCATTGATGCCATCCAGCTATCTCATCCTCTGTTGTCCCCTTCTCCTCCTGCTTTCAATCCTTCCCAGCATCAGGGTCTTTTCCAGTGAGTCAACTCTTCCCATCAGGTGGCCAAAGTATTGCAGTTTCAGCTTCAACATGAGTCCTTCAAATGAACACTCAAGACTGATTTCCTTCAGAATGGACTGGTTGGATCTCCTTGCAGTCCAAGGGACTCTCAAGAGTCTTCTCCAACACCACAGATCTAAAGCATCCATTCTTCAGTGCTCAGCTTTCTTCACTGTCCAACTCTCACATCCATACATGACTATTGGAAAAAACATAGTCTTTAACTAGATGGACCTTTGTTGACAAAGTAATGTCTCTGCTTTTAAATATGCTATCTAAGTTGGTCATAACTTTCTTTCCAAGGAGTAAGCACCTTTTAATTTCATGGCTGCAGTCACCATCTGCAGTGATTTTGGAATCCAAAAAATAAAGTCTGACACTGTTTCCCTATTTCCCAAGAAGTGATGGGACCAGATGCCATGATCTTCGTTTTCTCAATGTTGAGCTTTAAGCCAACTTTTTCACTCTCCTCCTTCACTTTCATCAAAAGGCTTTTTAGTTCCTCTTTACTTTCTGCCATAACAGTGGTGTCATCTGCATATGTGAGGTTATTGATATTTCTCGCAGCAGTCTTTATTCCAGCTTGTGCTTCATCCAGCCCAGTGTTTCTCATGATGTATTCTGCATATAAGTTAAATAAGAAGGGTGACAATATACAGCCTTGACACACTCCTTTTCCTATTTGGAACCAGTATGTTGTTCCATGTCCAGTTCTAACTGTTGCTTCCTGACCTGCATACAGATTTCTCAAGAGGCAGGTCAGGTGGTCTGGTATTCCCATCTCTTTCAGAATTTTCCACAGCTTATTGTGATCCACACAGTCAAAGGCTTTGGCATGGTCAATAAAGCAGAAATAGATGTTTTT
>SJXQ01003802.1:18052-28688 GCA_006408695.1 Aepyceros melampus | reverse complement strand
TCTTTCACTTTCATCAAGAGGCTTTTTAGCTCCTCTTCACTTTCTGCCATAAGGGTGGTGTCATCTGAGTATCTGAGGTTATTGATATTTTTCCCGGCAATCTTGATTCCAGCTTGTGCTTCTTCCAGCCCCTTTCTCATGATGTACTCTGCATATAAGTTAAATAAGCAGGGTGACAATATACAGCCTTGACGTACTCCTTTTCCTATTTGGAGCCAGTCTGTTGTTCCATGTCCAGTTCTAACTGTTGCTTCCTGACCTGCATACAGATTTCTCAAGAGGCAGGTTAGGTGGTCTGGTATTCCCATCTCTTTCAGAATTTTCCAGTTTATTGTGATCCACACAGTCAAAGGCTTTGGCATAGTCAATAAAACATCCCTGGTCCCATCACTTCATGGGAAATAGTGGAAACAGTGCAGACTTTATTCTGGGGGGCTCCAAAATCACTGCAGATGGTGATTGCAGCCATGAAATTAAAAGACTCTTACTCCTTGGAAGGAAAGTTATGACCAACCTAGATAGCATATTCAAAAGCAGAGACATTATTTCACCAACAAAGGTCCATCTAGTCAAGGCTATGGCTTTTCCAGTGGTCATGTATGGATGTGAGAGTTGGACTGTGAAGAAAGCTGAACACTGGAGAACTGATGCTTTTGAACTGTGGTGTTGGAGAAGACTCTTGAGAGTCCCTTGGACTGCAAGGAGATCCAACCAGTCCATTCTGAAGGAGATCAGTCCTGGGTGTTCTTTGGAAGGACTGATGCTAAAGCTGAAACTTCACTACTTTGGCCACTTCATGCGAAGAGTTGACTCATTGGAAAAGACTCTGATGCTGGGAGGGATTGGGGGCAGGAGGAGAAGGGGATGACTGAGGATGAGATGGCTGGGTGGACGTGAGTTTGACAGAACTTCGGGAGTTGGTGATGGACAGAGAGCCCTGGTGTGCTGGGATTCATGGGGTTGCAAAGAGTCGGACACGACTGAGTGACTGAACTGAACTGAAAGGACAAATGCCTAAAGCAGAGGATGCCAGCCACAGACGGGTCAGCCACCCTTAGCTCAGCTGGTGGATGGGACTTTTTGGCTCATAAGGTATCTTTCACAGTTCTGAATTCCCCATTTAAAAATGGACCTCTTGGGGACTTCCCCAGCAGTCCAGTGGTTAAGGCTGCAATTCCACTGTAGGGGATGCAGGCTTGATCCCAGGTTGGGGAACTAAGATCCCGAATACCATGAAGCACGGCTGGAAAAAAATAACCTCCATATCGCAATCTAAGTTTCTCAATTCTCTTGAAAATAAGTTCCGGCAGCCCTGGCCCTGCATCCTCCATGCCAAGGTGAAGGAGCTGAACTGACATGGCCCGTTCACACGGAGCCACCCTCGAGGGTCACCAGCCCCTGCTGCCACCCTGCCTGGTTCTGGAGACATGTCTCCACGCACTTGCTAAAACTTTCTCTACAAAAAATTCCCTTGGATCTGGTCTTACCACCTCAGGGGACTCCTCCAGTCAGGAGTCCCCTCATCTCAGAAGGCACCAGAAGCATTCCCAGCCAAATGCTGCGATGACCTATGCTTTTTTTAAATTTATTTTTGGCTGTGCTGGGTCTTTGTTGCTGCGCGGGCTTTGCTCTAGTTGCGGCGAGCGGGGGTGACTCTCTAAGCTGCAGCCCACGGGCTTCTGGTTGCGCTGGCTTCTGTTGCTAAGGAGCACGGGCTCTAGGGCCCTTGAGTTTCTGCAGTTGCTTCACGCAGGCTCCGCAGTTGCGGCCTCCAGGCTCTAGGGTACAGTTTCAAAAGCTGTGGTGCACGGCCTTTAGCTCCTTGGGGGCACGTGGGCTCTTTCCAGGCTGGGGCTTGAACCCACATCTCCGGCCCTGGCAGGTAGATTCTTGACCGCTTTGTCACCAGGGAAGCCCCACCTGTTTGATTCATAAACCATCTCATCTTAAATTTTCTCTTAAAGATACAGGTCACACTCTTCTCTTCTACAACATAGACATGGCTACTCAGAAAAATGTGTTTTTTTCTTTTTTAATTTTAAAATCCAGAGGCTGGCCCCTCAGCCATACCAAGGCTCTGGCCATGCCCTGGGCTTAATGGATCCTGGTATTCTGAGGTGGGGCGGGAGAGGGGGTCTTTCTGCTCCAGCAGGACTCCTGACTTTTGTTTCAGAGCCCATAGAAACTCCTTGATTGAACTTCACCCACTGGCTCTGGGACGTCCACATGGTACGCTGAGCAGCAGGAAACTCCCACAGAAGGGGTTTCTGAGGGCAGGGCCGACGCCTCTGGGAGGCTGGCCCAGACTCCCAGCCCTTTCGTGCTGTGGCCCCTGCGATTTGATTGATGGGAAGATGTTCAGCTGACCCAGCAGTGCACCCCTTTTGGGGAGTGCACTGACAGCTGTTGGTAAAGAAATCTGCCTGCAATGCAGGAGACCCTGGTTCGATTCCTGGGTTGGAAGATCCACTGGAGAAGGGAAAAACTACCCACTCCAGTATTCTGGCCTGGAGAATTCCATGGACTGCAGTCCATGGGGTCGCAAAGAGCCGGACGTGACTGAGCAACTTTCACTTTTACTTTCACTGACTGTATCGGGTTAAGGACAGGGATGAAGCCCAAGGTGCTGGCTGTTCTGGCAACAGCCGGTCTGCTTCAGAAGCTGTCGCCCCTCCTTCCCTGCTCCCGGCTCAGGCCACAGCTGTCTTCTGGTGGTGCTGTCACAGACTTGCCTTCAGTCCGACTATCCAAGCCAAGTGCCGATGAGCCTGTCTGTAGCGTGAGGCTCAGGGCGAGTCCCCCTGGCAGAGCCCTCATGGAGGGCTCTGATTCTTAACCTGGCTAGAGTGATGGCTGCCCTGGGAAATTTGGCAGAGCCAGACACCCCTCTGCAGACACTTCAAACTCCACACATATGGTCTGGGAAGCCAGTGCCAGGGGGCGAAGGAGCACAAGGCCTGCAAGTGACCGCAGGGCAAGGTGAATGTGGACGAGTGTTTCACTTAGGAGATGGGTGCGCTAACTCCAGGCAGGTGGGGGACAGTCACCCCGTCCTGGAGGAGTGGGAGAGCTGGCTCGGAGCATGGCAGTGTTCCAGCAGTCAGCGAATGGGGAGGGAGGTTTAGGAAAAGAGGTGCTGTGAGAAAGCCACTGGGGAGCCTGGGTGGGCCACCGCATCGGGATGCTACTCAGAGCTTCAGGACAGAGAGAGGAGGGAACCCAAGTGAGCTGGCCTGGCTGCCTGGCAGGCCCACCGGCCTCCGCGTTTGCACCCAGTGTGGTCTCTCGGCTCTGTCAGCACCTCTCCTGGGGTGGAGAGTGCCTTCCCTCCCCAGGCAGGCCTTCCACTCTGGACCGCATTGGAGACAGTGTGTCCAGACACTGGGTTTGAATGTCTCCGACAGCTCCCAGTGATTCTTCAGAGTCACAGGTGTCATCTGGAATTTCCTCAGAAAAGGGACAGCACACACAACCCACAACATACATGTGCCGTCAGTCTAGGCACACCTGGGGTCTAGGCACACCTGGGGTCTAGGCACACCTGGGGTCTAGGCACACCTGGGGTCTGGGCCACGCTTCCTCTCCTGGGCCAGCGCTCAAGAGCAAAGCCCCGGGGGCCACGTGCTCTTGGGCCTCATTCGTCAGCTATCACTGACCCGGCTCTGGTGTCCAGGGCCACCCCGACCTTATCCAATGTCCCCTCGGGATGGACTCCAGCTCCATCACCCCCAGGCGGCCCTCTGTCCATCTCTGCTCTCCAGTGCCCACCTCCTGCCTGGATGACATGGCCCAACTCCAAGCCCAAGAAATAACGCCACACACTGCCATCTTCCTAAAGGTCGTTTTATTGTAAAACCATAAATACAACACTGACATGAAATCATTTATTTAAGCAACTGATTCTCTCTAACCATTAAAAGGATGTCTTTTCGCCTTGGCATCAACCAACCGGGAAATAATGTTGCAAGAATTCAGGGGAGGAGGGTAGGGGGTGTTGAATTTTGGGCTGGGGTTTTTGGTGATTTAAGGAACCAAGTGGACCCTTCCTCTTCACCCTAGGAATGTCCCACTTTTGGACAAGAACAGACAGGTAAAAACAGCAACATTTAAACAGCTCAGGTTTAAATTTTATTACTTTGTGAAAAAAAAATTTTTTTTTCTGTTCCTTTCCTCCATTTGACATCAGTAAAAGTTTTAAACACCACAAAACTGATTTGGCTATAAATGGAGAAACGGTACCCAAACCAAAATGAAACCGAAAACCCAAAGGACAAACAGAAAACCCTAAATAAACCCTCAAGTTTGGTCTCGGGGGTTTACAAATCACAAGAACCATCAACTCAACCCCCATGCAACGTGACTTCTTGTAGAGCTGCTGGATCCACATGGACGACACAGGAGACCGCAAACAACGTCTTTTGTTAATTAACACAGCAAGGGTGACACTAGGTAACTTTTTTTTTTTTAATACAGTACATGGTACACAGGGTCCCAAGAAAACCCTCACAAACCCCTTGTGGAGACTTGAGCCAAGCACTGGCTGCTTATAAAAATATTGTGTTGCTACAAAAGTATAAATTAATGCTACCGGTATTAAGAAATATTAAACACATAAAACTTATAAGGATTAAGAAAAATATTCATTAATACCTGTAGAAAACTCTGGCCTAAAAAAGATATTTTTTTTGTGTGTTTCTTTTTTTTGTAAATTTTTTTTTTTTTGTATTTTTTTAAGATGACTTGAGTTTCTTGCACTCGAAGAGAGAGACACAGTCAGATGTGCCCACGGTATTGCCTAGAACGTCTTTAACTACTGAGAAAGGATGGGTATGCACACACGTGGTTACTGAGCGGGGGCCTGGGAGGGAGGGGGCACCAAGGCTTTTGTAAGATTTACCTGATGTGAAAGAATCACTGACATGAAGTCATGGAGGGGGAAAAAAAGGTAGGGTCATCAGAGAACAACTGAAAATAATTTATGCTCTTTAAAAAATATCTCTGCTTCAGGTGGTTGTACAAAATGACCTCCTGATGCTTGGAATCTGAATGGCCCTGGACATGCTGCCCAGTGGGTCTGGGAGCTTCCAGCCCCGTGGGGCCCTCTGTCTCCTGGCTGGCGAGTTCCAGCCCTGTGCCAGTCCATGAGCTCACTCACCTCTTTGGAACCCGGCTACCCCGTCTGGGACCCCATTTGGGTGGGAGGGAAGGGTCCTAGGTGGGGACCGGCTGGCACCTGGGTTGTGGGAGGAGCCCCCCTTCCGGTTGGCCTCAGACTCCATGGTCTCCGCCAACCTGGACTTCAGGAAGTGCCACAGGGATCCCAGGCCCCTGAGGTTGCGGACAAGGCTGGGCTGTGCCCCTAAAAGGAACTTTGGTTCGAAGAGACGAAGGTGCCCGGTGGGATGTGTGGGTGGGGAGGCCCCCGGGGGGTCCTGATGCTGACACCCAACTGCAGACCTAGCACATCCTTCTCGGTACCGGAGTCGAATCTTTAAAGCAATGCCCATGGTGGTGGCAGCGGTGGGGCGTGAATACACAAATAGCAACCTGATGCCCTTCACTCTCATCAAAGCGGGAGCAGGTGCCTCTTTGCACAGAACCACAGGGCCCCTCTAGAGAATGATGGGGCTCCACAGACTACGATCCTCAAACCCAAACAAGAGAGGAAGGAAAACAACAGCTACAACAACAAGATGCTCCAGAAAACCCCGAGAGGGGAGAACTGGGAAGGGAAATGCAAGAGGGAAAACGCTGTATCATTGGTTCACCATAACTGGCCTAGCAAACATTAGCCACAGTGACGAGGGGGCAGGCCCCTTCCCAACTGGATAGAGGGGGCCAAGGCGGGGCTGGCAGGGCCCAGACAGGGGCCCCCTCCCCACCTACTGTCTCAGGGGACAGCCTGAGCCTCCCTTAGCCTCTTGGTTTCACCTAAGCCAGCAGCCTTTCTAGAAGCCCTCCTCTAGGTACATCCCAGGCACAGAGGTGCTGCCACTGTTCCCCAGACAAGGGCAGAACTAGGAACTTGCCCCAGCTCCACGGGGGCAGGAGACACCCATCTGTGCCCTGGATGCACCTCACCTCATCTTTGCCAGCACACCCGTCGTCATGGCAACATCCCAGTACCGTCCCCTTCTAGGTCATTCCTCACGGGACCTCCCTTCTCCGTCAGCATCCCAGGTTCGTTCCAAACCTTCCCTGTGAAGCTGTGGCCTCCCAGAGTGCCTGCGGCATCCCCGACAGCTCTTTGGGTGCCCACTTTCCAAGGAGTTAAGTCCAAGTTCAAGGACAAGCCTGGGTGACCCCTAAGGACAGAGGGTTAGCTTCACGGTGGAAAACATGCCTTGCAGAGTTTTTCTCTGGTGTTTCTTGAAAGTGCAGGAGAGAAATGAGCAAGCTGAAGGACAGAAGGCTCACCAGCCTACAGAGCTGATGTCCAAGAGTCCCTTCCAGAAATTGGGAGATGTAGAGCTTCTCAACTGCGTCATTGGACGGCTCTCTCCTCACCAGGAAACCTCAGCACCCTTTTCTCAGCCAAGAGCCAAAGCTGGATGCCAACCATGAAGCTGCCAGGCAGGGTGATGGCAGTGTCCTCGCTCACAGACACAGGAGGTGGTTTTCTATGCCGTGAACCCTGAAATGAAGAGTAGCCATAAGGAGCTTCATCTGATGGCCCCTCTGTTTCCTGGTTTCTAGCTACTATCTGGAGGGAGGCCTGGCTGGTAGACCTGGGCAGAGGGAAGAACCATGTTGGCACAAGTCCAGGCATCCATTCATGACAACTGGGATGGCACGCCGGCTCTTGGTGGAGCAGAGACCCCTTGGTTACTCCACATCTGTGGCACCACCCACGAGGCTATGGTCCTTGGCTTGGGCTTTGGTGGCAAAGCCGACTGGCCTCAGAGGAGGCGGGAAAACCCTGCAGAGTCAACGTGTGTTTTCTCCACTTCCTCGCTGGGGTCCGTGCATGTCAGCAGCAAGGCCCCTTCTGTCCTGGGAATCACACACTTCTGGCAAACTGTGTCCAAGTCAGCAGGCAATCGACTGCCTTGAGCTGCAGAGTCCCATAGTGGTCAGTGGCCACAGAACTGGGAGGCAGAAGACAGAAGGTCCATGTCAGGGCAGGCGCCAGGAGATGAACTGGAAGAGCCGACCTCAATCCTTTGGCTGAGCTAGAATTTGGATAGGGTGGATATTGCTGGAGACGAGGGGCCAGTGGCTGAGCCTGTGAGATCTTTGGGTTTTATTAAGCTGTTCACTGCAAGGGGATCTGCAGTAGGCAAGCTGCCTGCGTGAGAAATCAGATGGAGGGGGGGCACCTTGGTACAGCCCTTCCTGTTGGCAACAAAAGTGTCTGAAGGATGAAAGACTGGAAGAAAGAAATGACTACCTGCGACCCTGTGCCCGTTATCTGGATGAGGCAGTCCCAGGAGACAGCCTTCAGAAACCTAGTGGCACTCACATCTTCTCTGCAGAGCAAACCAAGCCCTAATGATCAAACTGAGGTGGAAAGGAGGGACAGAACCGGAGGTGACATGTGTAACTAAATACCTGGATTTTAGTAAGACTTCTCAAAATTTCATGCTGGAGGGCAGACATTCCCGAGTTCCAAGAAGGACGCGGATACTTGGGCTTGGTCCTGATGGCTTTGCAAGACAGTGAAATGACGATCTGAGAGTGGCCCCTAAAATGAGGCAAGACCAGCACAGCTCCCTGCTCAAAAGGAGAGAGAGGATGGGCTCTGAGGCTTGACTCCCACCAACTACACAACACAGCCAGCTTCCACCCTCCTATGTGGCTCAGAGTACCAGGTCTCCCCAGCAGCAAGGCTGGGAGCCTTTGGTTGTAGGCATCTCACCCATCAGCAAGCCTGCAGCCACCTTCTGGAAGATCTCCCAAAGTCTCATCAAATAGCCTGTCAATGCTCCCATATACTACAGAATGTGACATGAGGTGACTGTCCAGTGCAGATAAGAGGCTTTTCTGATGGTGTGACACCCCTTGGAAATGTTGCAGAGTAAATGCCCAGAACTTCTCTGGGAAAGGAAATGGCATGGTGGTTCCTGAGACCATGGCTTGCTGCAGTGAATGTGGAAATGACCCTCTGGGACGCATTTCAGTACGTCCAAGATCCAGAGGGTTAGTTCTCATGAGGCAAATTGAGCAGGCTTGGCACCTGGGACAGTGTTCTGGTCCATGATCCTAAGCCTTGAGTTTTTAAATTAACTTAACTTCCCCAACTACTGCCATGGACCGGGGAGAGGGGAGAGGGCTGTTGTACAGTGCTTTTTGAAATCGAGGTATCTCGCAGTTGAACAATGTTTTATTACTAAGGAGGGATGTGGTGGACTTGGTCAGCCCCCCAGGATGGTAGAATGTGCCTTTGCAAATGGCACCCCCGGCAACGGTGGGCACCGAGGGGATACTGGACCACCAGTATATATTCACTGAGAGGTGGGGTGGGAGGCTGAGCACTGATCCTGACTAAACCACCTCTTGAGAGGGGAAAGGGTCACCCTGTTGGCATTTAGGCTAAGTGTGTGGAACTGAAACCGCTCACTGAGGAAGAAAAGCCTAAACCCATCTTTCACACATCAAGCTGAATGTGGCCTAATGCCATTCCACCCTCAAACATCCATCATTTGGCCTGCAAGGCACCGTGCTCAATTACCGTCCTAGAAGGAGGGCCGAGGCTCATGTGGGGGACCCCCAGGGCCGTGGGCAGTGGAACCCCTGGAATCTCCGGGGTCCTGGGGAGGAAGAGGAGGTTGTGGGTCTGAGGTGTGATGGATGTGAACATGGATCAACTCAGGATTCCCTGCTGAGCCGGAAGGGTCAGTGACGCGGCAAGTAGTGTAATGCACTCTGGGTACAGAAATCAGACATTCGCAGTACCAGACGCAGCGAGCCAGGAGGGTGTTCTTCCACTTACAGTCAGCACTCCTAAGCCACATGTTTCTCTGTGACTTCCACCAAATCCCACGTCTGCCAAGACCTGTGACTCCAACACCTCTCCTGGTCTCCAAACAGCACAGCCAAGTTCATGGTCTTGGCTGTTTCAAATACAGGAAAACTGGACCGTACAGGGAAGGTTGATAAAAACCTCAGGATACTGAATACACCACTGAGATGAGCTAGTTTACAGTGTGACTTGAGGAACAAAAAGGGCAATCAAAAACAAGAAAACAAAAACACAAAAAACCCTCCAAAATATAAGTTATAGACATTCAGTGCCTCCTAGCAGAGTCTAAATCAAATTTGAAAAAAAAAAAAAGGCAAAAACTGCTAAAATGTTAGGAAAAAAATTATTAAGGAGTGGAGACAGTTATCTTATACTTCTTTGAAAATGTCTTTTTTTTTTCTTATATTAAAAAGCAAAAGGTCAGTTTTATATTCTTAAAAGTCTCCTTTCCTGATTTGGGGAGATAGATAGGTGTGTTTCTAAGGCGGCTGCCCCCTGACACCCAGGGGTATCATAAAGGCAGCAGCTCAATGCCCTGAAGGTGAACGAGAACAAAGTCCAGTGCAGAAGCTGTCCATCTGATGCAGTTTGGAGAATCCATGGCAGGGCAGCTGGGGAGGAGTGGGGCGTGATAGGGTCAGGAAGACTGGGGCGGGGTGGCGGGCAGTAGGGGGACCACAGGGTAAGGACAGAGAGCGTCAAGTCACTTCAGATCTCAGCTGCCTGAACATTTCACAACATCAGTTTGTACAATCTGCACACCTGAAAATGGAGTCTTTTAAAGCCCCCTCACTGAGAAAAGGAAGTGAAGCGTCTTCCCTCTTTCCCAAACACGCAGCTTTCCTGACACGCCCAGTTTAATGCACACATGCCCACGAGGGGCCGTGCATGCATGCACCAGGGGAGTATGTGTGTGCACGCGTGTGCAACACTTCAGCAGCCATGCAGACGAGCACAGAGCTGCCCGTGCACACACGTGCACACACACACTGAAAAAAAGCACTTAAGTTTCCAGGGGGCATTTATAATGAGGTCCACAGTGTTTAGAACTTAAATTCCTTTTCTTTGTTTGCGACAGTGTTGTGTGGGTATTTTTCCTTCTTCTTTGAACGTTCTCTTTTCTTTCTCTCTTTCATCTTTTTTTTCAATCTGGAAGTCTTAAAGCATGTTGGATTTCAGAAACATGAGTTTGTTCATATCTTCTGGACTGAGCAGTCGCCTCCTTTTGATGAGAAGTGCTTGTTCACACATATTTACACACCCACTCCTGGCCCCCACGGCCGGCACCGCGAGGAGCCAGAAGGCGAGCTTGGCGAGTTTCGTGTGCTTTTGGGTCACGCACGACCAGTACTGGAAGAGATCGGGGGTGGCCTGGAAGAGGGGCTCCTGCAGGTAATCGTACACTTCGTTCTTCCCGAGCCGGTCGTCCTCATGGGTGGCAGGGTTTTCTCCGGGCGTGGAGCGGGGCTTCTTGGCTGCGGGCTCGAAGTCGGCCTCCTCAGTCCAGGACTCCTTGACCTCGTTGATGAGCTCGCACACCTTGCCGATGATCTCCTCGTGCTGGTAGGGGGGGACGGGCCGCAGCTTCTGCTGCGGGTCCAGGATCATGGCTACCTTGTGTGCCGGGTGCACCTTGAAGTTCTCCTTGAGCGCCTCCAGGAAGAGGTGGCACAG
>SJXQ01003802.1:0-17893 GCA_006408695.1 Aepyceros melampus | reverse complement strand
GCTTGCTCACGGTGCCTGCGTCGTTGGCCTTGGCCGTGAACAGCTTCTCCAGCCTGACGTAGGTGGGGAGCACCAGCTGCAGGGTGGGCTGGCTCTCGTTGCTCAGCTCGATGACCGCCTGCTTCACCGGCGTCAGGATGGCGGCCAGGTTGCTGAGCAGGTGCTTGTTGAGGCTCTGGATGAGGTTCATCTTCTTGGCCCGGCTGTAGAACTCGCAGATCTGCTCGTAGCGCTCGGCACCAGCAGCAGCGAGTCCGTGACTGAGTTCCAGCAGGGTGGCGGCGAGGTCTCCTCCAGCGAGCCGAAGGTCTCCTTGGCGAGGCCGGTGGAGCCTGCCAGGTCCTCGCACACGCTGAGCAACTCGATGACCTCGTGCATGCTACGGGCCTGCAGCGTCCGCTTGCTCAGCACACTCTGCACCACCGAGTTCAAGGCACAGGCTGAGCAGCGCAGGCACATGCCGGCCTTGGAGAAGGCAGACGCGCTCACCCGGCAGTCCGTCACGTACACTGTCCTGATCTCCGACATCACGAACTCCGACAGCACGTTCTGCACCCAGTGGTGCACAAGGTCGCCGCTGTCGCGAATGTCCGCGCCCTTCACGCCCAGCACGTAGCTCTTGATGTGGTTGCCCTCGGCCTGGTAGGCCGTGAGGATGTAGCAGGAGTCGGGGCCAACGCTCTGCGAGTGGCAGGTCACACCGATGCCCAGGCAGGCGTTGCTGCCCAAGGCGCACGTGACCTTCACCTTCACCTGGTTGTACATGCGCGGCAGGTGCTTCAGCGCCAGCGTGTTGAAGTTGCCCAGGATCTCGGTGACCGAGAAGGCCCCGTAGCGGGCGCCGCTGTCCACCAGCGTCTGGGCCAGCTTCAGGAACTCCTTGCCGCTCACCACGCTCAGGGCACCCAGGTCGGCACACATGACCCGCAGCAGCCGCTCTGCGATGTTCTGTCGCTCCTTCTCGGGGATCGTGCTGTTGGGGGTCAGACCACTGGTCGTGGCTGGTGGGGGGTGGGGACACAAACAGAGGCGTGATCAATCCTGGCATTCAAGGCTCCTTGGTCTGGCCGCAGCCTAATACTCAAGCATCTAGTATTAGGAATTATGAAGTGATTTCATCTTGTGTGCAAACTGATGGTCGTGGCAAGTCTTTAACATGTGACAGTCTCCCGGGAATGAAGTTCTGTGATTGACTAGTAATGCCTGCCATGGGCACGGGAACAGAGGGTAGTGGTATGTGTGCAAATATTTGCTGCATTGCCATTCACCTCGACCTCTGAGGCTAACTAGTCTAACCTGTTCCTCAAGACAGAAACAGCCTGATACAGAAGGCATTAGTGAAAAGATACCTGAGGCCACAGTGTCAGGAAAAAGCAGACCAGAGGAATTGTGGGGAGTGGATTGTAATTCTGATTCTGTCATGAATTTGTGTTCTCTGATCACAAATAGATCAGGTCTCCCCAGGCCTCCTCTGTCCGTCCAGTGAGGTCAGAATTCCCATCAACTAGGACTCAGGTGTGAAAGTGCTTGGTAAACCGTTATGCGTGGTCTCGCATCACCATGGGAGGTACAGGGGTGGGGAGGGGGCCAGAGGGGAACAAGCAGGGGGAGGGGCTGGAGCAGACTTCCACCAGTCCCCAGCATCCGCCTGGGAAAGACCTACTGTTGTTGGCGCTGTTCCTCTGGGCTTGGGGCTTCCACTTCTCCTCCACAACAGCAGGGGGTGATCGGGACTGGTTGGAGGCGATGTTGTTTTCATTGTCCGCTGTGGGCACAAAGGGGACAGTGTATTTCCCTGAAGCGCCAGAGGCCTGTCAGCTAACAAGGAGAGGACTAGAGCCTGCAAGTGAAGGCGAGACTGATCTCTGGGACTCGGGCCTGGGTTCAAATCCTGGCTCCTCAGACAACTATCTGATAAGCATCATTTTCAACACTTGGAAGAATGAAGATAACTCCACAATTGCTGGAAGAACTAAGAAGAGATAGTATACAGGGAAAGACACAGTGTCCAGCATGAAGCAAGCACTCGGGGAATGGGAAGTGCTGTGTTCTGAGTCTGGATGGGAGGCTCCCCAACATCCACAAGTACAAAGTTCTGAGACTGGGGAAGGGGTGCCCATTACACCCCAAGAGGCAGAAAGCATCTCACACCCTTGCTTCTTTGAAGTGTGTCTTTTTGTCTTTTTAGTGTATTTACTAGAAACTTAATTAGATGAACACAGCAAAAGCAAAGCACTATATGAGGTAAAGTATATAATTTGCAATCCCCTCATTACATGCAGAAGGTGAAACTAAAGAGCACACATAGGAAAGGATTTGCTCGGGATCATACAGAAAACCAGCAGCAGAGCTGGGACGGACAGCCCAGGTCCTTTGGTACCTGGGTGTGTTCTCCATGAATTCCCCTAATTTTTTTTAACCTGTACATTTACACTGGTATTCAGTTTTAAGTGATGGGCACACGCCATACCCTTCTATGCACGGTCACTTCTTGACATTTTTGTAGAACTGTTTCTAAGTGGAAATTATGTAACGACCACACCATGTGGTACTGCACCATACTTTACCAATTGTTAACTAAACCCTAGGTCCTGAGCTTCAGGGCTGTGCCATTTCCAGTATGACTATTCTGCTAAGAACCTATTTGCCCACTACTCTAACACTGTTTTTCTTTCTCTTTTGTTGTTGTTGTGGGTGTACTTCCTTGAGACACCATCTGACAGGCAGAATTCACAACCTGAGGCTGTCAGTGGGTCAGTGGTCTCTGTTCAGCATTGCCAGACACTGTTCTTCCTTTCTTCTCAATTTAAGACATCAGACCTTAGAGGTCAATGCCAGAATTTTCATACCTAGAAAAGAGAATTCTTCAACTTCTACATAGTCACAGTCAGCCAGCTAGAAGGGGAGGGGGCCAGAGGGGAACAAGCAGGGGGAGGGGCTGGAGCAGACTTCCACCAGTCCCCAGCATCCGCCTGGGAAAGACCTACTGTTGTTGGCGCTGTTCCTCTGGGCTTGGGGCTTCCACTTCTCCTCCACAACAGCAGGGGGTGATCGGGACTGGTTGGAGGCGATGTTGTTTTCATTGTCCGCTGTGGGCACAAAGGGGACAGTGTATTTCCCTGAAGCGCCAGAGGCCTGTCAGCTAACAAGGAGAGGACTAGAGCCTGCAAGTGAAGGCGAGACTGATCTCTGGGACTCGGGCCTGGGTTCAAATCCTGGCTCCTCAGACAACTATCTGATAAGCATCATTTTCAACACTTGGAAGAATGAAGATAACTCCACAATTGCTGGAAGAACTAAGAAGAGATAGTATACAGGGAAAGACACAGTGTCCAGCATGAAGCAAGCACTCGGGGAATGGGAAGTGCTGTGTTCTGAGTCTGGATGGGAGGCTCCCCAACATCCACAAGTACAAAGTTCTGAGACTGGGGAAGGGGTGCCCATTACACCCCAAGAGGCAGAAAGCATCTCACACCCTTGCTTCTTTGAAGTGTGTCTTTTTGTCTTTTTAGTGTATTTACTAGAAACTTAATTAGATGAACACAGCAAAAGCAAAGCACTATATGAGGTAAAGTATATAATTTGAATCCCCTCATTACATGCAGAAGGTGAAACTAAAGAGCACACATAGGAAAGGATTTGCTCGGGATCATACAGAAAACCAGCAGCAGAGCTGGGACGGACAGCCCAGGTCCTTTGGTACCTGGGTGTGTTCTCCATGAATTCCCCTAATTTTTTTTAACCTGTACATTTACACTGGTATTCAGTTTTAAGTGATGGGCACACGCCATACCCTTCTATGCACGGTCACTTCTTGACATTTTTGTAGAACTGTTTCTAAGTGGAAATTATGTAACGACCACACCATGTGGTACTGCACCATACTTTACCAATTGTTAACTAAACCCTAGGTCCTGAGCTTCAGGGCTGTGCCATTTCCAGTATGACTATTCTGCTAAGAACCTATTTGCCCACTACTCTAACACTGTTTTTCTTTCTCTTTTGTTGTTGTTGTGGGTGTACTTCCTTGAGACACCATCTGACAGGCAGAATTCACAACCTGAGGCTGTCAGTGGGTCAGTGGTCTCTGTTCAGCATTGCCAGACACTGTTCTTCCTTTCTTCTCAATTTAAGACATCAGACCTTAGAGGTCAATGCCAGAATTTTCATACCTAGAAAAGAGAATTCTTCAACTTCTACATAGTCACAGTCAGCCAGCTAGAAGACTCTGGGATGGGCATTCAAGGAATATTTTGCAGCCACTAGAAAGGTGGCTGTGTACCCTGGAGAAACATGTGAAAATGCATAAGATAATGAAAAGCACACTCTAATCAGAATTTCATATGTATTCTTAGAGATATGTACTTTAAGCTCACAAGTCAAAGAATGAACAGATTTATGCATCAAAATCTATGGGGAGGGGACTTTCACTTCTGCCCATTAAGGATGCCCTACCATAGGAACTGCTCTCCAGCTACAAACAACCACTGATCATGATACAACTGCTTCCAAACAGGCAACCTGGGGTGTGAGCCCAGAAAAAGAACCAAATGTGGTGAGCTCTCTGACTGCCCTGCTTACTGCCTGGAGGCAGGGAATTGAACAAGACAGTGGTCACCTTTAAGAGACAGAGATCAAAATTCAGGCAGAGACAGCTAGAATTTACAGGAAAAAGTACTAAGGCAGAGGAAGTGTCAGGAAGAGAGAGCCCTGGAGATTGTAGGGGGTTCCCTGGAGTCTTTGATGAAACTAATCTGCCTATTGCTGTTTAGAGCCTAAGTTGTGTCCGACTTTTTGCGACCCCATGGACTGTAGCCAGGCTTTTCCCTGGCAAGAATACTGGAGTGGGTTGCAATTTCCTTCTCCAGGGCATCTTCCTGACCAGGGATCAAACCTGCACCTCCTGCACTGACAGGTGAATTCTTTACAACTGAGCCACCTGGGAAGCCCAAAACATACGACCAAATTCCACAGGAATGGGGGAAGAATCATTAAAATGCAGTAGGATGATAATTCCTAGGGCTACCACACTGGGGAAGTCACCTGTGTTCCCTCAACCAGAATGGAGAGACCAACCTCAATGCACGAGAAATTGGACAGTCCCCTTGTATGCGTGCGTATATGCTACGTCACTTCAGTCATCTCCTCTGTCCATGGAATTTTCCAGGCAAGAATACTGGAGTGCATTGCCATGCCCTCCTCTAGGGGATCTTCCTAACCCAGGGATTGAACTCTTGTGCCTCCTGCATCGGCAGGCGGCTTCTTTACCATTAGTGCCACCTGAGAAGCCCTGGACAGTCCCATTATAATGCAGCTAAATTAGCCATAGATTAAGCGCTACCCTAGACCTGCTCTAATACATTTTAAGAACAAGCCTCAAATGTATTAAAGTGATTCCAGTTAACAAACTGTAAGCCAAGTTTAATAGTCTCTAAAAAATAAAAACTAGCACCTAACAATATGAAATTCACAATGTCATTCATCTAATCAGTACCGGACATTCAAAATTGTAGGCAAATATGACCTATAACCAGAAAAAAAAAAACCCAAACCTAATCAATAGAAACAGACCTAGTTAGGATAGAGATGATATATTTAGCCAATAAGAATCTTACAATAGCAGTTGTAACATCATAAATACGCTCAAGATATGAAGGGAAACATGAATAGCATAAGGAGAGAAATGGGAGATGTAAAAAAGAGCAAACTAAATTACACTCAAGTGGAACTTCTGAATATAAAAATAAGTGGTATAGGAAAATACACTGTATGGGATAAAAACTAATTAGATGCCCCTGAAGAAAAAAAAAAAATCAGTGAAGTTGGAGTCAGAGCAAAAAAAAAATATATATATACTGGATATATATATATATCTCCAGTGAAAATCAGACCGGGTAAAAGATTGTAAATATATAAATGGAGTATGGACAATATTAAGCAGTTTAACACACATATAATTGGAGTCCCAGAAAAAGGAGGTGAGGTAGAAAAAATATTTGAAGAAATGGCCAGAATTTTTCCAGATGAAAACCATAAAATCAAGTTCTAAAAGCTCAACTAACTCAAAGAAAACATCACCAAGGCACAGTATCATAATAAAATTATTGAAAACCAGTGACAGGAACAGCCAGAGAAGAGGAAAAATTAAGTACAGGTGAACAAAAATAAGAATAACAACAGACCCAGCAGGCAACAGAACAAAGTTAAAGGAGAATGTCAATCTAAATTCTAAGGGCTGCCCTAGATGAATGGATAAAGAAGATACCATAGTGCAATTGATATAAATTATATTAATACAATGGGATATTACTCAGTCATAAAAAAGAATGAGAGACTTCCTGTGGTCCAGTGACTAAGACTCCATGCTCTTGATGGAGGGAGCCCAAGTTCAATCCTTGCTCAGGGAGCTAGATCCCACATGCCTCAACTTAGACCCTGTACAGCCAAATAAATATTAAAGAAATGAAACAATGCCATTTGCAGCAACACGGAAGGCCTTAGAGACGATCATACTAAGTGAAGTAAGCCAGACAATGACAAATACCATATGATGTCACTTACATGTGGAATCTAAAAAAAAACAAACAAAAAAAGGATACAAATAAACTTATACACAAAACAGAAATAGACCAATGACACAGAAAACAAACTATGGCGCCAAAGGGAAAAAGGAAGGAGGGATAAATTATGAATTTGAGATGAACATATATACACTAATATACAAGGATCCACTGTATAACATGGGTAATTATATTTAATATTTTATAACAACCTATAAGGGAAAAGAATCTAAAAAAATAGATATGTATTCACAGGGATTCAGTTATGCATAACTGAATAGAACTGAATCCCTATGCTGTGCACCAGAAACTAATGCCACATTATAAATCAATTATAGTTCAATTAAAAAAACTACAAACATATTTTAAAAATAAAATAATAAAACTCTAAATCCAGTGATACTATCTTTCACAAATGGAAATAAATAAGGGAAAAAAAATCAAACCTGCAACTATAAGAAATGCTAAAGGAAGTTCTTTAGGTATAAAAAAAAATGATACCAAATAAGAATCTGGATCTACAGAAAGAAAAGAAGAGTACTGGGAACTGTATATATATGAACATAAAAGATGTTTTCCCTCATTTTTAATCTCTTTAACAAAGTAACTGACTGTTCATTGGAAAATAGTAACAATGAATTGTGGTAATTACAAGTAGTAATAAACTGTATGGCAACAATAATAGAAAGATTAGGAAGATGATACAGAAGATTTTGTTGAAAGTTTTTCACACAATATACAAAGGGGGCTAATATCTTTTGAAGGTAGACTTAATAAGTTAGAAATGTATAGTGTAAAACTGAAATAAATCATTAAAAATACTCAAAGAATTACAGTTAATAAATCCACTGTAGAGATAAAAATGGAATCATAAAAAGTTCTCAGTCCAAAGTAAGGCAAAGGAAGAAAGAACAAATGAAACAGTAAACAAATAGGAAAATGGTAGATTTAAACCCAATAATAGGCTTCCCTGGTGGCTCAGAGGTTAAAGTGTCTGCCTGCAGTGCGGGAGACCTGGGTTCGATTCCTGGGTTGGGAAGATCCTCTGGAGAAGGAAATGGCAACCCACTCTAGTACTCTTGCCTGGAAAATTCCATGGACTGAGGAGCCTGGGGGCTTCAGTCCATGGGGTTGCAAAGAGTCGGACACGACTGAGTGACTTCACCTTCACCTTCAAACCCAATAATATTGAAATCACATTAAATGTAAATGATATGATCTCCACATTCCAAATAAAAGTTAGAGAATGTCATACTTAAAAAAAAACCAAGAATCCACTCTATGCTATCTATAGGAAATCTATTTAAATATAAAGACATAAATAAGGTGAAAGTAAAAGGTTAAATAAAGGTATAAACCACAAATAGTAATGAAGAGAAGGCAGGAGATGCATGTGGTAAGTAAAGTCACTCAGTCGTGTCCGACTCTTTGTGACCCCATGGACTGTAGCCCACCAGGCTCCTCAGTCCATGAGATTCTCCAAGCAAGAATACTGGAGTGGGTTGCCATTTCCTTCTCCAGGGGATCTTCCCAACCCAGGGATCGAACCCGGGTCTCCCGTACTGGAGGCAGACGCTTTAACCTCTGAGCCACCAGGAAAGTCCATGCATGTGGTAGTATTACAGAAAAAACAGACCTCAGAACAAGAAATATGACCAGGGCTAACAGGAGACCGTGCATAATGATAAAGAAGTCAAATCACCAAGAATACATAATGATCCTATGCTGTGTGCAAGTGGTAACAGAGCATCAAAATTACATGAAGCAAAAGCTGAGAAAACTGTACCAAACCTACAACTGGAAATTTCAAGCTGTCTTCTCTTAGTAATTGTTACTCTCAGGAGAAAAGACTGAATGCAAATGGACAGACAGCGGCAGCATCAAGCAGCCCAATATGCATACAATCGGATTCCCAGAAAAAGGAGGCAGAAGAGAAAAATACTGAGATCATATGAAGTACAGTCTCTGATCATACATAGTTCAGTTCAGCCGCTCAGCCGTGTCCGACTCTTTGTGACCCCATGAATCGCAGCACGCCAGGCCTCCCTGTCCATCACCAACTCCCAGAGTTCACTCAGACTCATGTCCACTGAGTCGGTGATGCCATCCAGCCATCTCATCCTCTGTCGTCCCCTCTCCTCCTGCCCCCAATCCCTCCCAGCATCAGAGCCTTTTCCAATGAGTCAACTCTTTGCATGAGGTGGCCAAAGTACTGGAGTTTCAGCTTTAGCATCATAACTGAATTAAATTAGAATAACAAAAAGATATTTGGAAATATTTCAACTATCTGAATATTAAACATCACACTTGTAAGTAACTCAGAGGCCAAAGAAATATTAGGGAGGTCAGAAAATGCTTTGAACTAAATACTAAAACATGCAAACGTCAGATTTCAGAATCTGTGGATGCATCTAAATGAATGTTACTTATAACATTAGAAGTTTTATTAGAAAAGAATAAAGGTTTAAAATCAGTGTTACAAAGCTTCAACACTAAGAGATCTAGAGACTACGTTTAAAGAGTAAGTTGAGTCTAACATAAACAGAAGGAAATCATACAGATAAAAGCAGAAATGAATGAAACAGAACATGGATAAACACAATAGGAATCAAACTAAAAGCTAATTCCTGGTAGAAATCAGTAAAATTGATAGCCCTCTAATAAGAAAGATTAAAAAAAGAAAAGAGAAGAATGCAAATTGTTAGTAGTAGGAATGAAAGAAGGGGACATCACTACAGATGCTACACATATGAAAGGGATTAATGGGGACCTGATTGTGGGGACTTCCCTGGTGGTCCAGGTGTTAAGAATCCACCTTCTAATGCAGGTTTGATCCCTGGTCGGAGAAATAAGATCCCACATGCGATGGGGTAACTAAGCCCAAGCACTGCACCTAGAGAAGCCCCACATACTGTAGCTACTAAGCTCTAGTACTCAGGAGACTGCACACAACTAGAGAGCCCACGAGCTGCAGCTAGGACCTGATGCAGCCAAACAAGTAAATATTTTAAAAAACGACTATGAACAACTTTATGCCAATAAATTCAACCATTTAAGTGAGGCCCCAAAAAAATTAATAAACCTAAAAATATAAAGTATGTAAGTTCACTTCAGAAGAAATAGGTAACCCAAATATCTCAAGTTCTGTAATTATTAAAAATTCAGATCATAGCTCACATAATTTCCCATAAAGAACATTCCCGCATGAGTTGACTGCAAAGTTTGACCAAATATTTAAGGAAGGAATAATACAGATTCCAAACAAATTCTCCCAAGAATCAGAAGAGGAACGATCATCTCCCAATTCATTTTACAAGGCTGGTCATTACCTCAATTCAAAACTAAAGAGAAAATTGCAACAAAAGAAAGTTCAGGGATTGCCTGGTGGTCCAGTGGCTAAGACTTCACACGCCCAGTGCAGGGAGACCCCAGATTCAATCTCTGGTCAAGGAACTAGATTCTACTTGCTGCAACTAACAGTTTGCATGCCTCGACTACAAAATCCTGCTGGAAGGTCCTGTTTGCCTCAAGTAAGAGCAGGCGCTGTCAAATAAGTACATAAATAAATATTTTTTTTTAAAAAGAAACAAACTACAGACCAATATCCCTCAACATATACACAAAATGCTTAACAAAATATTGGCAAAGTAAATATAGCAATATATAAAAATAATAACACATCATGGGAGTTCCCTGGTGGTCCAGAAGTTAGGACTTAGAACTTTTACTGCTGTGCCCTGGGTTCAATCCCTGGTTTGGGAACTAACATCCCACAAACCATATGGGATGAAATAAAAAATAAAAATAATAGCACATCATGAATAAGCAAAGTTAATTCCAGAAATGGGATAGTTAATAAAAGAAAACCAACCGGTGTAATTTCCTATACTAAGAGGGAAAAAAAATAAGAAAAATCATTTTATCTCCATAGATAAAATGCACTATAAATGTGATAAAATTCAATACCCACTCATGATACAAAATCTCAGCAAACTAGGAAGAGAAGGAAACTTTTTCAACTTGATAAAGGACATCTAAAAGAATCCTTAAGTTTATTGATCTGATAGAAATAAAAAGGATTATTTATAAGGAAATACTATGAACCAATTAGACAACCTGGATGAAATAGGTAAGTTCCTAGAAAACATAAACTACAAAAACTGATTTAAGCAGCAGAAATCTGGATATATCTATACAGAAACCGAATTAGTAATCAAAGTACTGATCATAAAAAAGAAGCAAAGGAAAGCCTAGGTTCAAATGACTTCATTGATGAATTGTATTATATGTTAAAGAACTTTTCACAAATTCTTCTGAAAATAGAGGGAACAAGTCTCAACTCATTCTCTGAGGCAGGTATTATTCTGATACCAAATCTAGACTAAGATGTCACAAGAAAAGAAACTATGCCCACTATGCCTTTTGACTATAGATACAAACATCCTCAATAAAATACAGCTAACCAAATCCCACAACACATACAACAGGTTATACCCTATGACCAAGCAGCATTTATTCCAGGAATACAGGTCAGTTCAACATGCAGAAATCAATATCATATTAATAGAATAAAGGACAAAAACTACCTGATCATTTTAATTGATGCTGAAAAATTATTTGACAAAATTCAATACTCTTCCCTGGTGGCTCGGATGGTAAAGAGTCTGTCTACAATGCGGGAGACCTGGGTTCAATCCTTGGGTTGGGAAAAAACCCTGGAGAAGGAAATGGCACCCCACTCCAGTACTCCTGCCTGGAAAATCCCATGGATGGAGCAGCCTGGTAGGCTATAGTCCGTGGGGTTACAAAGAGTCGGACACAACTGAGCAACTTCACTTCACTTCACTTTAATACTCTTTCATGATAAAAACACTCAACAAACTAGGAATTGAAGGAAATTTTTCAACCTGATAAAGGGCATCTATGAAAAACCCATTGCTAACATTATAGTTAATGGTTAAACATTAAAAATCTTTCTCTTAAGATCAGGAACAAGTTAAAAACGAACACTCTATCTCTTTTATTCAACATGCATTAGAGGTTCCAGTCAGGGCAATTAGAAGAAAAGAAAGAAAGAAAAACAAAAAGAAAGGGCATCCAGATGAATGGAAGAAGTAAAATAATCTCTACTTATAGATAACAGACTACATCATTGTGTGTATAGAAAATCCTATGGAAAACACAGATACATAACTATTAGACTTGTAAATAAATTCATCAAGATTTTAAGATATAAGATCAACATATTAAAGAAATTATACTTCTGTACATTAGCAATGAACACTCCAAAAATTAAATTAAGGAAATAATTCCATTTACAATAGCTTCTAAAAGAGTAAAATACTTAGGAATAAATTATAAAATAAGATTGTACACTTAAAACTAAAAATATGTTTGAAAAATTCAAAGAAGCCTTAAATAAATGAAAAGGCATTCCATTTTCATAGATTAGAAGACAATATTGTTAAAATGGCAATATTCCCTAAATTGATCCAGATTCAACCCAATCCCTATCAAAAGTCCTGCTATCTTTTTTTTGCAGATATTGACAAGTTGATCCTAAAGTTTATGCAGAAGAGCCAAGCACTCTTGAAAATGAACAAAGCTGGAGAGCTTAGACTTCCTGATTTCAAAGCTATTATAAAGCCATGGTAATCCAGACAGTGTGGTACTGGCACAAAAACAGACATACAGAGCAATGAAACAGAATTTAGAAACCAAAAATAAACCCTCAAATTTTCAGTCAATTGATTTCCAACAAGGGTGCCAGGACAATGCAACAGGGAAATGAAGTCTTTTCAAAAAACTGAGCTGGGAAAACTGGATACTCACATGCAAAAGAATGACGTTTGATCCCTACCTCACACCACATACAAAAATTAACACAAAATGGAATATGGGCCTAAATCTAAGAGCCAAACTAGAAAGCTCTTACAGAAGAAGGCAGGAGTTAAGTCTTTGTGACCCTCGATTAGGCAGTGATTTCTTACACGACATCAAAAGCACAAACAATGAAAAAAAGTCTTCATCAGAAATTTTTGTGCTTGAGGACAGAATCAAGAAACTGAAAAGACAACCTACAGAATGGGAGAAGATATTTGTTTATAGAGGCCTCATGTCTCTACAGAGATAAAATTATCTCTTACAACTCAGTAATAAAGAACCCCTAAAACACCCAACTGAAAAATGGGCAAAGGATTTGAACCGACATTTCTCCAAAGGAATACTTATATGGCCAATAAGCACATAAAAAAATGTTAAACATCATTTGTCATCAGGAATACACAGAAAAGGAAAGATACACTCATCTGAATGCAGAGTTCCAGAGAATAGCAAAGAGAGATAAGAAAGCCTTCTTCAGCAATCAATACAAAAAAATAGAGGAGAACAACAGAATGGGAAAGACTAGAGATCTCGTCAAGAAAATTAGAGATACCAAGGGAACATTTCATGCAAAGATGGGCTCAATAAAGGACAAATGGTATGGACCTAACAGAAGCAGAAGATACCAAGAAGAGGTGGCAAGAATACATAGAAGAACGATACAAAAAAGATCTTCATGATCCAGACAACCAAGATGGTGTGATCACTGACCTAGAGCCATATACCCTAGAGTGCGAAGTCAAGTCAGCCTTAGGAAGCATCAGTACAAACAGAGCTAGTGGAGGTGATGGAATTCCAGCTGAGCTATTTCAAATCCTAAAACATGATGCTGTTAAACTGTTGCACTCTATATGCCAGCAAATTTGGAAATCTCAGCAGTGGCCACAGGACTGGAAAAGGTCAGTTTTCATTCCAATCTCAAAGAAAGGCCATGCCAAAGAATGTTCAAGCTATTGCACAGTTGTACTCATCTCATGCACTAGTGAAGTAATAACTCAAAATTCTCCAAGCTAGACTTCAACAGTACGTGAACCGAGAACTTCCAGATGCTCAAGCTGGATTTAGAAAAGGCAGAGGAACCGGAGATCAAATTGCCAACATCTGCTGGATCACAGAAAAAGAAAGAGAATTCCCCAAAACATCTACTTCTGCTTCACTGACTATGCTAAAGCTTTTAACTGTGTGAATCACAACGAACTGTTGAAAATTCTTAAACAGATGGGAATACCAGACCACCTTACCTGCCTCCTGAAGAATCTGTATGCAGGTCAAGAAGCCAACAGTTAGAACTGGACATGAGACAACGGACTGGTTCCAAATTGGGAAAGGAATACACCAAGTCTGTATACTGTCACCCTGCTTTTTAACTTATATGCAGAATATAGCATGTGAAATGCTGGGGTGGATGAAGCACAAACTGGAATCAAGATTGCAGGGAGAAATATCAATAAGCTCAGATATGCAGATGATATCAACCTTATGGCAGAAAGCAAAGAGGAACTAAAGAGCCTCTTCATGAAGGTAAAAGAGGAGAGTGAAAAAGCTGGCCTAAAACTCAACATTCAAAAAACTAAGATCATGACATCTGGTCCCATGACTTCAAGGCAAATAGATGGGGAAACAATGGAAACAGTGACAGACTTTATTTTCTTGGGCTCCAAAATCACTGCAGATGGTAACTGCAGCCATGAAATTAAAGGATGCTTGCTCCTTGGAAGAAAAGCTATGACAAACCTAGACAGCATATTAAAAAGTGGAGACATTACTTTACCATCCAAGATCCCTATAGTCAAAGCTATAATTTTTCCAGTACTCATGTATGGATGTGAGAGTGGGACCATAAAGAAGGTTGAGCACCAAAGAATTGGTGCTTTTGAATTGTGGTGTTAGAGAAGACTCTTGAGAGTCCCCTGGACTGCAAGGAGCTCAAACTAGTCAATCCTAAAGAAAAGCAATCCAGAATATTCATTGGAAGGACTAGAATGAAAGTGGAAGCTTCAGTTCATTGGAAGCTCCAATACTTTGGCCACCTGATGTGAAGAGACTACTCATTAGAAAAGACCCCAGTGCTGGGAAAAACTGAAGACAGGAGGAGGAGAAGACGACAGAGGACGAGATGGTTAGATGGCATCACTGACTCAATGCAAATGAGTTTGAACAGGCTCTGGGAGATGGTGAATGGCAGGGAAGCCTGGTGTGTTGCAGTCCATGGAGTTGCGAAGAGTCAGACACGACCGAGCAACTGAACAACAATACTACACAGATTTAAATAACAATGAGATATCAGTTAATGTGTGCGTGTGTTAAGTCACTTCAGTTACGTCTGACTCTTTGTGACCCTATGGATGGTAGCTTGCCAGGATCCTCTGTCTACAGGATTCTCAGCAAGAATACTGGAATGGTTGCCATGCCCTCCTCCGGGGATGTTCTCGACCCAGGGATTGAACCCACATCTCCTTTGGCTTCTGCACTGCAGGCAGATCCTTTATCTGAGCCACTGGGGACACCTCTCACTTAATGTAGCAGTCCCTAAGCGTTTTGGCACCAGGGATCAGTGTCATAGAAGACAATTGGTTTTAGGATGACTCAAGCACACTGCATTTACTGTGCACTTTATTTCTATTATTATTATTATACATATCAGCTCCACCTCAGATCACCAGGCATTAGATGCTAGAAGATGGGGAGCCCTGACTTAACAAGCATTACAATGGCTATAACCAGTCAGATAATAACAAGCGTTTTCAAGGATGTGGAGAAGCTGGACCCCTCATACACTGTTGGTGGGAATGTGAAAATGGTGCGGACATTTCAGTAAACAGGGGCAGCTCTTCCAAAGGTTAACTGCAGACTGATTGTATGATCCAGAATACCCACTGCTAGGTATCTACGCAGTAGTTAAAGACACGTCTACACAGGGACTTGCACTTGGACATTCCCAGCAGCTTTATTTCCGTAAAAGCTCCAAACTGGAGACAGCGTAAAAGTCCATCCGTTGGGGAAAGTGAAGTGAAGTGAGGTCGTTCAGTCGTGTCCAACTCTTTGTGACCCCGTGGACTGCAGCCCACCAGGCTCCTCCATCTATGGGATTCTCCAGGCAAGAGTACTGGAGTGAGTTGCCATTTTCTTCTCCAGGGGATATTCCCAACTTAGGGAGCAAACTCAGGTCTCCCGCATTGTAGGCAGACGCTTTAACCTCTGAGCCACCAGGGAAGCCTGGGAATGGGTAAACAAACTGTGGTATATCCAGACAATAAAATACTAGTCAGAAACTAAGACTAGTATCATAGAATATAAATGGGTCTCAAAAGTATGCTAAGTGAAAGAAGTCAGACACCCAAGTCAGACACAAGAGACTAAATATATAATCTATTTATACAAAATTGCAGGCTTCCCAAATGGCGCTGTGGTAAAGAACCTGTCTGCCAATGCAGAAGACTCAGGAGACACGGGTTCGATCCCTGGGTCAGGAAGATTACCCTGTAAGAGGAAATGGCAATCCATTCCAGTACTCTTGCTTGGAGAACCCACCCCATGGACACAGGAGCCTGGCAGGCTATACAGTCCATAGGGTTCAACAGAGTCGGACACAACTTAAGCAATAATGAATGCACGCACACAAAATTCCCAAAACTATAACAAAAGCAAGCAGACAGTGTGCCAGCAGGGGGGTCTGGGAAAGGGGCCTGCTGCAAAGGGCACTTTGTGGGTCAATGGTCACATTATACATTGTGCTTATGATGGCGGTTAAATGACTATACCTTCATCAAAACCTGTCATCAGAACTCTTAAAATTGGTGAATCTTATTTATGTAAATTATAAATAAATCTGATTTTAAAATAGACTGAAAAGAAACCATTAAAAGAGGAACAGTGGTTAGCTTTGAGTAGCAAGATTATAGTTGCAGGGTGGTTCCCTCATTCTCTGCCTTTCTGTAAGTCTTGGAATCAGAATTGAAAGTGAAGTCACTCAGTCGTGTCCGACTCTTTGAGACCCCATAGATTGTAGCCTATCAGGATCCTCTGTTCCTGGGATTCTCCAGGCAAGAGTATTGGAGTGGGTTACCATTTCCTTCTCCAGGGGATCTTCTCGACCCAGGGATCAAACCCAGGTCTCCTGAACTGCAGGCAGATGCTTTACCCTCTGAGCCACCAGGGAAGCTCATATTACTCAACCTCAAATTTGATAACAATGTCTGCTGCTGCTGCTGCTAAGTCACTTCAGTCGTCCGACTCTGTGCGACCCCAGAGATGGCAGCCCACCAGGCTCCCCCGTCCCCGGGATTCTCCAGGCAAGAACACTGGAGTGAGTTGCCATTTCCTTCTCCAATGCATGAAAGTGAAAAGTGAAAGTGAAGTCGCTCAGTCGTGTCCAACTCTTAGCGACCCCATGGACTGCAGCCCACTAGGCTCCTCCATCCACGGGATTTCCAGGCAAGAGTACTGGAGTGGGGTGCCATTGCCTTGGTTGATTAATAAAAATCTTTTTTCTCCTTATCATAGATAATGCTGCTGAATGAGTGAGGCACTCAGTAAATGCTCTGTGAATGGTCTGATTTATAGCTTGAGCTGGAAACAAGGTTTATTCAGTGTGGCTGTAAGATCCCCTGGAGAAGGAAATGGTACCCCACTCCAATACTCTTGCCTGGAAAATCCCATGGACAGAGGAGCCTGGTAGGCTGCAGTCCATGGGGTCGCTAAGAGTCGGACACGACTGAGCGACTTCACTTTCACATTCCCATGTATCACAGATACACATGTTCACACATGAACAGATATACATGTCTGCAAAGGACTGGACGCAAAGCTGGAATAAAGAATGTCTCCCAGGGAGGGACCAGTCGCCGGAAGGAGAAAGCAGTTGTTTCCAGCAGCAGATGGAAAAGGAAAAACTTGTATTATTTGGTCTTATTTTAGAATGTGCCACAGTCCTCAATATTTTACATGCATCATCTCCAGAACCCTCACCCAGGCTGTAGAGAATGGTGATGAACCCACTTTACAGATGAGAAGACTGACACCCAGAAAGGTGATTAGGTAATCCCTCAAAGGGACCAGAAGTTCATTGTGGCCATTCCCACATCCTACCACTCCAAGGTGCCAATATATTTGCCTCCTAGGAAAGTCCCCAGGCCATACTTTTAGCTGAAAAGAGGCTAGAAGTGATGACCTCTGAGAGGCTTCCCCCATCTCTAATCCTCCACCCCAACCACCCTGCTGAAGAGGGCACCTGGCTGCTGAGTTCACGAGAAGGTCAGAATCATAGTCTGATTTAGTGGTTGCAGAACCTTTGGCAAGTTACTTAGTCATTTTATTTTATAATTCACACATTCTATGAAAAGAACAAAAAAATAACATAGAAATAGCATACTAAACGGTTTTATGAAGACCTACAAGATCTTTTAGAACTAATACCCAAAAAAGATGTCCTTTTCATTATAGGGGACTGG
>SJXQ01003801.1:266066-343803 GCA_006408695.1 Aepyceros melampus | reverse complement strand
CTTATACTTTAATTCCAGGCTGGATTCCCATCTGGAGCGGGAGGCTCACCACATCCACTTACTTGCCCTGGCTCTAAGTTCTGCAAAAAAAGGGGACCCACGGTGGGGCCCCTTTAGAGATTCAAGTGGACGCTGGTGGCCCACGTAGATGGTGCAAATCTCTTGTCTTGAGATTTTATTGGCTTTCCCCGTAAACCAAGTTACTCAGGCTTCTATTTTTCCACTAATTTCCTACTATCCTATCCTATCCTGAGCTATCCTATCCTGTCCTATCTTGCCCGCTCTGTCCTCGCTTTGAATATCCCTTGATCCACCGGGGCTGGACCCCAGCAATTAAGTATATATTTCAAGAGTGTTTGCTACACAAACACCCTTAAAAATACAGCTGAGAACAAAAAGCAATCAATGCCTGCTCATGGGGACACACAAGAAATATCAGGGACTTATGGAAAATTGTCTTCCAACAATATAACTTGTGAGGTAGAATCAAAGACAGTTTTAAGTTTTAATTAGTGATTTTCAGCTATGATGATAGAATAATTGGGATTGGGCTTATTTCCCTATAGTAAACAATTAGAAATATGGAAATGGTTTTGATACATTGGACATCAGACAATAAAAGCTTCTAGTTCCTGAAAGAAGAAAAGTGAATGAAAGGAGAGCTCTGAATTTTCCCTGACTTTCTGCTTAGGGGCATTTTCTGGACCTGAGTGCGGTTGGGGAAATTCTAAGCAAAGCATAATAGACTTGTTGAATTAGGGTGATAAAGAAAAGAGTTCAGAGAAGCTGAAGCATATGGCATTTTTAGGAGAGACTGTCCAAAAGAAGGGAGAACGATAGAAAGCTCCAAAAATCTGCATGAGTCCCTTTTAGATGGTGTTCAAATATTATGCATTTGCATAATGCAAACTATCAGTAACCTCAGATATGCAGATGACACCACCCTTATGGCAGAAAGTGAGGAGGAGCTAAAAAGCCTCTTGTTGAAAGTGAGAGAGGAGAGTGAAAAAGTTGGCTTAAACCTCAACATTCAGAAAATGAAGATCATGGCATCTGGCCCCATCACTTCATGGGAAATAGATGGGGAAACAGTAGAAACAGTGTCAGACTTTGTTTTTTTGGGCTCCAAAATCACTGCAGATTGTGACTGCAACCATGAAATTAAAAGACGCTTACTCCTTGGAAGAAAAGTTATGACCAACCTAGATAGTATATTCAAAAGCAGAGACATGACTTTGCCAACTAAGGTCGGTCTAGTCAAGGCTATGGTTTTCCCTGTGGTCATGTATGGATGTGAGAGTTGGACTGTGAAGAAGACTGAGCGCAGAAGAATTGATGCTTTTGAACTGCGGTGTTGGAGAAGACTCTTGAGAGTCCCTTGGACTGCAAGGAGATCCAACCAGTCAATTCGGAAGGAGATCAACCCTGGAATTTCTTTGGAAGGAATGATGCTAAAACTGAAGCTCCAGTACTTTGGCCACCTTATGCGAAGAGTTGACTCATTGGAAAAGACCCTGATGCTGGGAGGGATTGGGGGCAGGAGGAGAAAGGGACGACCAAGGATAAGATGGCTGGATGGCATCATGGACTCAATGGACGTGAGTCTGAGTGAACCCCGGGAGTTGGTGATGGACAGGGAGGCCTGGCGTACTGCGATTCATGGGGTCGCAAAGAGTTGGACACGACTGCAAGACTGAACTGAACTGAACTGATAATGCAAACTCTATGAGAGTAGGTAAAAAAAAATATATTGAAAAGATCTAATATACGTAGGTCCTAGAATTTACACAGATCTGGGAGACATTCAAGTTTAACTACCCAAAAGACAGAATCCTTGTTAAATACCTGCACCATAGGTAGAGATACAAGAGGAGCTATGCTCTATTAGTGGTGCTAAACTATCATTAGATCAAAGCTACTCCAGATGTTCTCTTAAAAACTTGAAAACAAGCCTCAAAGGGATAAATTGATCACAGAAATTTACTATTTGCAGAAACAAAAGTCAATATTTTAAAGAAATAAAATCCAGTACTTGAAAACATAAAAATCACACTTGAAAAAAAATTTACTATATGTAGAAAGAAGCAGGAGAATGTGACATATTAACAGGAAGAATAGAAACAATGTAACATATTACTAATCAATATAAATATATCCAGAAATGACAGAGATGATGGAATTAAGTGGAAAGAACTTTAAAGCATCTAATATAACTATTTTTAAATGTTCAAGATTTTAAAAGAAAGCATAAGCATAATGATAGAAGAATGAAAATTTTTTTAAAGTTCCAAATGAAACTTCTAGTTAGAGACGAAAAATATAATATCTCAAATTAAAATTTCACTTTAAAGGACTAAAAGTAAGCTAGAAACTGTGAAAGAAATGATCAGTAAACTTGAAAATATAACTCTAGTAACTATCCACAATAGAGTGAAGAGGAAAAAAAGATTAAAAGTTTTAGCAGAGCATCTGTAACCTATAAGAGGTAATATATGTAACTGGAAATTCAAAAGAGAGAAAAAATATTTGAAGAAACAATAGCTTAAATTTTCTCAAATTTACTGTAAACTAAGCATTTACAGATTCAATACTCTCAACAGACTCAAGTAGGATAAACACAGAGCTTTGAAAGCTACTAAGAAAGGGGAAAAATTAAACGCTACCAGTCAGAATAAAAGCTACATTATACATAAAAAATATGGTTAAATATTAGGGCACATTTCTTGCCTGAAACTATGCAGGACAGAAAATAGTAGAAATTTTAAAATGATAAAGTTAACCTAGAATCCACAGCCAGCAATTATGTATTTTAGAAATTAAAAGTAAAATGAAAAGTTTTGCAGATTCATGAAAGTTGGGAAAATCAGCTTCAGTAAACTTACACTGTAAAAATATTAAAATACTTAGAAGGAAAATGGAATTAGTTGGAGATTTGTTATTATTTGCTAAATTGTGTCTGACTTTTTTGTGACCCTATGGACTGAAGCCTGCCAGTTTCCTCTGTCCACGGGATTTCCTAGGCAAGAATACTGAAATGGGTTGCCATTTTCTTCTCCAGGAAATCTTGACCCAGGAATCAAACTTGTGTCTCCTGCTTGGCAAGCAGATTCTTTACTGCTTTTCCACCCATAACAAAGTTATAATCTATAGAAAACAGAAGAGCAAATAAAATAGTAAATAAGTGGGTAAATGTAAGAAAATTTTTACCTTACTTTTAAAACCTCTCTCAAATATAGTCGACTAGAAACTTCCCAGGTGGTAAAGAACCCATCTGCCAATGCAGGAGACATGGAGATGCAGGTTCTGTCTCTTGGTCGGAAAGATCCCCTGGAGGAGGGGAGGGCAACTCAGTCCAGCATTCTTGCCTGGAGAATCCCATGGACAGAGGAGCCTGGCAGGCTACAGCCCATAGGATATCAAAGAGTCAGACATGACTGAAGGAACTTGGCTCTTGGCACTCAGAATCTCCAGCACATTTTGTAGCTTTCAGTGTACATGTCTTGCACATCTTATTTAAATTAATTTCTAAGTATTGTTTTGTTTTGGTGTTATTGTAAGTGGAATTACTTTCTTAATTTTATTTGACTGTTTATTGCTAGTGTGTAGATATACAAATTATTTTATGTATATAAAACATGTACACAATAATTTTATCCTCAAATAAAGATGGTTTGCAGCCATGAAATTAAAAGACGCTTACTCCTTGGAAGGAAAGTTATGACCAACCTAGATAGCATATTAAAAAGCAGAGACATTACTTTGCCAACAAAAGTCCATCTAGTTAAGGCTATGGTTTTTCCAGTAGTCATGTATGGATGTGAGAATTGGACTGTGAAGAAAGCTGAGCACCAAAAATTGATGCTTTTGAACTGTGGTGTGGAGAAGACTCTTGAGAGTCCCTTGGTCTGCAAGAAGATCCAACCAGTCCATGCTAAAGGAGATCAGTCTTGAGTGTTCTTTGGAAGGAATGATGCTAAAGCTGAAACTCCAGTACTTTGGCCACTTCATGTGAAGAGTTGACTCACTGGAAGACTCTGATGCTGGGAGGGATTGGGGCAGGAGGAGAAGGGGACGACAGAGGATGAGATGGCTAGATGGCATCACTGACTCGATGGACATGAGTTTGGGTGAACTCTGGGAGTTGGTGATGTACAGGGAGGCCTGGTGTGCTGTGATTCATGGGGTCGCAAAGAGTCGGACACAACTGAGTGACTGAACTGAACTGAACTGAACTGAACTGAACTGAAAGATGATCTTACTATATCCTTTCCAATCTTATTGCCTTTTATTTATGTGATTTTTTTATTGCCTGAGCTAGAACCTCTAGTACCATGCTGAAAAGAAGAGGGAAGAGCAGAATCCTTGTTTTGTTTGTGATCTGCATGTTAACTTTTCAGTTCCCACTATTACATATTATGTTAGCTGTGGGTTTTTCTCTAGATGCCCTTTGTTGGGTTAAGGAAGTTCACTATTCTGTTTCTGGTTTGTCATGTAATTTTGTCATGAAAGATTATCAGATTTTGTCAAATGCTTTTCTTATACCTATTGAGTTGATTGCATATTGTTTGACTTTTATGCTAATATGAAGAATTACATTAATTTATTTTCATATGTTGAACCAACCTTGCATTCCAGGGATGAAGCCCATTTGGTCAAAGCATATAATCCTTTCTATATGCTATTGAATTCAATTTGCCTGTAATTTGTTGAGAATTTTTAAAATTTATAAAGGATATTAATCTATAGTTTTTATGTGATGTCTTTGTTTTTAGTCTCAAAGTAGTATTGACTTCATGGAATAGCTAGAAAATGTTATCCACTCTTCTCTTTTTGGAAGATTTTGTGAATAACTGAAAATAATTATTCTTAAAGCATTTGGTAGAAATCACCAGTAAAGTATCTCTTCTTGGGCTTTTCTTTGTGGGAAATTTTGTGATTAACTCAACCTGTTTACTTATTATAAATTTACTCAAATTTTCTATCTTTTGAGTAATTTTTAGTAGTTTATGTCTTCTACAACTTTGGCCATTTTATCTAGGCTATCTAATTTCTTGTCATATAATTGTTCATTATATTCCATATTTTTGGAGGTGAGTGGTAATCTTCCTTCTTTCACTTATGATTTTTCTCCCATGGTTTATGAGACACCTTTCTACCTAGTTCTATTCATGTTTATTTCTTTTAAGTTTCTAGCTAGCTTCTCTTTTGCATCTGTTTCTTAAATATCAGTGTTCTCTAGGACTCTGACGAGGCTTTCTTCTATTCTCATTCTACAAAGCTTTTTCTACTCAGTATCTTTTACTGCCATGGTGTAAAATATTATCTATGCTGACAGTTCTCAAGGCTTTATTATCAGAAGAAATCTTTCTTCTGAGTTGTAGACAATGTTTATAACTAGAATATTTACCTTAAGATGCTAAAGTCACCCCAACATATCTAGAAGTAAAGGTATCTAATGCTCCTCACACTAAACTTGATCTGTGTTACGTGATTCAGTTAATGATGTTGACCATCAAGCCTAGCACCTAAGATAAAGGCCTTTAAATTTCAGATAATTTCTCATATAACCCAATAACCAAAATCTAATAATAGTACTTCTTTATATCGCTCTTAATACTCCTAAAGTCTTTTCTGCCTGGAATTCTCTCCTTTTATCTTCCCCAAGGTCCGTTTGGTAAGCACATTCATTTTTTGGAAGCAACACCTGATTTTTCTCTTTTCAATCCACCAGATAGCATTCATCACTTCTTCCTTTCAGCCCACATTTTATCCTAGCCTCATTTCAATATTTCTAACACTTTATTGAATGTATTGAATTACATTTATTTGTCTCTTTCCTATAATATAAGATACTCAGGGACATAGGATCTAATTCACCTCTGCATTCTTGTTGTTATTGTTGTTTCTCAGTCACTAAGTCAGTTCAGCTGTTTGTGACTCCATGGACTGCAGCATGCCAGGTTTCCCTGTTCTTCACTATCTCCCAGAATTTGTTCAAACTCATGTCCAATGAGTTGAGGATGCCATTCAAACATCTCATCCTCTGCTGCCCCCTTCTCCTTTTGCCTTCAATCTTTCCCAGCATCAGGGTCTTTTCCAATGAGTAGGCTCTTTGCATCAGGTTGCCAAAGTATTGGAGCTTCAGTTTCAGCATCAGTCCTTCCAAAGAATGGTCAGAGTTGATTTTCTTAAAAATTGACTGGTTTTATCTGTTGAGTACTGCTGATGGTGACTGCATCCTTATCTGGGTATAACAAATGTTTGAAACATTTTTGTTGAATGAATGAATAAGTCAGTGAGCGCAATATTGATAGATCCTAATCCTGTCAGACTAGCAAGTTGTGGATCAGGATTTCAAAGTGTTTGGAAGGAAGACATTCAAACTGAGAGAACAGAGTGTGCAAGATCTCAGAGCCATGAAATCATATGGAGGATTGTAGGAACTAGAAAATTAATGACAGAAAGAAAGTGACCTAAAAAAACAAAGTCTTCTGCACCATATTGAAAGCTCTGAACTTTATTCTAAAGGCAGTGGAGACATAATTCAAGGAATTGTATCTAAGACTTACCCAGGTCCTCTAGGACATGTCCTAGAGGCGTTCCATCCATCTTATACTCAAATCATTAAAACTTTCTATTAAAGCTATTATTTGCACAGTATATAACAACCAAAACTTGCTAACCATAAAAGTCCTGAAACAGAGGATATCTATTCTAAAACTAAGCTATTTCAATTGTGATAGAGCTAGATATCACTGCTTATTGTTAACTGAACCTTTTAAATCTGAAGTAAATGTGAAGTCAAGCTCATTTGCTTTTCTTCTCTTTCTAGACACCAGTTCCTCTACATATGCATATACCTTTAAAACTCCATTGTTGGTGATTCTTGATGAAATCACATATTCTTCTATAACCTCAAAGTTATCATCAAAAAGTTGGTACTGACTACTAAACATGAACCTGTGCATAATTTTATAAATAGTGCTTATGTAGTTACTAAACTATAACTGAATGGATTTTTTTCTTTTTATCTGTGTTTAAAAAACTTGAAATATCCTTTCTTTTCATCTATCTATATATCTGTCTATCTATCATCTATATATCTATATATCTGTTTATTTACACATCCATTCACTCACAGAGGAAAGAATTAACCAAGAAATGTTCTGGATGTTCCAAGAAGAATGTCATCTTGGAATTTTGTTAAATGTCCACCTATCTACTCTTGGGCTATCATTGAACAATAGCAATGAAAGGAATCCAGTACAATCAGCACGTTTAACATTTAGAAAAATTGAGATCTGAAGAGATAGCATGGCTTCTTTGGGATAAAACAGTAAGTCTGGAGCAAAGCTGAGACTGGATGGCCAATATCCTTCTCCATTGCTATGTTCACTTCACTGTATATAGTAGAATAACTTTAGTTATATGATTTTTCATTTCATATTTCATACTTTATAATAGATCCAGAAGAAATAGTGGGAATTCCAAAAAAAAAAAAAGATAAAAGATGAGTTTCTAAAAAAAATTTTTTTAACCAAATTTTAATTCTATTTAAAAATGATCAAAAAAAAAAAAAATGATCAAATTATTTCTTTTGTATTTTGGATTATAAAGTTTGGGTCAATTGTTTAACACTCTCCTAGTACTCTTGCCTGGAGAATCCCATGGACGGAGGAGCCTGGTAGGCTGTGGTCCATGGGGTCGCAAAGAGTCTGATATGACTGAGCAACTTCGCTCAGTGAAAGTGAAAACTTTTCACTTTCATGCATTGGAGAAGGAAATGGCAACCCACTCCAGTGTTCTTGCCTGGAGAATCCCAGGGATGGTGGAGCCTGGTGGGGTCGCACAGAGTTGGACACGACTGAAACAACTTAGCAGCAGCAGTATATGGGTAACTTAAAGCAGCAGCTCTCTGGTATCTAACACTGTGGTTAGAACAAGAAGAAATGAATCTCATACTAGGGATTTGGGCTGCAAGTAAAGAGCGTTCTCATTCTAAGTGATGGAGAAAATACTAGTTTCTTTAAGTAAAATCATAGAAGTTCATTCTTTGGAGCTTTTTACAGAACTGGCTACCATATCCGCCATGCAGCCCTATGCAGAAGGATAAAGCTGGATTTGGATGACCTCCTGAAGACACTGATTTTATTATTCTGTAACATTGCCAGTTGCAAAAAGTAAATTCCCATGTAGAAACTTTCAGGCAACAGCTGAACCATGACTAAAGTTATGAAATACTGCCAATAGATTGCAAATCATCTTATTCAATTTTTTGGTATTTTTTTTTTAATTAAACACTTTTTTACATAGGAGGATAAAATCATCATCTAGTCGATAAAAATAAATAATATGAATTTACATCTCTCTATTAGTTTTTAGCCTTTGTGTATTTTAAAGACTGAAATAAAATGATCATATGCAGAATTATAAAAATATATCAGAAAAATAAAAAATAATTCTAATAATTTTAAGTGACATGTTACTATTTACAAAATGTTGTCATGTATATCAGAATGTGTTTTTAATCCACATGGGTACTTGTGTGGTACGTAGGGTAGATACTATCCTCACCAGTTTCCAACTGGTAAACAGGATCAGTGTGACAATGGTGATTTTTTCCAATTTCCAGAGTAATAAACCATTGCGTTGCTACATCTGATTCCACACTCCCCAAATCTATACATTCAAATAATTTACTGGTTCTCTGAGGCAGGTACTCCTAGTCAACTGAGTGTTCCTTAAAATTTAAAATTAATTCTATATTCTTGAAATATTTGTAGGCTCAGTTACATTTAACAAGATTTTTAGTAGACACTTAACCTATGGGAAAATACTGGCATTATAAAGATGAATATGATACAGTCTTTGCCTTCCAGAAACTAGCTGTGTAGAGAGGAAAGAGATGCATATGCACTGTTATGAATCTAATGGAAAGAAAAAAGGAAAAGTGGGGGAAGTTGGGGGAAATACATAATCTTGATTGGTCATGAGGTCATTGTAGAAAGATTTACAGGGGAGATGACATTTGATGTGGACATTTGAGACTAAGAGGGATGCCATAGGCAATAAAGTATATTCTTTTCCTTCACTAAGACAAGAAAAACTTGTATGAAAACAAATTCTAATGAAGGAAAATGATTTTACTACTTGTAGCAACCCACTCCAGTACTCTTGCCTGGGAAATCCCATGGACAGAAGAGCCTGGTAGGCTGTAGTCCATGGGGTCATGAAGAGTTGGACAGGACTGAGCAACTTCACTTTCCCTTTTCACTTTCATGCACTGGAGAAGGAAATGGCAACCCACTCCAGTATGCTTGCCTGGAGAATCTCAGGGACGGGAGCCTGGTGGGCTGCCGTCTATGGGTCGCACAGAGTCGGACACGACTGATGTGACTTAGCAATAGCATCAGCAAGAGAAACATAGCTGCAAGTTAAAGGTCCTCTTCCTTCATCCCAAAGTGAATTTGCTTAACATCTATCATAGACCATTCTTTGGATATTCTCTTTCTTATTGTACTTCATCTGGGAATTCAAGGAGCTAGGAACTGTACTGAATATTCATTTATTTATTATTATTTTTAAATTAATTTTTATTTTTTTAGTTTGTTTTGCTTTACAATACTGTATTCGTTTTGCTACACATCGACATGGATCAGCCACGAGTGTACATGAACTCCCAATCCCGACCCCCACCTCCCCCCTCCCGCCCCACACCCTCTCTCTGGATTATCTACTGAATATTTAAATTGGTTTAAAGAGCTCCCTTTATTCTCGAGAGGGTGCTAAGTGCAGAAAGAAGAAAGCATTGGGAGGGTTGGAAACCTGTCACATAATACAATATAGGGAAATAATTTATAAGAACGGAAGAAACTTCTTAAAGGTGTACAGGGTCACTATATTTCAGAGTGAGTTCAGACATACTATTCAGATTTTAAATGAAAAGAAATAAAAATCTGTCGAATTTAAATGTCATATCCTTAAGTAAAATAGTTAAACTGACTAGCACACCTGCTTCAATAGTCTGGAGTATTTACAATATCATCAAGCAGTGACATCCCAAGAAGACCATTCCTCTCTCCCACTTGCTTTTTCCAACACACGCAAGAATCTCCTTAGAATCTTACTCATGTCCAAAGAGCTAGCTCAGATTGCTGACACCTAATTATAGGAGATGAAAAGATGATGGCCTCTTTGAGACTGGAAGAATCCATCTTTACCACCCATACTAGGTGATCCATATGCCCTGCTCAACTGCAATTGCTGTCACTTAAGTCAGAGACCAGGGGGTACCACTGAAATTCATGGTCTAAAGAGACGCCCCCTTTCCACTTGTTGCTGGCACCACTGATAAGGTCAAAGCTTGTTGTTGCCTCCTAAAATTCTAGCATTCCTGGGTCTGCAACCACAAGTTCAGAGAGTCCCTGGCACCCACTTGCTGCGGTTGTGAAAGCTAAAGCCACAGCTTGGTGTGGTTCTTCCACTAACCTTGGCTGCCCTCAGAAATGTGGTTCCATAGCAGTCCAGCACTCAGGTCATTGCCATTGAAAAAGATCTCTGCTCACTCTGTAGTTGTTCCCTACAGTGTTGGGAAGGCAGCTCCTTTTCTCTGTGGTACACTAAGCTAGGAACATTCTGGATCAAAGCTGTCCTGGATTCCGTGGGTTCCACAGCCCAGCCACTTCCCCAGTACAAGTTGACTCAAGAATGGCTGGGCCAGAGCTGCTGGTCTGCGCAGCTGTCTTCTCTCCAGGCCTTCTCTACTGCTGCAGCACCGTGGTAGACTCTTTCTCAGGAGAATTCTGTCTTAGTGACCTCCTCTCCCGTTCTGCTTGACCTTACCTAGGGTCACTTCAGCTGAAACTGTATGTTTTCAATACTTTGGATTTTAATGAAGAGGGTCTCAGCACTTTTCCTCCTCAGAGTGTCCCAATAATCTTCTATCTCTCAGAGACTGAAAATCCTATATATAAGCGGCTGTGTCAGGATTAAATTAAAGAGGCCATCCACACACTAACTGTCTTTTTATAGCTGAAGAACTATTTTCTGTAAATCTCTAATGAAGTGCAGTTATGTTAAAAATAGCTTGCCTGGCGCGCGCACATGTGCGTGTGGTATGTGTGTTAGCACTGAAAAGGAGAAAGGTCAGCACAGGGTTCCTAGTTTGGGCTGCATCACTAACAGCTGCTGACTTTGGATAACTCACCCTAAAAATCTCTGTGCCTTACTTCTCTCATGAAAAAAAAAAAAAAATGAAGGAGTGGAACTTCATAGCTGCTCTGGTTACTTCCAGCTCTAGATAATTCTATAATTCTTTGCAATGATGTAAACATAATTTGTAGGCAAACACACCCTTGTGTGTTGTTACAGAAGCCTCATTCCTAACCATTAGGTTCATGTTTGGTCATCAGCTTGATCAAGCCAACTCCTGCTTACCCATCCACAGATGCTAGTGGATTATCCATGGGTGGTCTGGGTCTTTACAAGCAATAGGTTAGATTGGGGGCTGCCCCAGGGCCCACTGTAGGCCAGATTCATCTAAATGCAGAGCTAGAAATAAGGCAGCCTCCACAGGCTCCTGGGACAAGGTACTCCCAGTCCTGCTTCAGCATGTTCATGTCAAACTGTCTAAAACTTGTCCACAAAAACACAAATTGCTATGGCAACAGAGCAAAAAGGGATCAAAAGAAGAGAGAAGGTTTCATGAAATTCCTCTAGGCCCTGGACAGGGACTGCTTTGCTGACTGTCCTGACTGAAGGCAAGGGTGTAGCCCTTTTGTAAAATTACCCAGCACTGTTTGTGTTTTCCTGATGTATGGTGCTCGCGTCAAATCAGAAATGAATCCAAACCTTCACCCTCAGACACAACGTGAGTGTTTTGGGAGGTTCCAAATATCTTTGGTTTGTTTTTCAATTTTAATAAGTTCAGTACTTCCTGGGTTTGGCCAGGCCAGACACACCACAGGACGTTTCCAGCCTGAAACCAGAAAGCGTGCAGGCACTCACAGAGGACACTGATGCAGTGAGCTTTCCATCTCACTTGCCAGACCTAAAACATCTCGTGTGGTTAGCTGCCTCGTGGTTGTACCTACCCAGAGCACATAATATATGAAGGGAGAGTTTATGTATTGGCTGAGTCCTCATGCCCTATGTGTACGCTAGCCCTTGTGTGTTCACTGCCCCTCATAACATTTTAAGGGAGGAAGGAAGACTGGTCTTTTCATTAAAGAGACGAATGTGAAAATTCTTGACAGCAAGGACAATGTTTCCATGTTCAATTTACTATTAAAAGAACTCAAATAGCAATTGCTGCTGATGAGCAGGAAATGGAGGCACTGACATTTTGAATAATCCAGTTCAGTGCTGTGAGTCACCTATCCACAGTATTCAACAACTATTTAATTGAATGCTACTGCCTCGGTACCAGGATAATTATAGACACTGTGGAGGATTAGAAACTTGTAAAATTTTAGGGTTTCAAGAACCAAGTGGTCATCCAGGAAACCACGACACAGTATCTGGCCTCAAAGATGTTACACTTCACTGTGAGAGACAATATTGACTCCCATGGATGCCATGGCAAAATAAAAGGTGCAGTACAGGTGCCTCTTGTAGCCACCAATCAGCTTGTCCACTTCCTTTCACAGTTAAGCTTACTTCCGAGGAAGTTCATGTTATACTAATAGTCACTGCTTTTTTCTTCTTCTCAGCTTCTGGGAGAAACACCCAAACCTAACTGTTAAGTTAAAAATGGGCATTTTTCAGTCTGCCTCTAACTTTCCTGTCTGCAGCATTTGATGTTCCTGACAGCTCCCTTCTGGAAACTCTGTGTGTCCAATAATGGGTGTACTGTCTCTTTCATCTTCATTGCCCAGCAATCTTCTGAACAGATCTTCTTCCTGTATTTCCTATCTTAGTGAAAAAACATTACCATGAAACCAACTGGTCAAGCCAGGACTGCTGGAAAGTAGAAGATTTCAAGGGCTGGGGAGATCACTCACTAGGTGTTCCTTTTATTCACTATCATGTTCTGTCAGTCCCCAAATCTTACATTTCTTTATTAATGTTATATGTGCTCTTCCTCTGGTTCTCAACGCTATTGCATAGGCTCAAACCCTTATTGTATATTACCTGTATTATTGAACCATCTATTATTAATCTGGCTTCTGGATTTTAGGCTTAAGCTCCGTTGATCCATCTGGCAGACTAATGCCAAATTTACTTTCTGCCCTGCCCCCAAAATTGTAATCAAGATACTGACATCATAATCCTATAGGAAAAACTCAAAGTCCATAGCATGACCTTCAAGAGCATGCGTGATCCCAACCCCATTTATGTCTCCACCTTCACCCATACCCTTGTCATATTCAATGACTTGTGGTACTGGAACAGCAAAACTGCTCTTCCATACTTCTGTGCCTTTGTTCATTCTGCCCAAACTCACCTTTCTATTCCCAAGAATCCTTCTTTGCATTTTAATCCACTTTGTCCATAGCTCTATCATAGCACTTACCAAGCTGTACAACTTTTACAAGGGCAAGTATTAAAACAGATAAAACAAACAACAACAACAAAAACAATAAGGCATGTTTGCAAGACCATGAATAGTTTCACTTGATTGATCTCAGGTTCTTGACAGACTTTGAAGGTATGGAACAAAAAATGAAATGGGCAGTCATTTACAGATTTTTATTAGGGAAGTTAATTGGTCAGACTTGCATTTTAAAATCTTTATTTCAGTTATCTGTAAGATGCATTAAAAAAAAAAAGGGCATAATTTTTAAAGCCTGAATGAGGGCAGGCAATGTGGCTGAAGAAAAAAAAAAGAAATCATTCCAGAGATACTTATGCAGTAGAATTAGCAAGTCTGATGATATTTTGATTAAGTGAAGTAGACAATTTATCTACTTACTCAATAATTATTGACCACTAAGGAAATTCTTCAAGAGATGGAAATACCAGACCACCTTACCTGCTTCCTGAGAAATCTGTGTGCAGATCAAGAAGCAACAGTTAGAACTGGATATGGAACAACAGACTGGTTCCAAATAGGGAAAAGAGTATGTAAAGGCTGTGTCACTCTGCTTATTTAACTTAATGCAGAGTACATCATGTGAAATGATGGGCTGGATGAAGCACAAGCTGGAATTAAGATCACGAGGAGAAATATCAATAACCTAAGATATGCAGATGAAACTACCCTTATAGCAGAAAGCAAAGAAGAAATAAAGATTCTCTTGATGAAAACGAAAGAGGAGAGTGAAAAACCTGGCTTAAAACTCAACATTCAAAAAATGAAGATCATGGCATCTGACCCCATCACTTCATGGAAAATAGATGGGAAAACAATGGAAACAGTGACAGACTTTGCTTTTGGGGGGGCTCCAAAATTACTGCAGATGGTGACTGCAGCCATTATATTAAAAGATGCTTGCTTCTTGGAAGAAAAGCTATGACCAACCTGCTGCTGCTGCTAAGTCGCTTCAATCATGTCCAACTCTGTGCGACCCCATAGACGTCAGCCCACCAGGCTCCCCCGTCCCCAGGATTCTCCAAGCAAGAACACCGAAGTGGGTTGCCATTTCCTCCTCCAATGACCAACCAATGACCAACCTAGACAGCATATTAAAAAGCAGGAACATTACTTTGCTGACAAAGTCTAGTCAAAGCTATGGTTTTTCCAGTAATCATGTATGGATGTGAGAGTTGGACTATAAAGAAAGCTGAGCACTGAAAAACTGATGCTTTTGAAGATTGAAGAAGATTATTGAGAGTCCCTTGGACTGCAAGGAGATCCAACCAGCCCATCCTAAAGGAAATAAGTCCTGAATATTCATTGGAAGGACTGATGCTGAAGCTGAAACTTTAATACTTTGGCCACCTGATGTGAAGAACTGACTCACTGGAAAAGACTCTGATGTTGGGAAAGTTTGAAGGCGGGAGGAGAAGGGAACAACAGAGGATGAGATGGTTGGATGGCATCACTTACTCTATGGACATGAGCTTGAGTAAGATCCAGGAGTTGGTGATGGACAGGGAGGCCTGGTGTGCTGCAGTCCATGGGGTCGCAAAGAGACGGACACAACCAAGTGACTGAACTGAACTGAACTAAAGAGTTGGATACTCCCTAGAAATACAAAAATGTTATAAGACAATGTTCCTACTCTTGTAGAAAATCAACATAATACAATACAAAGTTCTGAAGTAAACTCAGATATAGATAATGTAGTAAGAAAGTGAAAGTGTTAGTCACTCTGCTGTGTCTGACTCTTTGCGACCCTGTGGACTTTAGCCTGCCAGGTTCCTCTGTCCATGGAATTCTTCAGGCAAGAATACTAGAGTGGGTAGCCATTCCTTTCTCTAAGGGATCTTCCTGATCCAGGGATCAATCCTGGGTCTCCTGCATTGCAGGCAGATTCTTCACTGTCTGAGCCACTAGGAAAGCCCCAAGTACAGATGAGTTTAGTAAATGATAACATTGTAGCTCTAGAACAACTGACTAGACATTTAGGAAAAGCATAGGTAAAGTTATATTTTCCCTATGCCCTATTCATCAAACTCAGTTCCAAATAAACTGAATGTAAATGTAAAATAAAAAAACAATAGAATGATCAGAGGTCAATATACATATAATTCTCTGGCATTTAAACCTTTCTAAACAAAGCATTGAAGAAAGTAAATAAAAGGCAATGAATTTGACTAAATAGGATTGAAAATATGTTTATCACAAAAGTATAGCAATAGAAAAATTGTTGCAAAATAAGGGTAAAGGATTGATATGACATAGGCACTTTTGTTATACTATTTTGGCTTTGGCCTGTTTCAAAGTCTGTCAGGAGAAAGGCCTGAGGATCTATTCAATTACTTGACTTTTGAGACCATTAATTGAGAACACCCTGGTGGTTCAGATGGTAAAGCGTCTGTCTACAATGCAGGAGACCCAGGTTCGATCCCTGGGTTGGGAAGATCCACTGGAGAAGGAAATGGCAATCCACTCCATTACTATTGCCTGGAAAATCCCATGGACAGAGGAGCCTGGTAGGCTACAGTCCATGGGGTCACAAAGAGTCGGACACTGAGCGATTTCATTTACATTTACTTAGACTGGTAACAGCTTTGCCCAAAGAACTCTAGAAACTATAAGAAGCAGAGAGATAAGACTCCTCCATCACACTCTTTCAGAGAAAGGAAAATACTTGAGCCTTATTAAACATTTATACTCTGAAGTTTTCTGATGATATACCTTTGTTTCCTGATACTTAGTTTCTGAAGTCAAATAATTTCCATGCATCCAATAAGCACATCATGAGAAGCCGTTATGTTCTAAGGTACTGTGCCAGATACTGTCCTTTACTCAGTCAGAATTATCTTCTTGAAGATGAGTAAGACAATGCCCTTGTCCTCCAGAATTTCATGGACAGACATTTAAAGAAGAAACAATGTTTACGGTGCAACCTACATTTACTGATACCCAATGCATTTGAATTATTCCATAACCCCAACCTGGCTGGGTTGAGTACATTGTGGAGAACATGGGGGAGAGAGCATTTAACAGCTCTAGCACAGACTTTCCTTTTTGGTTAGATGGAGCCTCAGTTTGTGGGGCTGTCAGCACAACACCTTCTAAAATGTCACATTCCCCTTCCATGATGTTTAAGAGGCAAAGGGATGTGGATTTAAGAGATGAAGAAAATGATGCTTGTTAGTTTGAATGAGGTCATCTGAGTTACTCTGCGGGATACTTAAAGGAAGAGAACAGACCCATGCTAGTTAAAGCAACCTTAATAAAGTCAAGCATCTATATAATATATAGAATGTTATTATGTTTTCCTCATGTTCTTTTACATGATAAGCTCTAGAGACTTCCAATTTTTGACTTGAGTACATGAAACATATACTGTGGCAAAAAGGCTAGAACCACCTCCACGTGGGTGTCTCACTGCCATGCAAACTTCACATTCCTGAGCCCATTCACACCCCGCCAACTCTTCTTGGTTTCTGTTTGCCAGGTTTGCCCCCAACTCCGATTTTCCAATGTCCTCTGAGCCTTCTTGTTTGGGGATTCTTCTCCCAGATTCTTTTTCAAGGGTTCCTTTGGGGCTTGATGAACTGTGTCCTGGCTTTGGACCAGCTTCCTTGCAGCTTCTTTACTTCACCCCCTCCTGTGCTTCACCCCACCCCATTCCCAGGCTGCCGCGTCATCTCCACGGTTATGTTCTACAAACATATTTTGAAATGTCCCTCTTTCACTCTCCATTCAGAAATTCTCTCAAGACTTACCTCTTTCTGAGACTAACTCTCAGAATGTTTGGTAAAGTAAAGCAAAACAAAGTTAAAAAATATCAGCCACTGCAATTCTTTCAAATGAGGAAAAGGGCCACACTGCAGCTTTGTCTTTAATTGGCTTCACGGCTAAATGCTGAACAGAGACCTGTAAGCAGCATTTGGGAATACATACTGTGCTTCCTCTCTCATTATCTCTCCACCCCTTCCAGATTGGAGGTAAGCTAAGGACACAGATTCTGGGATGCTTGTGGGTTCTCTCTGACCCTCAGTGATTATTAAATAGCATATTTGGGTTCAGTTTTTCCCCTGCATTGTGGTTTCTGTGATTAAGTGATGCGCTGAATAATGTTCTTGCAACTCCAACTGGCTAACATATTTTCACTATTTGTGTATATTCATTTTTTATTTTTCTGCAGAAAGAGAAAGAGTGGTATTTGAAAAGCAGATAGATATTTGTTCTTCCCTTTCTTTTCTCCTTTGTGAAGATCTGACAAAATCTTGAAAGTTCTCAATGGGATTTTTTCCAAGAGACCAGCACCACTGTAAGTTATCAAAGGGAAACTATCTTTCTATTGTGAATCATCCTATACTTACTGTACCAGGGAATGAAACAGAATTTCCAAATTTTGCTGACTGGCAAATATGAGGGGGAAAGGAGAGGGAGGAAGAGGAGAAAGAAATGAGCAATGAGAGCAAGAAAAAGAAAAATAAAGAGAAGGAAAAAAGGAGGAGGTGACAAGGAAGCATTTGAATGTATTGAACGAGCCTGAGTTAATTGAGCATCTTCCTTCACATGCTGACTCCTGGGTTGGAAAGGTGGCTAATTTCCCATCTTGCTCTCAGCCACAGTTTTGTTTCACATTATATCTATTACTTTTTTATTTTGAATTTTAAAACAAAGTGATGCTGAATATTTTGACACTGAACTTTGAAAAAAAAAAAAAAAGAGCTAGAAGTCTTTTTTTTTTTCCACAATGGTCAATTTGTATGATTCCCAGCACAAATTTAAAGTGGTTCAGTTTCAAAAGGGTAGATGTTCAAATAAGCATGCTTTGATTCAAAATATGATTTAAAATATACAGATCTGATTGTAAGCAAAAGACTTCCTCAAGGTGACATATTTTGCATGAACATTAAAACAAAACCGGGCAGAGCTTTGTTTTTCAGAGATAATTGAAGAAGAGAGTTTTGCCCAAACTAAGCAAAACACAGAATCATTTCTCTGAACCTGAATTCTCTCATGCCCAAATAGGATTAAAATGCATCTTGGTGCATTTTGATCACTGTGCCTATTGCAAAATCTGTTCAGAGTCCCTGGCAATTTTATGATTTTATCTGTGTTGTCCTTTTCTTCAGTCCTAAATGGCTTTGAACATCTAGTACGATGCTGTCCTGCTGGAGCTCAAGTAAGTGCTTACGGAGGATGTGATGTGGAGAGCTCAAAGCCATTTGAGAATGATGCCCTACACACACCCATGTCCCCCAGTAAACCCATTATAACTTGGCTTCTTATCTCTCTCCAAAAGGGACTTTCTGAGAAGAGAAAGGGAAAGACTGGAAGGAAATTAAGTGAGTAACTTCAGGACAGCATAAAGAAATATGCAGACAGATGCTTGGCATTTTTGGAGTTTTCTTTATTAAAGACTTTAATTGAATGTCTTTGCCTGCAGTTGAGAGCCATGTCGAGAGCACACTGCAGATCTGTTACTTTCCCATTCTATTTATATGTCTATGAAGCAGATCATTGTAATGAATACAGATGGGCAATAAGTACAAAGTTATTGCATAATTTTTCAAAATTTTATGATTGCTTTTCCTACTTCCTCTTAGAATAATGGCCCTTCTGTGTAGCCTGGAGACCATTCACTATATCGTCAGTATATTTTACCATTTCAGCAGATTTTAATTTATTAGAGACACAAAGAAGTGGTGTGTAAACAATCCACAGAATGAAACTGATTTGTAAGACATGGATGACCTGAAGCAGTATTAAGTTACTTCTCAGATCACTTGGTGAATGCAAGTGCATATGTATTTTTTCCCCTTCATCCCCTCCCTGCCTGCTTTTTGATTTGGCAAGGGTTGGCGATTGGAGACTGGAGGGAAAACCAAATTAAAGCCACACACCATCCCATAGCAAACAGAACAGAAAATGTCAGCCTTAAAATGGGATGTGTAACAAGATGGAAAGTTTCTCCATGGCTTCGCATCTCTAAATCCTGCTTAGGCAAGAATGCAAAGCTGCCAGTTCTGTCTAAACAAACACGGCTTTACAAGATGAAGTATGCTAATGGCTGCTCCAGCATCTGTGGGATTGCTCTGAATGGAAAACTGTTCAATTCCTATTCCTTTTGCATCATTACTCTTTTCTCTTTGCTTGAGCTTCCCTCAAGATATGATCACCATGGGAAAAGTTTTCTGACATGATAATGCCAGGACCTGCCAAGCTGAGCCTGCATCAACAACCATTCTTTGTCAAGTTGTGTCCAGGACCGTGGTCTTTGCCTTGCAGGCTGTTTCCTCCAGTTTAGGTTTCCCACTGACTTTGAACTTACAGCCACAGTGACTTTGACTGACTGTATATTTACTGCTCTAGACGAGAGCATGATGGATGACGGGATCATATACTATGCAAGCTCCTTAGTAAAAATGATTGACTTTGCCTGAAAGCACAGCAGAGGGCTTCACAGAGGAACTGCATTTGCACTCATCCTTGAACAACTAGTTGAGGCTGTAGAAACCAGAAGCCAGAATATTGTAGCTGATGGACAAGCATACACTCATTATGAATCACCATATAGACAGAGCTTAAAAAGTGTGTGTGTGCTTTGATGGGGATACCGATTTTCTATGAATCTGCCATCTGTAATTTTAAATATGAATATTTACATGAAAGGGGAATATAACATGGAAAACTAGGATTGATTGCAGGAAATACATGATTCCATATTTCTCTTGGCTTAAAGAGAACAGTTTAAATCTACAGTGCAAAGAATTTAAAATTTTAATTTAACAAAATTTTATGAGATAGATTTAAAACTATCAAGGCTGCAGTGAAAGACTAGGGAAACCCATAGTAAATTGGGCCTGTGAAGTGAAGCAGTGGTTCTCAATCCATTTTTCTTATTTACTCCCTAAGAATACTTGGAAAAACCATGTACCCTCTAGTACATTTTCAAGTTGACATCTAAAAAATTTTAGCACAAGTTTTAATAGTTTCCAAGAATATAATTTATGATGATTTCACATTGATCTTTTAGATGATGTTCAAATTAATCAAATGGAATCTAAAAAGCATAGCTGGTTGATAAATACTATAATTTATTTTCTTTTTTTTAATGAACAAGTGGCTTTTCAGTAGTGGAAATTTTCTCTCCTTGAATTTATATTTCTATTCCATGTTTCTCACGGTCTTTGTTTTATAATGTAATGTTTTTAGACTTAATATAATTTTATTGGTCACTCTATCATATGTCTTTGCAACCAAAAAGTATATAAATCTATTTTTAAAAATTTACTTTGACATAAAATTCTAAATTCAAAAAGCTTTCTTTTGGACTGAGTTACTATAATTACTTTTATTACAAAATTGAGCAAACTACAAATATATTAAATTTTGGAAAAATTGTTGAATGTTAAAATTTTATTGAAAATGCATTTCTATTTGAGATGGATAGGGCTTTTTGTTTTTCCAATAAGTTTATGTGTGCTATTATGTACTGTTAAAATGAGCAGTGTTCAGCATCTCTTCTATTCCTTCCTTTTTATTATTATAGCTGCTTTAAGTGCTGAGAAAAGTTGTTCTCATAGAAAAGAAAATGAAAGAATTTAGTACAGCAGCATCATTCATTTTAAACTCATGAATTTAATGCCAAATATCACATGGTGATATATCACAGAAAGACTTTTTGATAAACATCTGAAGTGAAAGGAAGTGAAATGAAGTTGCTCAGTCGTGTCCGACTTGTGATCCCGTGGACTGTAGCCCACCAGGCGCCTCCGTCCATGGGATTCTCCAGGCAAGAGTACTGGAGTGGGTTGCCATTTCCTTCTCCAGAGGATTTTCCCGACTCAGGGATAGAACCCAGGTCTCCCACATTCCAGGCAGACGCTTTAACCTCTGAGCCACCAGGGAAGCCCCTAACCATCTGAAGGCTGAGTACCAAAGAATTGATGCTTTCAAATTGTGGTACTGGAGAAGATTCGAGGGTCCCTTGGACTGCAAGGAGATCAAACCAATCAATCCTAAAGGAAATCAATCCTGAATATTCTTTGGAAGAATGGATGCTGAAGCTCCAACACTTTGGTCACCTGACTCACAGAGCTGACTCACTGGAAAAGACCCTGATGCTGGGAAAGATTGAAGGTAAAAGAAGAGGGCAGCAGAGGATGAGATGGTTAGCATCACCAACTCAATAGACATGAATTTAAGCAAACTATGGGAGATACTGAAAGACAGGGGAGCCTTGTCACAAAGAGTCAGACACGACTGAGCGACTGAATAACAAGATTCATTGACACTGAAGTGCCGAAAGAGAAAAGTGAAGTCATTCAGTCATGTCCAACTCTTTGCAACCTCATGAACTGTAGCCTAGGAGGCTCCTCCATTCATGGAATTTTCCAGGCAAGAGTACTGGAGTAAGATATCATTTCCTTCTCCAGGGGATCTTCCTGACCCAGGGATCAAACCCAGCTCTCCCTCACTGCAAATAGACGCTTTTACCGTCTGAGCCACCAGGGAACTGCTCTAGAATTAAAAAACCTAGTCAAAGGTAAAAAGGTTTTAGAATCCTGATAAACATTTATCTGAAGAGTCAAATGATGGAAAGTAGCAAATAAACATATCATGAGAAAACTAGGACCTGGGAAGTACAGTGTTGTGGTAGTAAAAGAAGAGAAAGTTTCAAGCAGAAGTACTTAGCAATGCCAAAATAGTTCAGAGAGGTAAGCTTGAGGCAGACTAAAAGAGGGCATTATTTTTCTGAGGTTCAAAAAGAAACCTTAAATTTTTCCTGTACGTGAAACCATGAATTTTGGCATTGCAATCGCATTATACAGGATCTTGGATTTAGGACATTGGAGCATTCTTTTTTCTTTTTTTTAAAATTGTTTTATGTATGAGTCTCTTTTTAGGATTTTTATTCTGATCCAACTGTCTATTTGTCTATTCCTGAACTGACAGCAGGTTAGGTTGGCAAGCATTTGGTCCTGTCCAAAATGTCCATAAGAATTTGGTCTATGCCAGAAGGTCCCTTAAATTTGGTCCTGTCCAGAATGTCCCAGAATGTCCCTGACTGTATTGCTTATGGACAGATGGTTTTGGATAGAACCAAATATCAAGTACCTTTTGGCAGAGACCAAATGTCTTGTGGACCAACTGTCTATGGATGTTTTGGGTAGGATCAGATGTCCTGCAAGGGTAAGTTAGCATACTATTGCTTTACACAGAGTATTTACTTTAGATATGACAAACCTCTAACTCTGTTCTTTATTAAAATTGTCAAAATTACATCTTTATAATCATGAAGTTTTAACATGAAATATTTTATTTACTTCTTTTTTTTTTACTTTTTTTCAGTAATGTTTTGCAATTTTCTTTATAAAGGTGTTGTATGTCTCTTGTTATTTATTTTTAGATACCTTAAGTTTTTGTTTGAACTGTGAATAGAAATTATTTTTCCATTGCATTTTTGAATAATGATTTTTTTTCACATTGATCTTTTAATGAGCAGTAATGTGGATTCTCTTAGTTCTTAAAAATGTATTGGCAGTTTCTCTTAGTTATACCACATAGACAATCATATTAGTTACAAATGAAGAAGCTTTGACCTTTCATTTCTAATTTTTACTCATTTTATGCCACATTTTGTCTTTCTGCCTTACATAGAAACTGCAGTAGAATGTTGTATACAACTAGCAACATAAGGATCCCATTTTGTTCCTAACTTTGCATGAAATACTTCTAAAATTTCATCATTAAGTTTAGATTTTATTGAGAGTCTTCAATGATACCTTTATCAGGTGAAGAAATTTCCTTTTTATATTAAGCATGCTCAGGGCTGTATCACACATGTAAGTTGAATTATCAAATGTTTGCATTTATTAAAAGAATAATATTAATTTCTAATTGTGATTTATTACTTTAATAGATTTTTAATGTAAGAACACCATTTGATTTCTGAGAATAATGCTATTTGGATGTGATATAATATTTTAATATTTACTGATGAATTCTACTCACCAATGTTTTATTTGGGATTTTTGCAGGTATACTGGAAGTGAAATAGATCTATGGTTTTACTTTCTTTTAGTTCCCTTTTCTAGTTTTGGTATCAAAATTATATAAGACATATAAATTGCTGTATCTATTTCTGTACTTGGAAGAGTTTGTACATGATAGAAAATATTTATCTAGTGATATTTGTGAAAATTCACCTGTAAAACTCTCTGAGCCTTTTGTCTCTTTTGTGAGGAGGCTTTTGAGGATCAATTCAATTTATTTAATGACTAATTCAATGGTACTCATATAAACTGTGCTGTAAATTTCTGGACATTTCCAATATTATTTTCTTGTTATTTTAAAAATCTCAGTTTATCTTTAGTCATCCCTTTCTGGCAATGCACTCCAGGACTATTGCCTGGAAAATCCCATGGACAGAGGAGCCTGGTAGGCTACAGGCCATGGGGTCCCAAAGAGTCGGACACGACTGAGCAACTTCACTCACTTCTGATCCTAGTATTACTGTTTTATGATTTGTTTCTTTTTTAATCTGCCTTACTAAGTTTTGCCTAATTCATCAGTTTTTAAATAACCACCTGTTGATTTTCACTGTGACTTTGAGTTCTCATTCATGTCTACCTTTATAATTTCCTTCCATCTAATTTTCTTAGATGTACTGTATTTCTTTTCAATTTCTTGATTTGAGCCCTGATTTATTTTTTCTGCCTTTTTAAAGATTTTTTTAAGGAAATTGACCTCAGTTTCTCAGTTTCTTTTTCTTTAGACAATGTCTCCTCTCTCTGATAGCTTTTGTTTTCTTTACTATTTGTATTCCTTAATTTCACAAAACTCTGTTTTGGTTTGTGCTTATTTGTTTTAAATATTTCCTCTGAGTATTGGAATGCTCTTTCAATTACTCGGCCATAAAAAAGAATAAAATTCTGCCATTTGCAGCAGTGTGGATGAACCTAGAGAAATAAAGTCTGTGAAATAAATCAGAAAGAGAAAGACAAATATTGTATGATATCATTTATATATGGAATCTAAAAAATAAAACAAATGAATTAGATGCAAAACAGAAACAAACTCACAGAGACAACAAACTAGTGGTTACTAGAGGGGAGAGGGAAGTGGGGAAGGGTAAGATAAGAGTATGGGATTAAGAGATACAAATTAATATGCATAAACTAAATAAGCAAAAATGACTTAATTGTACAGCAAAATGAATTATAGTCATTAATTTTTAATAACTTTTAAAGAAGTAGCACCTATAAAAATACTGAATTACTATGCTGTAAGCCTAAAACTAAGATAATATTGTAAATCAATTATGCATCAATTAAAAGAAAACTAACATTTCAATGCAGAATAATTCTTTTTTTTAAATTAATTTTTATTTTTTTAGTTTGTTTTGCTTTACAATACTGTATTCGTTTTGCTACACATCGACATGGATCAGCCACGAGTGTACATGAACTCCCAATCCTGACCCCCACCTCCCCCCTCCCGCCCCACACCCTCTCTCTGGATTATCCCCGTGCATCAGTCCCAAGCATCCAGCATCCTGCATCAAACCTGGACTGGTGATTCGTTTCACTCACGATATCACACATGTTACACTGCCACTCTGCCAACCCATCCCACCCTCTCCCTCTCCTACAGAGTCCAAAAGGCCGTTCTATACATCAGTGTCTCTTTTGCTGTCTTGCGTACAGGTTTATCATTACCATCATTCTAAATTCCATATATATGTGTAAGTATACTGTATTGGTGTTTTTCTTTCTGGCTTACTTCACTCTGTATAATCGGCTCCAGCGTCATCCACCTCATTAGACTGATTCAAATGTATTCTTTTTAATAGCTGAGTAATACTCCATTGTGTATATGTACCACAGCTTTCTTATCCATTCATTCTTAGTGATTATCTTTACTGACTCTCTCCATCCTCTCACTGATTTTATTAGAATTTGGATTTGCAGAATGAATTTCAAAGAAAAAAAATTTTTTTTTCCTTTTCCTTTGTTTTATCTTTGTTAAATTTCCTTTCTCTTCTCTCACTTTAGCAGTTTCCCTGTTTTGTATGTAAGTCTGCCAAGCCTTTTAGAATCAGGTCCTAGGATGGTGTTCCTGTCCTGCAGTGACATTGACTATTCTACATGCAGTCATTAGGCTAGTTAGCAATTTGGCTTAATTCCTGGTCATAAAGCTGTGTCTTAGTATTTCTTAGTATTTCTGTCTCTCAGACAGAATAGTAGGTTGACTGCTATTTTTGAAACCTACCTTGATATAGGGTAACCTCTCCTCAGGTATCAGTTTCAAAACAATCTACTGTGTATGGAGACCTTATAGGATAGGTTTCTCTTGAAGAGGCGAGTCTTGGTTACCATGACCATTGCTGGGCATGGAAACTAGCAAGACTGTCTTCTATCATGGTTACTGATTTGCGTGTCAATTCTGTTTTTAGTTTACTAAAATATTTATTTTGTTTTTGAATATGCTATGTCTTTTTAGCTATTGCTTTTAAAACATTTTAATTAGTTTTGTTATGTGGATTAGAGGAGAAAAAAACCTTGTTAGTAGACTTGGGGTCAACTTATAATGAAAATAAAATGAGATTTTAAGACATTATGTATACTGAGCATGCTGATTTTAAGTGTTTCTTCATGTTAGGACTACCAAGCATGTTTAAAGAAGCCCCTTTGATAGTAAAGCTTTTGATACAGGGTATGTTTATTTGACCCAAAACACAAAGCCGTTAAACATCAGGATATTTTTAAATGACCAAATAATATGCAATATTATTGCTATCACCTCAGCTGTGGAGTTATGTCACTGGCCTTGGCTCTACTCCATCCAGTCCTTACCTGCGAGCGAAGATGTGTTATGGATCAGGTAGGGTTACCCACAACCTGCAGATAAACCACCCAAAGCAAGTATCTTTATCAATCCTTTTAAATGGATGAAACTTTAAAATACAAGTGTAGTCAAAACCTGATGAACCAAGAATGTCTAACATTCAATTATAAGAAATATAAACAGTATAAACATTAATGTAGTTAGTTGATATTTTAGGGAAATTTTAGGACCTGATGATAGATTTCTGGGAAAGAAGAGAAGGTGACTTTCATTTATTCAATAAGTATTAATCAAGCAAAAACTATAAGAAAAAAGCCTTAGACAAAAAGCTACAGTCTTTGAAGAGGAAAAACTTACTGAAGTTTTGGCTCACAACCTGAGAAATTCAAGCAAAAAGCTATGAGCAAGACACTTTTATCTTATTTATTCTTCTGGAGCAAAATAATCTTTAAAATTACTTAAAATGGAAATTTTTCTCTTTATGCTTTATTTCCAGGAAATTCAAAGCTAAATTTTATGTTTAATTGTATTATTATCTAAGATTTGAAAATTATCTTGATCCTCCATCTGTTGAATTTTGAATCCTTTTTTCAAATGTTATTTCAGCTACATAATTCTCTTAAATTATTTTTGGAATTAAGATATTAGTGAGTGAACTGAAAAAAATGAATTAACAGTATTGGAGCTGTGAGGGGAAAAGCTATAGAACTGATTGAAAACTGAGATCAACACTCTCTCCTCCCTCATAAACAGGAAATTGTTAAATGTATTTGTATATTAGGTAATGTGAGAGCTTCCAAGGTGGCACAGTAGTAAAGAATCTGCCTGCCAGTGCAAGAGATGCAAGAGATATGAGTTCAGTCCCTGGGTGGGGAAGATTTCCTGGAGTAGGAAGTGATAACCGACATCAGGATTCTTATTTGGAAAATCCCATGAATAGAGGAACCTGGCAGGTTAAAGTCCACGAGGTTGCAATAAGTTGGAAACAACTAAGCAATTGAACACATGCGGTTTTTTCCAGAGTCATGTATGGATGTGAGAGTTGTACTGTGAAGAAAGCTGAGCACTGAAGAATTGATGCTTTTGAGCTGTGGTGTTGGAGAAGACTCTTGAGAGTCCCTTGGACTGCAAGGAGATCCAACCAGTCCCTTCTAAAGGAGATCAGTCCTGGGTGTTCTTTGGAAGGAATGATGCTAAAGCTGAAACTCCAGTACTTTGGCCACCTCATGCAAAGAGTTGACTCATTGGAAAAGACCCTGATGCTGGGAGGGATTGGGGGCAGAAGGAGAAGGGGATGACAGAGGATGAGATGGCTGGATGGCATCACCGACTCGATGGACGTGAGTTTGAGTGAACTCCGAGAGTTGGTGATGGACAGGGAGGCCTGGCGTGCTGTGATTCATGGGGTCGCAAAGAGTCGGACACTGAACTAAACATCTGAACTGAACTGAATGTATGTGAATAACTGCTATATTCTTAACATTTCACTTCCTTCCCAAGAGCTCTTCAAGTGGAATTTATGTCTGGTTAGGAATAATACAATTTAAGAAGGATGTGGATATACTGGAGAGGTTACATGGAAACTACTTAAAATAATGGGCATTCTAGGTTTGTAAAGGAAAATGGAAAGAAATATTAGACTTATTCAGCAAAAAGAGAAATAGTGCTAGGTTAGGAAGAAGACAAAATTACAGGGAAGTCATTTTTAACTGTAGCAAAGCTGTGTTGTGCTGTGTGCTGTGCTTAGTCGCTCAGCTGTGTCCTATTCTAGATTGCATTTTTTGAAAGATCTGTTACTTTACTTAAATATTGAAAATATTTACAGAGGTTAAGAAAAATTTTCTAAATGGAGGTTCCTCTCAGTAGTGTTTAGTTCTTTGGTCTCCTCGACATAGAAACTTTGGTCAATTTTCTTTAGTAATAACACCAGTAATGGGGCATAGAGAAAGGACATACCCACATCCCTGGGTAGAAACTGTGTCTTTGACTCTGGAATTACTGCCAACTATCTTTGTGGGTGATTTAAAGATTAAAAATATTTTACCTTCCAACAATTCTGCAGGAGATGCCCATGAGAATTCAGTGAGTTGTGGATGAGACAGTGGAAAAGATGGGAGACCCCTCCTTCCTTTAAGCACCAGGAAAACTGGGTTCCAATCTGAGCTCTTTCATTAGCTGGTGATTAGTCACTTAACCTCTTTAAGCTTTGTTTCTTCATGTCTAAAATTATGTGGACATAGGAATAAATCTCTGAGGGCTTTAGGAGTTCTGATCAGCTATGATTCCATGGAATTCTGGGACTTGACATTACTAGAATCAAGCAGGAGCAAAGAATAAGGAATATAGTTTTTCTCTAGCTACCCTCAGAAAATTGTTGCGTAAGTTTGCCTTCTGAAACAAACAGTTTTGTAGATTGCATTGTGTCCTCACTGTCACCATTATTGAGTTTTGTCATGGCTAGACAGAATGCTGCCATCACTGGTGAACTTTGACCTCTGCCCTTTCCAAGTGGAAAGAGAGAGATTATCGAGAAACTGGTTGTCTGTCTCTGATCCCAGTCACCTTGCTTGGCTGTCATCATCACCTTCAACACTGAGACCTTTATTTATACTCCAATAAATAATGCCTTTTAGATACTCAGCTAGCTACTTTTATTGCATTCAAGCCTTCAAAGCACAAGGCCTTGAATTTTTTTCCCTCTTTGGCATACTCTGGTCCTGCCCAGTGTGGAAACGGCTTCCACCTACTTATCCCCTGTTCACACTTTCCCCATCAATCTGATGACATGAAACCGCTTGACTCATAAACAGGACTTAGAGAAACAGAGGTTAAACCACGGGCACCAAGAGTGGTTGTGAGCCTGCAAGTGTGGAAAGAGTGGGAAAATCCACAAGCATGTGGTTGTTACCATCTGCCCCGAGTGCTGAGCTGTAGAACCAAATTCAGCAAGAGCCTGCTATTTAGGATAATGCAAATACTCTGCCCCCTCTTCTTGGTAAAGACCAGTGTGCTTTGCCACAGAACACCTCCTTTTTAGAAGTTTCAAATGTGGAAACAGATGTGTTACTTCCTTTCTTTTTAATTAATGATAGGAACACTTCTATATCTCTGTATTACTGATCTCCTCCTTATACCTTTTGTACATTAGCTGGTGACCCAATAGAGTAATAACTATTGCAAATGTTTCTATGTGTATGCTATTTAGAGGAAACAGCTCTAAGGACTTTGTGTATATTAACACATTTAATGAGCACAACAACCTTATGTCTTGGTATTTTTATTATCTCTTGTTCAACATACAATGTGCCAAGTTGTGCCAAATTGCTTCAGTCGTGTCTGTCTCTTTGCAACCCTATGGACTGTAGCCTGCCAGGCTCCTCTGTCCATGGGATTCTCCAAGAAAGAATACTGGGGAATTCTTGCCATGCTCTCCAGGGATCTTCCTGATCCAGGGATCAGACCCACATCTCTTATATCTCCAGCATTGGCAGGTATGTTCTTTACCACTAGTGCCACCTGGGAAGCCTGTCTAACATACAAGGAAATCAAATATAGAGAGCTGAAATGCCTTTTCCCAGGGCTAATGATTGGCAAAGCTAAAGACTGGCAAAGGATCTGAATTTGGGAGTTCAGTCTCCGAAGTTTCCATCATGTTCTTCTGAGAAAGGAAAAGATGAAAATTGAAAAAAAACTGATGGTGCCACAGTGATGACGCCAAGACACAGAAAACTTCTGAATAGTATGCTGGGTCAACTGTTCCTAGGAGAGTACACCAGGGACAACTAGGTTCCAATAATGTATTTCTTTAATTTTTGTTGTGATCTTGTAGCACCTACAGAATTGCTATGCACTCCAGCTGCTTTGGATCTTTAAGTTAACTTTAAGTGTTACAGTGGGTGGACTGGTAGGACAGCCCCACAACTTCAGGTATCAAAGACAGTTTTGTGGTAATCCTGAGGTTCATAAGGGAGTGGAATGTGATAATTAAAATACAGACACTTGAAAAGTTTAAAAGTAAACTTCTATTATACATAGTGAAGTAAGTCAGAAAGAGAAAGACAAATATAGTATGCTAATGCATATATATGAATCTAGAAAAGTGGTACTGCTGAACCTATTTGCAGGGAAGGAATAGAGATGCAGGTGTAGAGAATGGACTTATGGACACAGAGAGGGGAGGACAGGGGGGATGAATGGACAAAGTAACATTGACATGTATACTCTATCATGTAAAATAGATAGCTAGTGGGAAATTTCTATACAACACAGGGAGCCCAGCCTCGCATTTTGTGACGACCTGGAGGGGTGGGATGGAGGAGTTGAGGGAGGCTCTCCAGGGAGGGTATATGTGTATACGTATGACTCATTCACATTGCTGTATGGCAAAAATCACCACAACATTGTAAATCAGTTATCCTCCAATTAAATAAAAAAAGAACACTTTGAAAGAAAAAAATAAAAAACACTGGCATGAAGATAACTTGGAAAATAAATGAAGATTTAAATGTCAAAAAAAAAAAATCTAACTAAACCTCTGGCAGATACCACCATGTAACTGGACATTTTCAAGTGCTCTCCCGAGGACTTCTCAGCAAGGTCAATGTGTATCAAGATGACTGTGAACAACCCTGTGCAGTGAACCACATTATAATGTAGCCTTTAATTATTATAATATAGGTGTGGTGACTGTATTGCATTGTATCTCTTTCAGTTGCCTTCTTACCCCTCCACACCTTTCTGATTTATAGTAAAGAGGTCTCTATTTTACTCCATCATGAGCATTCACTCTGTATCAGGATTTCCTGTCATCAGAAGCTTATTCAGAAGGACCTCCCTGGTGGTCCAGTGGTCAAGAATCTGTTTACAATGCAGGGGACTCAGGTTCAATCCCTGATTAGAGAGCTAAGATCCCATATGCCATGGATCAACTAAGCCTGTACACTCCAATCCACATGATGTGATAAAGCTGATCCCACAAGACCAAATAAGTGAGTAAATATAAAAAAGAAGCTTACTCAACAGGTTATATTTTTATCCTTTTAGTGATCAAACTCAGTTATTTCTAAATTTAATACTGATTTAATACTATCAACATAAATAAAATACTTTTTTTGACTGGTAGTATGGAAGAGCATATAATAAAATCCATTTTTTCTGTGAATTTCAAAGGCAGTGCACTAGAAAGTTCATCTATTTTTCTTCTGTGATTCATCATCAATTTGGATATTTTTTTTTTTTTTGTGGTACAAATGAAATCAGAATATTTCCTTTCCTTATGTCTTCTCACATTGTGTGGGTTTATTAACTGCATGAGTCATATGGTTGAAACTTCTGAAAATTTCTGATTTAATAAACAGCAAGAGAACAGACCTCCTTTATCTCTGGGGCTGGGTCTCCCATGTTTTTCAGACAGTTGCCCAGAGCTATGAGATGTGGAGCAAGTGAGTGACTGACCGGGGGAGGTAGGTGGGGCAGACGCTCACTCAGTCTCTCAGGATAACACTTGTCTGAGCCTGTTTATCTTCTACATTTAACCTCAGCAAATCTGTCTCTGGATCTGAGAGATGTGGAAGAATTCATGGGGATGTGGAAATATTTTTCCATGAAAAAATAAAAAGTGAGTTGATTTTATAAGAACATGAAGTAAATGAACATGCTGGGATTAGTGCATGAGTTTTCTAGGGCTGCTATAACAATGTGCCACAGACTAGGCGGCTCAAACAACAGAAGGTTATTGCCTCATAGTTCTGGTGTCTAGAAATCCAGAATCAAGGTGTCGGAAGGTTAGTTCATCCTGAAGTTTTGAGGAAGGACCTGTACTATGATTCTCTCCTGGATTCTGGTAGCAGCAGGCATTCCTTGGCTTGCAGACTGCATTCTCCCTGTCTTCACACTGTCTTCCTCTATGAGTATCTGTCTCTGTGGCCAAATTTCCCACTTCATATAAGGATACCAGTCTTATAGGACTAGGGTCCACCCTACAGATTTCATTTTAACTTGATTGCATCTGTGAAGACTGTGTTTCTGAAAAAGGTCTTATAAAGTAACTGGGCTTGCAGTATATCTTTTTTTGTGTTGGGGGGAGGAGACAATTCAACTCATAATGCTCACCAAGAAAACAAAATGATGTAAGACTTAAAAGTAAACCTTCCAAAGAAGACATTCAGATGGCCAACAAACACATGAAAAGATGCTCAGCATTGCTCATTACAAGAGAAACACAAATCAAATCTACAAAAAGGTATCACCTCTCAGAATGGCCATCATAAAAAAAAACTATAAACAATAAATGCTGGAGAAGGCGTGGAGAAAAGGGAACCCTGCTTCACTGTTGATGGCAATGTAAATTGACACAGCCACTATGGAGAACAGTATGGAGATTCCTGAAAAAACTGGAATAAAACTACCATATAACTGAGCAATCCCACTACTGAGCATATACCAGAAGAAAACCACAATTCAAAGAGACACATGAACCTCAGTGTTAACTGCAACACTATTTACAATAGCTAGTACATGGAAACAACTCAGATGTCCATTGACAGATGAATGGATAAAGTTGTGGTACGTATATACAATGAAATATTACTTGGCCATAAACAGGAATGAATTTGATTCAGTTGTAGTTAGGAGGATAAACCTAGAACCTATTATACAAAATGAAGTAAGTCAGAAAGAGAAAAACAAATGTATTAATGCATATATATGGAATCTAGAAAAATAGTACTGATGAACCTATTTACAGGGAAGAAATGGAGATGCAGACATACAGAACAGACTTGTGGACATAGTGGGGGAAGGAGAGGGTAGGACACATTGAGAAAGCAACACTGATATATATACACTATCCTGTGTGAAATAGATAGCTAGTGGGAAGTTGCTATAAACACAGAAAGCCCAGCCTGATGTTTTGTGATGACCTAGAGGGGTGGAATGAGAGGGAGGAGGAAGGAACAAGAGAGAGGAAATATATATATATATAGGTTTCCCAGGTGGCACTAGTGGTAAAGAACCTGCCTGCCAATGCAGAAGCCCTGGTTCGATCTCTGGATCAGGAAGATCTCCTGGAGGAGGATATGGTAATCTATTTTTGCTTGTAGAATCCCATGGACAGAGAAGCCTGGTGGGCTACGGTCCATAGGGTTGGTCACAAACATTAGACATGACTGACGTGACTTAGCATGCATGCACGATATATATAAAACAATTATGACTGATCATATTGTTTGGCAGAAACCAAATCAACTGCAAAGCAATTATCCTCCAATTAAAAAAGGGAAAAAAAAGTGAACCTAGTGAACCTGCAATCTTTAAGTAAAACCCTTCTGACTCTTCTTCCTCATACAGCATTTCTTCCTGACTTAAATAAGAACTATTCCTTCCCTGGAGGCTCAGACAGTAAAGAATCTGCCTGCAATGAGGGAGACCTGGGTTCAATCCCTGGGTTGGAAAGATCCCTTGGAGGAGGGCATGGCAACCCACTCCAGTATTTATGCTTGGAGAATCCCCATGGATAGAGGAGCCTGGCAGGCTACAGTCCATGAGGTCACAAAGAATAGGACACGACTGAGCTACTAAGCACACTATGTTGTGTGAATATAATTTTCCACCTCTTGAAAATCTGAATACATTTTGAAATCAAACCATGGGTTTGCATCCATTATATGGAAGATCTGGGGCAAAAACTTTTTGCAAGTCGCTTTTTTTTTTGAGGTTCTGTTTTCTGATCTCTTAGATGGGTACTAGTATGCATGCTACAAGTATCATACTAGAATATATAAACCCTGAAGTGTAGAGACTTGAGTCGGTGTGTTCACTGAAAGGAGTCAAGCAGGAGCTGGAACAGTCCTAACACATGATAAACCATTGCTACTTGTTGAACTCATGAGTGAATGAACAGACATGCTGTATACAGTTCATTTTACGCATATAAAAGAATTACAACTTAGAATGTTCTGTACTGGAGAGAGTTGGCAGCAGAGAGGAAGAAGCATGGCTGTGAAAGTCAGAAATGGGGTTTCTAGTCTCAGCAATGCTAACACACTGTGTGTTAACTGTGATGTAGGGAGATTAACCACACAACTCCCCTTCACTCAAAAATTCTAAATGCAATGTTTTGTGGGAGAAGGAAATGGCAACCCACTCTAGTACTCTTGCCTGGAAAATTCTGTGGATGAGGAGCCTTATAGGTTACAGTCCATGGGGTTGCAAGGAGTTGGACATGACTGAACAACTTTACTTTCTTTCTTTCTATAGTTCCTTTTGGAGAAGGAAATGGCAACTCACTCCAGTGTTGGGGAATCCCATGGGTGGAGGGGTCTGGTGGGCTACAGTCTATGGGGCTGCAGAGTCGGACATGACTAAGCAACTAACACAATGCTTTGTGACATGCAATGTAGTGTTAACGTATGTTGCTAAATCCCATGCAGAAGAAGTAAGCCCCATGGTGTACGCTTTCAATTACTAATTTCAACTCTTCCCTTTGTGTGTCCTGCCACACCCTTGAGAACCAGCTGAAATGGTACCCACCCTCAAGGGTTCCCCTCATGCAAGAGGAACAGATGTAACATTTAGTCAGGCTTTCTCTCACTTGTATTCTTCTCCACACTTGATGCAGAATTTCAGAGAAGTTTCATGTGCAAAAAACAACCAGGAATGAAAAGTAGTGAGTTTGGATTACTTTCCCAGAGTAGTGGAAATTTAGAATTCTTATAATGCAAATCAATGCAAAGCCCATTTAGAATCAGACAAAATGATGATTATTTTATGTCTCTCGGCCCAGAGCGAAGCCACTTCCAGCTAGTCTAGTACCTAATAACATTTACAAAGTTCTTTCTAGCAAAACACAAATCTTTGGGGATTAGCTCATGCCTAGCTATTTCATGCCTTTTCACACTTGGCACAAGCAAATTTAGGATTTGATGTGGAAATTTCTCCTTGTTATAAGAATTTTGATTCTGAAAATATCTTTTCCTCTCTCTCATGCCCTAAAACTACCTGCTAGTGAAAGAAGTCATTGGGGAATAATTCACTAAGTAACATGAAAGTTAGCCTGCAAGTGAAATCACCTCTTGTTGTAGTGATGTCTCAGAAGACAGGCCCAAGCTTCCTCTGCCTGGGATGACAGTTCCTATTGGTTCCATTCATTAACACACAGTCTGTCCAGTGCATGTCTTGGGCACCACAAGTTCTTTTCTCTACATGTTTCTAATAATGTTAACTGTTCAATTTTTCTGCCAGTCTTCTTCTGTAAGCAACGCATCTCCTCAAAGTGAGGACACTGACTCAAATAGGAATTACCCATCTCACATTTACCAATACCCTTGCCTATGGAGTCCAGTGAGAAGTGATGGATGGATAGTTATAAATAAAAATCCTTTCAAATTTCAAATCCCTGAGAAAACCATGGTATCCTTTGGAATATAGACTCTGAGAAATCCTGATATGATTTATTGATGGTGTCCTCTTCCTTGTCCAGAGAAGCAGCCATGCAGCATAAACTGTAGGAGGTTCTAAAGCAGGTGAACATTATGCGGATTTGCACTTAGAAACCTCATATTGCCGATGGAGAATATATAGATAAAGAAACAATAACAACACATTTATAGATGATAAATGATAGATGAAAGATATAGAGATAGATAGGACACTTTATCGAGGGGAGGGTTTTTCTATCTAGAGTCCCTGAGATTGTTGGTCAGAAAAGGTCATAACTGATCTGGCTTTGAAGAATGGGAAGGAGGTAGTATTCCTGGCTGAGAGAGAAAAACATGAACAAATGCAAATGTGGGTTTCATATAACAGTGATAAGCAGTTCCGTATGACTGAAAGATTTAAAAAAAAAAAAAAAATTAGGAGGAGTGGTCAGAAGTAAACTGGAAAATCTGGACCAGGTCTTGAATCTCCCACCAGGCCTGAGAGAACCTTTCTACTGCCTTGTCATCTTTTGGCAGCTCAGCAGCTACCCCTACTGGCAAGGCTGAGTTGGTAGCCAGAGTTTTGAATACTGTTTCCCCTATCTTTTCTCTAGAAAAGCATTTCTGAAAATACGTCCTATATATCACCATATGGCTCCCAACCCTCACTCTTCTCCCCAAGCTATTCCGTTAAAAGGGAGTGTGAGGGCTGGTGCTGCACCTGTGTGTATCACAGTTCACCAGCAAGGGCTCGATGGCCAAAGCCACGTGCAGCAACATAGACTACATAGGGATGTACTCTTTGAGCCTGTTCCACAATTTGGGGCTCTGCCCAAATAACTCTATATTCTGTCACATCTGTGTGTGTGTGTGTGTGTGTGTATGTCATCTTTTGGCAGCTCAGCAGCTACCCCTACTGGCAAGGCTGAGTTGGTAGCCAGAGTTTTGAATACTGTTTCCCCTATCTTTTCTCTAGAAAAGCATTTCTGAAAATACGTCCTATATATCACCATATGGCTCCCAACCCTCACTCTTCTCCCCAAGCTATTCCGTTAAAAGGGAGTGTGAGGGCTGGTGCTGCACCTGTGTGTATCACAGTTCACCAGCAAGGGCTCGATGGCCAAAGCCACGTGCAGCAACATAGACTACATAGGGATGTATTCTTTGAGCCTGTTCCACAATTTGGGGCTCTGCCCAAATAACTCTATATTCTGTCACATCTCTGTGTGTGTGTGTGTGTGTGTGTCTGTGTTAGGTGCTAAGATGTATCTGGCTCTGAGACCCACAAACTGTAGCTTTCTAGACTTCTTTGTCCATGGCATGGAATTCTCCAGGCAGGAATACTGGAGTGGGTTGCTACTCCCTTCTCCAGGGGATCTTCCTGAGTCAGGGATTGAACAGGCATCTCTTACATCTCTTGCACTGGTAGACAGGTTCTTTACCATCTGAACCACCAGGTCATTAAAGCAAACATGAAACAGAGACTCCCACAACAGAATCTGTGGAGTCCTAATCCAACTGTTCGTGTTTTCTATAGTTTTTACTTCCAGAAGAATCACAGTACAGCATGGGCTCCTGTCTTCTTTAGTTGTCTCCATCCCATTGATTATTCCTTCAATTTTTAATGCCAGTTATATGCCAGGAATGACCACAAATTTATCCCCTACAGAAAGGAGGATTTCTATTTTCAGAACTGCAGATGAGTATAACACTCATGACTTTTGTTCCAACATTCTATCAACTCGCTTTCCCAACGTTTCCAAAGAAAAATTCTACTTTTCTTCTGCAAAGAAATTTTAGCACATGAGGGTGAAGGAACTTCAGTGTTAAAGGATGGTGGCAAGAAGTAAGTCAATGCAGTGTTTCTCCTTATACAGTGGAGGTAGGGGGGAGGAAGAAGGAGTCTTTGGCCATCCTGGTAAAATCCAGTTTTCTCTCATCTCTTTTTCTCTAGGAAGGTTGGGAGTCCCAGTTTGCTCCATTTCTGGGTCACAGGAGATACCACTCCAGTTTGAGTAACGTACTTCTCCAGAGGAAAAGAAGACATTTACAGGAGTCGCTGCTCCCCATCATCTCTTCAGGAATGATGTCCACCATTAGGTTAAGTTCTAGAAGAAACAGAGAATAGGGTAGAATAGCAATCCCTTGAGGCTGGGTTTTTGGTTGTTCCCAGTGTCAGATCAAGTTCCCAGAAATCTTTCTGTCTATAAATGGTGTAGCAGACCAGCCTGGGTCAGACTCTGGGGTCACTCAAGCAAGTCACAACATGGCTCAAATCCATGTACTATGGAAGCATCTAGCTAAGGAGTAATAAAGAGCAGGTGTCAGCAGGGTCATTGTAAAAGAAAGAGATGGAGTGAGAGAAGGAAAATAGGTTTAGTACATTCCAAATTGTAACCCTTGTTAACCAATCCTTGTTGTATTAATCTGCTCAGGTTGCTATAGCAATTGCATAGACTAGGGGCTTAAACAATATACTTTCCTTTCCTTACAGTTCTAGAGGCTGAAACTCCAAGATCAGGGTGCTGGCCAATTTGGTCATCGGTAAAAGCTCTCTTTCTGTCTCTTCCTGGATTGTAGAGCACTGTCTTCTTGCTATATCCTCACATGGTAAACAGAGATCTCTCTCTTTCTTCTTCTAATTATAAAGCCACTAACTAATCCTCTCATGAGGGCCCCATCCTCAAGAACTCTTCTAAACCTAATTATCTCCCAAAGGCCTTATCTTCAAACACCATTACATTGGAGGTTGGGGCATCAACATATGAATGCAGAAGGGCAAAATCTAGTCCATAGCATTGCTTCACTGATGGCTCAGCAGTAAAGAATCAATCTGCCTGCCAATACAGGAGAGGTGGGTTTAATCCCTGGATGGAGAAGCTCCTCTGGAGGAAATAGCAATCCACCCCAGTAGTCTCACCTGAAAAATTCCATGAACAGAGGGGCCTGGCAGGCTGCAGTCCATGGGGTCACAAAGAGTTGGACATGACTAAGCAACTGAAAAATGAATGGTATTTATGTAACAGAGAAGACTCAGGATGAAGAGGGAGAAGAGAGAAGAATCTGGCTTCTTAGAGGAATGATGCTGAAGCTGGAGCTCCAATACTTTGGCCTCCTCATGTGAAGAGCCAACTCATTGGAAAATACCCTGATGCTGGGAAAGTTTGAAAGCAGGAGGAGAAGGGAATGACAGAGGATGAGATGGTTGGATGGCATCACTGACTCAATGGACTTGAGTTTGAGTAAACTCAAGAGAGATAGTAAAAGACAGAGAAGCCTGGTATGCTGCAGTTCATGGGGTCACAAAGAATTGGACACAACTTAGCAACTGAACTGAACTGAACTGATAGAAGATGGAGTTGGGGTTCTGGTTTGAATTCAAGAAATGGAAACCAGTCTTAGTCTTTCAATGTGAAAATTGAGATAATAAAGGGAAATGTGAGCTTAGAAACCTGGTGTAAGAGATGAAAGAGCAAAGACTAGAGAGGGTTCACTCATATCCCTTCCTCTCTGGTTCAGTGTCAGGAAAATACTGCTGCACCCATAGATCTGGAGACTTCAGGAAATGGCCACTGGTATAAAAACTGCTCTTAATCTGTTCAAAGGTTTGTTACCACTTAATGGTAATAAGTCTGTGGGTGAGGGAGTCTGGGAAATACATTTCCAAGGCTTCTGGTCCCTGTGATGTAAGAGAGGATATAAAACAAGGTGGAAATGGGTATTGGCTGCCAGTGGATGATATCCAGCAAGGTCTCCTCTGGGATATTTGTCTGCTACTTCATGGTTCACAGCTGCTCATGTCTTGGCCTATGCTGGGATTCCACACACGCTGGTGGAGTAAATGAGACTCAACTGTATCCTGCAGTCAAGAGAAAAGGAACCCTAGCTTGTCAAAAATGCATGTTTGTATTCATATTAAGTGGCTTGCCTTGACTTCACAACTCAAAAATTTAGAAATTTTCCCTACATAACCTGTCTCCCTCCCTCCATCCCAAGCTTCAATAAAATAAAATGGATTTCTACTCATGCAAAAGTATTATTGAGCAATTTCTTCCTTGCTGGAGGCTACAAGTCTTGTCAAGTACTAGATAATGTTAAACAAAAAAGGTTAGTAAGGAGGCAAGGCCAGTAAAAAGAAGCTGGGTGAAAATGCACAGCAGTATTAATTTAAATAAATCAAACCATCTGGAACTCTCTATAAGTGAAATGGGAGAGCAGAGGAGCAAAGATCCACTGAAGACTTGTGCAGGCACAGATGACTTTATGGAAAAAGAGAAGTATCAGTGTGACCTGGATTCAGAGAGAAGGGTTTGATTAGAGGGAATGAGGAGAAGCTATTGCAAATATGTCTATGTATATGTTTCAGGTTACAGGCAATGAAGAATCTACCTTATTGGAGCTGAAAAAGAGAGGGAATTGTATCAGGGAGGATCTACAGAATTTCTTGAAGCATTTGTGCTCCATGCAGGGTGTAACAGGACCTAGTGAGGTTTCTCTCCTCTTACTACCCTCTACTTCTAGAGAAATAATCACCCATTATTTTGGTTCCCTGTGGAATCAAGAAATACACTAAAATAATACTAAAAGAAGGTATTAAGAATTTCCAGGTAGACATGAAATTAGCTGTCATCTCTGCCTTTCACTAGATATGATACCTGAAATAAACTACTTAACATATCTTAATGACTAGATACATGATGCTGCTGCTGCTAAGTCTCTTCAGTTGTGTCCAACTCTGTGCAACTGCATAGACAGCAGCCCACCAGGCTCCTCTGTCCCTGGGATCCTCCAGGCAAGAATACTGGAGTGGCTTGCCATTTCCTTCTCCAAAGCATAAAAGTGAAAAGTGAAAGTGAAAGTCACTCAGTCATGTCCAACTCTTAGTGACCCCATGGACAGATGCATAGATGACAGCCCACCAGGCTCCTCCATCCATGGAATTCTCCAGGCAAGAATACTGGAGTAGGTTGACATTTCCTTCTCAAATACATGATAGGGAGAGTCAATCCTAAAGGAAATAAATCCTGAATATTCATTGGAAGGACTGATGTTGAAGCTCTAGTATTTTGGCCACCTGATGTGAAGAGTCAGCTCATTGGAAAGGACCCTGATGCTGGCAAAGGTTGAAGGCAGGAAGAGAAGGGGATAACAGAGGATGAGATAGTAGGATAGTATCACTGACTCAATGAACATGAGTTTGAGCAAACTCTGGGAGATGTTGAAGGACAGGGAGTCCTGTTATGCTGCAGTCCATGGGGCCACAAAGAGTCAGACAAGACTTAGAAATTGAACAACAATTGTATATATATGTATATGTATATCTCCTAGGAGTATCATAATAAAGAAAGAAATAGGTCAAAGAGTGCATTTTTGGTGCCTAGCATATAGTAAGTATTCAAAAATTGTTAACTCCCTCTTTTTCCCTTTAATGGGTAGAGAAACTAACCACTCATTAACCACATCTAGGTATATGAGAACTTCCAGATTCCAGAATAATCTCAAGAATTATCCTCTTTTAGTTCTTAAAAACAAAACAAAACAAAACAACAACAACAATAAAAACCCTAACTTCCAAAATAAAATACACTAGGTAAAGTTTCCAGAGTTTGGAATTTTACAAAGCCTGCTGACATGCCAGAACCTCACATAAAGTGTCTGGGTTTTGCACTTAGGGAATCGGTGTCTCCATGATGTACATAAAATGTGAAGAGTTTGATTCTCATCAAGCCATGAAAGAATGACTGATTGTAGAATGCCAGACAAGATAATTAGATGGTACGGACAATAGCTATTATCGCAAGCACTAACACATGGTAACTTGCATGCTACCATGCCAGAACTGTCAAAAATCCTCAAACTATATGTGCTGGAATACACTGAAAGCATCACTTCATACCCTGAGCATCTGCATGAGCAAATGAGGGGCCAATTACTTCACCTCCCAAATACAGAGGGTGATTTGATTTACTGCCGACATGCCAGAACCTCACATAAAGTGTCTGGGTTTTGCACTTAGGGAATCGGTGTCTCCATGATGTACATAAAATGTGAAGAGTTTGATTCTCATCAAGCCATGAAAGAATGACTGATTGTAGAATGCCAGACAAGATAATTAGATGGTACGGACAATAGCTATTATCGCAAGCACTAACACATGGTAACTTGCATGCTACCATGCCAGAACTGTCAAAAATCCTCAAACTATATGTGCTGGAATACACTGAAAGCATCACTTCATACCCTGAGCATCTGCATGAGCAAATGAGGGGCCAATTACTTCACCTCCCAAATACAGAGGGTGATTTGATTTCTTTAACTTACACTTGCTTAACCTTCTTGGCTGAAGGATAGCATAGCACAATGTAGAAGTGCCCTCTAACATTACTTTAGGGACAAAAAATTGACTGAGGGTGGGAAAAACCTGGCCCCTGATACTTGCAGGTGTATTTTTCTTGGGAAGCAAGATTACTAGAGAAACAAAAGATTTGGTTCGTTTGGCTTGGCAAGTCAAAAATGCAATCCTAGGGGAAGACTTTATTTAGAAACTTTATTTTTCCCCTGTTAACTTGAATAGTTTGTGGAGGGGAAAAAAGAACTATAAATGGTTCATAAGTTACAATTATTTTTGTTTTGGTTTTAAAAACAAAATGCACTATCCCCACCCAGGTAGATCTTGCTATAGATTAATTTCACTTTTAATTGGTTACTATGCAGTTCCTCCCAAAGCTGTAGTTTGGGCTGGAAGATATTTTAAAGCATGTGCACATATAGGGGGACTCTTGGTTATTACTACTGTCTTCTGAATCTACCAGAGAAGGAAATGGCAACCCACTCCAGTATTCTTGCCTAGAGAATCCTGTGGACAGAGGAACCTGGTGGGCTGCTGTCTATAGGGTCGCACAGAGTCGGACACAACTGAAGCGATGAGAAGGAAATGGCAACCCACTGGAGTATTCTTGCCTGGAGAATTCCAGGAACAGAGGAGCCTGGTGGGCAGCCATCTATGGGGTTGCAGAGAGTCGGACACGACTGAAGTGACTTAGCAGCAGCAGCAGCCTGAATACAATGGTCCTCTCTCCCCTGGGCTTTCTCCTTTTAAATACAGCCTTTCATTGACCCGGCTCTACCTCTTTCCATAATTTCCAAATCATTGAGTTTTTGGCTTTTCCCACCCTCCATTCACTGTTCAACCTCTCATAGTCTGGTTTTTGCCCCACTACAATCATGAAACTGAATTTTCAAAATCACTAGTAATTACCAAGTTCAAAAGAGACAGTCTGTCTTTATTTACATGATGTCTCTGAGTAATTTTATACTGTTTGATCACTCCTTCCTACTTGAAACTGCTCTACGCTTTCTTGGTCTTTCTTTCCCATGATCCCTCTTGTTCCATTTCCTTTCCTGGCTTCCCTCACACACTTGCAGAGTACATTTCCTCCTCTCTGTGCCTTGCTGGGTGATCAGATCCACATTTGTATCTTCAATTGTCCCCTATATTCTGTGACCACAAAAATGATATTCCAAGTCATATTAGCTTGCATCACCTCTAGTCTCATATTTCTAGTTGTCTAAAAGACAAGTCATCCTGGTTAGCCTACTCCATGAACCTCCAAATCAATTGTTTAAGACTGAATTCATGTGTTCCTGATGGTTCTAACCATATCTCAGGTCAATGAATGGCAAAATCCAGTTGCTTGCATTCTGAGTCACTTCAGTAGTGTCTGACTCTGTGCAACCCTATGGACGATAGTCCACCAGGCTTCTCTGTCCATGGGATTCTTCAGGGAAGAATACTGGAGTGGGTTGCTATGCCCTTCTCCAGGGGATCTTTCCAACCCAGTGATCGAACCAGCATCTGTTACATCTTCTGCACTGGCAGGTGTGTTCTTTACCACTAGGCCACTAGCACCACCTCAGAAGCCCGTCAGTTGCTTAGGCTAGAAATCTTTGGGTTGTTTATGAATTTTTTTTCACCTACAACATTCAAATTCACCAGTGACATATCTCATTAATTATACCTCATCAATGTATCTTGAGGGAGTTTCCCTGATAGCTCAGTTGGTGAAGAATCCACCTGCAATGCAGGAGACCCCAGTTCAATTCCTGGGTCAGGAAGATCTGCTGGAGAAGGGGTAGACTGCCCACTCCAGTATTCTTGGACTTCCCTTGAGGCTCAGCTGGTAAAGAATCCACCTGCAGTGTGGGATACCTGGGTTTCCCTTGTGGCTCAGCTGGTAAAGAATCTTCTGACAATGTGGGAGATCTGGGTTCAATCCCTGGGTTGGGAAGATCCCCTGGAAAAGGGAAAAGCTACCCACTCCAGTATTCTGGCCTGCAGAAGTCCATGAATTGTATAGTCCATGGGGTCACAAGAATTTAACACGACTGAGTGATTTTCACTGACTTTCACTCAATGTATCTTGAATCTTTTTTCTTTTCTCTCTCTGTTCTGCTACAACATTAGTTCAAAGTCTAAGTATTTCTCATCTATGATGATTACAGTGAATTGGCCTTTTTCTGTTACTGCCAAACAGTAATCCATTCTGTATGTTGTATAAGAAGTAGCCCTTTAAGTCATATTTTTCATGTTTCCCAACTACAAAAAAAGTATACAAAATGAAAACTAGACAGTAGATCCTAATGTATAAGACATAAAGTCCAAATCCTCAATTTGGTGCCAGCTTATATTTCCACTGCATCTGACCATCTTCCATTTACACTCCCACACACACCATGCTTCAGCCACTCCATTGCCATATCACATTAAATTCATTCATGTGATTGCCTTCTTGTCATCAGAAAGGTCACATTCCCTTTCCACCTGGTGAACTCCAGCTCATATCTTGAACTATAACTCGACTATTGTCACCTCTGTGAACTGACACCTCTGAGCTGAATGAACTAGGAGTGACTTCCTTTGAAATTCCCTTGCAATTAATTTTCTATACTATTATTACCAATTTTCACCATAGGATTATTATATTTAAACTGATACTTGTAAATCCTCTGGCTAAAATCATTAAATCCCTGAAATCAGAGCATGTGTCTGATTTATTTTATACCTCCAGCATTTACCACATTGCCTGCCATTTGGGAGTTGGTGAGTCTTTGGAATCAATGAATGAATGAATGCCTTCTATAAAAGTGCAGCACTATAATCTTTGGTTAGACTCATGTTTTTAAAAAAACCCAAGACATTTCTAGTGTTCCAGTTCATAGGTCTTTATTATTTCCCTTTGAGAATGATTTCTCAAGTGGCTTTTTTCTTTTTAATTATGCAAATGACCACCTTGTGGTACTTTTATATAATATATTTATTTGGCTTTATTTAGACAGTGAATAAGAGCATTGTACTTACTCAATAGAGGAGTAAAGGATGGGATGCTTAGACAGCATCACTGACTCAATAGACACGAAGTTGAGCACACTCTGAAGATAGTGAAGGACAGGGAAGCCAGAGGTACTGCAGTCCCTGGGGTTGTAAAGAGTTAGACACGACTTAGTGACAGAACAAGAATAGCTAATGAGTGCTAATAGAGTCTATTTGGCTCTAAATTGCAGAGCAGAGAAAGTAATTTAAAAGATCCTAAATTGAAATATTGACCAGTCTCTTTCTAATAGTCCCTGTATATCCTACATAAAATAAGTCTGAATTAGCATCCTTAGAGGGTCTCAGAAATTAAAGAAAAATCCTAACAGATCTAATTAACCGATGAAAGCAAAGGTAAGGGGAAGTTACAACAAGGAAATTTCCTGAGACTGATGTGTACATTTAGAGAATGACCCCAAAAGAATGAGAGATTGCATTAAAGAATGTTATTTTAAAAAGCAATTTATGCTATTAACCAGGAATTGAGGCACATTTTTATTTATGATAGGAAATAACGTCCAGCCAGGGAATGTAACCTGTGGCATCCGTCTTTTAAAAGTAGTCTCTGTATATTCTACATAAAATGAGTCATGTCTTGGTAGCCAGGAGACATATTTTTTTGTGCCAACACAGAAACAGCAGAATTCAGTGCAAGAATATTCCATGCTGCATAATTGACCAGATGCCATAACGAAAGACATGGGCCTCTTCAAGTCAGTTTACAGGACTCCCTCCCTCAGACTCGGAGTCAAGTCCCCTGGGCTTTACTCAAAGTTGAGCCATCACTGGTTTTCATTTCCTCCTTTTCATTTTTTTTTTAACATATTATTTTGGTAGCATCATTAAGAGTTCCAACTAAGAGAAATAGCCATCCATATTATATATTTGCTATGGATTTAAGTCCCTTATACATATTTTTCTCACTTAATCCTTATGAAAGTGATAGTGAAAGTTGCTCAGTCATGTCCAACTCTTTGTGATCCCATGGGCTAAATAGTCCATGGAATTATCCAGGTCAGAATATTGGAGTAGATAGCCATTCCCTTCTCCAGGGGATCTTCCCAACCCAGGGATCAAACCCAGGTATCCTGTATTGCAGATGGATTCTTTACCAGCTGAACCACAAGGAAAGCCCAAGAATACTGGAGTGGGTAGCCTATCCCTTCTCCAGCAGATCTTCCAGACCCCGGAATTGAACTGGGCTCTCCTGTGTTGGAAAAGGAGATGACAACCCACTCCAGTATTCTTGCCTGGAGAATCCCATGGACAGAGGAACCTGGCAGGCTACAGCCCATGGGGTTGCAAGAGTCAGACATGACTGGGTGACTTTCACACTGCTTCTGTGTTGCAGGAGGATTCTTTACCAACCGAGCTATAGGGAAGCCCTGAAAGGTCAGAATTATTAATCTCATGTAATAGATGAGGAAACTGAGGTTCAGGTGGTTAAAAGAGAAGTATCTTGAAAGATGGATTTTAAAGAGCAATAAGGTAATCTGTTTTCTCCCTGGTAGTCCATCAGCCCTTGACGCCACTGTTTCTGGCATTAGAACTGCTTGGACATGAACCATGAGACCCAAGTCTCTGAATTCATCTTTTTCAGCCTCTCTGAGCAGTCCCTTCAGAGGCAGATGTCCATCAGTCTGTCCTTTAGCCTATATTTGATTGAGCACATGGGAAATCAGCTCACCATCTTGGTCATTATTTCAGACCCTTAACTACACAACTCCATGTACTTCTTGCTCAGCAACTTGTCTCTTCTTGACATCTTCTTAACCACCACTACCAACCCCAATATGCTAGAAAACCCTCTGTGTGGGATCCCCATCATCTCCTCAGCTTACTTGGCCCAGATGCGTTTCCTTATCACCTTTGGGACAGTCAAAAGATCTTTCTCTCGGTCATGGCTTACGACTGCTACTTGGCCATCTGCTACTCACTGCACTACGTGACAATCCTGACTGCCCTTCAGTGTGCCTAGCTGGTGATGATACCCTGGATTCCAGGCAACCTCATCTCCATGGTCCACACAATACTGATTCTCTACTTGTCATTTTGTTTTAATCTAGAGAATGTTCTCCAGTTTATGCACTGCCCTCAAAAGGTTCACGTGTCTTTTTTTTCCCTTGCAGAAACATAAATATTCCCACCTACATAATTACCTTTGCTGACAGATGATCTCATCCCAATCCTAAAAGCAAAGCAGCACTACCAAAAAAGATGCAGACACAAATTCATTGAAAATGACCAATAAGAAAGAAAGACAGATATTGACAACAGTCTATTTGCCTGTTCAGTTCAGTTCAGTCGCTCAGTCGTGTCCGACTCTTTGCGACCCCATGAATCACAGCACGCCAGNTGGTTTTTCCTGTGGTCATGTATGGATGTGAGAATTGGACTGTGAAGAAAGCTGAGCGCCGAAGAATTGATGCTTTTTTAAAAATTATTATTATTATCTTACTTTACAATATTGTATTGGTTTTGCCATACATCAACATGAATTGATGCTTTTGAACTGTGGCATTGGAGAAGACTCTTGAGAGTCCCTTGGACTGCAAAGAGATCCAACCAGTCCCTGCTGAAGGAGATCTGTCCTGGGTGTTCATTGGAAAGACTGATGCTAAAGCTGAAACTCCAATACTTTGGCCACCTCATTCGAAGAGTTGACTCATTGGAAAGGACTCTGATACTAGGAGGGATTTTGGACAGGAGGAGAAGAGGACGACAGAGGATGAGGTGGCTGGATGGCATCGCCGACTCAACCGACATGAGTTTGAGTGAACTTGGGAGTTGGTGATGGACAGGGAGGCCTGGCATGCTGCAATTCATGGGGTTGCAAAGAGTTGGACTCGACTGAGTGACTGAACTGAACTGAAATGTGTGTGGAAGGGCTTCCCAAGTGGTACTAGTGGTAAAGTACTCTGAGTGAGAAGGGCACTGAAGTGATTTCTAGGGACATTTAGCATAGCTCCTCAGGACTGGTCTTGATGATTTTCCTCCCTTTTCTCAGTGGGTTCCTCTGGGTTCCTCTTGTACCTGCATGGCCTAGGTTTCTACATTTCCAGGCATCTGAGGCTTCAGGCTATCTTTGGGCTACCTAGAGTCCCCTGTAGTGTCCCAGCTAGGCCTGCTAATGGGGTTGCAAAGAGTTGGACTCGATTGAGTGACTGAACTGAACTGAAATGTGTGTGGAAGGGCTTCCCAAGTGGTACTAGTGGTAAAGTACTCTGAGTGAGAAGGGCACTGAAGTGATTTCCAGGGACATTTAGCATAGCTCCTCAGGACTGGTCTTGATGATTTTCCTCCCTTTTCTCAGTGGGTTCCTCTGGGTTCCTCTTGTACCTGCATGGCCTAGGTTTCTACATTCCCAGGCATCTGAGGCTTCAGGCTATCTTTGGGCTACCTAGAGTCCCCTGTAGTGTCCCAGCTAGGCCTGCTTGCCCACTGCCATTCAAAGTTACAAACCTCAACAACAAAAACCACAGAAAGCAAAAACTAAAACTCCATTATTTTATTATTTTTTTCTTTATTTTACTTTACAATACTGTATTGGTTTTGCCATTCATCAACCAACAACTCCATTATTAAGAATCTGTCTGCTACTTGTTAAGTATAATTGTTAATTATGAAAATAAGCTGATTAAACTTATTTTCTTGAGACAGTAAATAATAATGGTATAAGGTTTATTGAATTTATTGCTATGTGCATTTTACACATTATCTCATTGAATTTTCACTCATGCTCTTTGAAATAGGTATTTCTATTATACCCATTTTATAGGTAAGGAAACTGAGGCTCAGAGGTGATACTGTCCACTATCCATAGGTTTCTGCAACTGAAAAAACCAGGATTCAAACTTAGTTGTGTCTGTCACCCAAAGCTATGCATACTTTGTCTCACCTTGACCCTTCATTTTTACTAACTGTACCTCCAGTATTTGGAACAATATCATTCACTTTGTATTGTTTTGTATTGAATAATACTATCCACCTGTTTGAAAAAATGAAAACAAATTCAAGTTATTTTGAGGTAGAAAAATGATAGAATATGAGCTGTCTTTCAGTTGTTGTTGTTAGTCATAAGTAATGTGCAACTCTTTTACGATCACATGGACTGCAACCCGCCAGGCATCTCTATCAGTGGGGATTTTCCAGGCATGAATCCTAGAGTGGGCTGCCATTTCCTCCTCCAGGGAATCTTCCTGACTCAAGGATTGAACCCAGGACCCCCACATTGCAGGTAGAATCTTTACCATCTGAGTCACCAGGGAAGCCCATGATACTGGAGTGGGTAGCTTATCCCTTCTTTAGCGGATCTTCAGGACCCAGGAAGTGAACTGGGTCTCCTGCATTGCAGATGGATTCTTTACCAGCTTCATATCACACTTCTATTAATGGATATTCCCGCTGGTATTGTATTGTGTTTAGTTCATCAGTCATGTCCGATTCTTTGTGATGCCATGGACTGTAGTCCACCAGGTTCCTCAGTCCATGGAATTTTTCAGGCAAGAATACTGGAGCCTGTTGCCATTTCTTACTCCAGGGGATCTTCCTGACCCAGGGATCAAACCTATGTCTCTTGGGTCTCCTATATTCACAGACAGATTCTTTACCACTGTACCACCTGGGAAGCAATAACATGTATTATACCTCTATTAAGAGTTGAGAAAGCTTCCCTGATGCTCAGTGAAAAAAAATCTGCTTGACAATGTAGGATTACCCAAGAGAGGTAGGTTTGATCCCTGAGTCAAAAAGGTCCCTTGGAGAAGGAAATGTCAACCCATTCCAGTATTCTTGCCTGCGAAATCCCATGGACAGAGGATGGGCTATAGTGGTGGGCTACAGTCCTTGGAGTTACAAAAGAGTCCAGCATAACTTAGTGACTAAACAACAACAATAAGAGTTGAGGACATAGCTGTGGATGGTAATAAGCCACCTAGTATTTAAGATCAGAGAAGGTGATGGCACCCACTCCAGTACTCCTGCCTGGAAACTCCCATGGACAGAGGAGCCTGGTAGGCTGCAGTCCATGGGGTCACTTCAGTCGTGTCCGATTCTGTGAGACCCCAGAGACGGCAGCCCACCAGGCTCCCCCATCCCTGGATTCTCCAGGCAAGAACACTGGAGTGGGTTGCCATTTCCTTCTCCAATGCATGAAAGTGAAGTTGCTCAGTCGTGTCTGACTCTTAGCGACCCCATGGACTGTGGCCTACCAGGCTCCTCCGTCCATGGGATTTTCCAGCCAAGAGTACTGGAGTGGGGTGCCATTGCCTTCTCCGTGACTCAGACTAATAAATGCTTATTTTTTTAAACAAACAGTTAAAAGAGCCCACGTGAATTTTTCAAATAGCATGTTTCCAAAAATCCATATAATACGACAAACAGATTTTCACACACTTGTATTCTGTGAAACTCTTGCCTTAGATGAGAAAAGCTATATAATATGCTCTTTGTTGGATATGAACAAAGTGCATTTTGAAGTTTCAGAGAAGACCTTCAGTAATGAGACTTACATAACTTTGTTTAATCCAATATTTGCTTAACTGATTTAATGAAGGACTATCTCATGGTATTAATATTATGATGAGCAGAGTTTGGAAAATACTGCAAAGGTTATGAAATAATTCCAAATACAGATTTCCTATTGTTAAATGCAATTTAAAACAAATGGTTCTGAAAAGAGTTTAACCAGAATTTCATAAAGATCCGTTAAAGTAGAAATGACTATCTCTTTTTGAAGATGAAACTGTTAGACTGAGAAAGTATTAATAAATAACTTCCTTGAAGTCATACTGAAGAATAAATCTAAAAGATCTTTAACACAGTCTTCTGCCCTTTCTACAGATCAGCATGTGGAACGAGAGCTTGCTTGAGATCTAGCAAAAGAAAAACAGTCAGTTCAAACAATCTTTAATTTTTTTCCCATAGAACTCACCAGTAGATCTTATGACACAAAGGGTCAACTCTTCAAAAATCTGACAGAAACTGATTACTCAGATATACAAGCCAACTAGCTGACCAAGCCTCACATAGTGTTCCAGATATTAAGACTATTTCAAAAGAACAAACACAATAATAAAAGCAGGTTAAGCTTGCTTTTCACCCATAGAAGAAGCATTAGGTATAGAATTTGCCTGCTCACCCCTACTTTGTTCTGTAGGAAGAGCATCCTCCTGAACTTTCATACTAGGAATTCTGGGAGTCCTCTAAATGATTCCCACAGATACTCTTGGTCCTTCATCATTTGCATCCACTTTTCCCCACCATGGTGCCAAAGTCAAAGTGCAACTTAGCTATCAGATGGAGAAGGCAATGGCACCCCACTCCAGTCCTCTTGCCTGGAAAACCCCATGGACGGAGGAGCCTGGTGGGCTGCAGTCCATGGGGTCGCGAAGAGTCGGACACGACTGAGCGACTTCACCTTCACTTTTCACTTTCATGCATTGGAGAAGGCAATGGCAACCCACTCCAGTCCTCTTGCCTGGAAAATCCCATAGACGGAGGAGCCTGGTGGGCTGCAGTCCATGGGGTCGCGAAGAGTCGGACACGACGGAGCGACTTCACCTTCACTTTTCACTTTCATGCATTGGAGAAGGAAATGGCAACCCACTCCAGTGTTCTTGCCTGGAGAATCCCAGGGACGGGGGAGCCTGATGTGCTGCCATCTATGGGGTCGCACAGAGTCGGACGTGACTGAAGCGACTTAGCAGCAGCAGCTACCAGATGCCAAGTAAAGGCATATGAGGTGATGTTGATGTTACTGGTAACTGACACTAATATCAAAGTCTAAAACCAAGAGAGCTGATGTTTTAGACCAGGTGTTGGTGCTCTGTCCATCACAACACATGCTGCCACCACCACTGCTGGCCACCCACTGCAATGGAGGCTGCCAATGCCAGGTCTGCTGACATCTCTGCCATTTTTGCCTTATATTCTCAATATCTCACAGAGATGGTAGAGGAAAAAAGCAATTTTTAATTTTTATTTGCTTTTTAGTACAACCCCTTCCTCCAGTGACTCAGATGGAAGACAACAGTGACAAGGCCACAGGCAATACTCTCTCTCCCTGATATGGTTTATGGAACTTGATCCAAGTGAGCACATCTCAGCTTCTTTTTCCCATGGAGTGAGGTCTGTCCTGAGTGGTGGTCCTCTGTGGCTTTTCCCATCATTTATTTGATTTTCTCAGACACAGGTCAGAATCCCAGGATGGACACAGAGAATCTGTCTAGAGCCCTGACTGTAACAGCCTACACCCAGCTGTTCTCATCCAAAGTGAGAAGGAATTGCTCCTTCACTGACTGTTAAACAGTGTACAGCCATTATGGGATGGACAAACCCAGCTGCAATGAGACTATCATTTTCCTAAATAAACATCAGCGTTAAAAATAAGAGGTTCCATGAAGTGGTGAAAAAGCCCTGGCCTCGGAAGCAAGACATCTGGACTTTGCCTTTTATTAGTTTTTGGCCTCACTTGAGTCCTTTAATCTCTTTGGACTTCAGCCTCTTAGTTTGGAAAACCCACTGCTCACCCTCGTCACTAAGCTTCTATGCAGCCCTGACATTCTCCATTCTAATAGGTAAATCTAGGTCATCCATTTTCCACAATAACATTTATTATTACTGTTTCAACTAAGAGATTATTATTCACCTTTTTTAATTTATAGATAAAGACATTGAATTCCAAAAGTTTTATGGTAATATATATACAATACCAGTATAAGGATTACATTCAGAAAAAAATGCACTATGCCAATTTAGAGCTGATTGATTATTCTCTTCAACATTATTTATTAATGGTTCCTTATTGTCCTTGTTTTCCATAACCAAATAAGACAATATTTTGACAATGCCCTTGGCACATTTTCCTCTTCTTCATTCTCATTCTTTCTGATTTGGACCTTTCTTGTCTTCAAGTAATTCGCTGCTGAAGTAGTTTCTTACATGGCACCTCTTCCACCTTCCTTCATCTCTTCCTCCATAGTTCTGTCATGTTATCTTATTCATAAACCTAGAGATTCTATATAGATCACAGAATAGTATACAAAAATTTTAACCTGGCATCCAAAACTCTTACAGTATGGTTTCAACATATTTCTATTTTTGTTTTTCCAATCATCTTATCTTAAATTAGGTAAATGAGCTCACCCTGAATTCCCCTGAGCAGTTTAAATACTCACTCTTTCATTAACCTTATTCCTTGCCTCATGCTGTCTGCATCCTCTGTCTGAGACAACTTTCCCTCCTATTCAGGAGGAGAGAATCTTATTTAAATTAAATCTTATTTGTCACAAAAGTTGAGCTCCAAGGAGCCCCTTAAAAAACTTCTCCATACTATGCACTGGAAGTAGTATTTCTCTCTGAATCATTGAGCATTTTATAAGTATCTCTACTTTGTAGCCCTTATAAAGGTTCTGATTTTTTGTTTATTTATCAATATCTTTCTTCTCCTTCTAGACAATAATCGAAAAGGGCAGGAACCATACCTATTTATGTGTTCATTCTGTTCCCAGGGTCTGAAACAGTATCTGTCACGTGATAGGTGCTCAGTAGGTAGTTAGTAAACAAGTAGCTGAATCACCATCTCTTAAGATCCATCACTTTTTGATTCGTGAGGGTAGATATTTGTACCCATGTCTTGTCTTCCATAATAAACTATTAACTTCTTGAAAACAATAATTCTGATTCTGTTTGGTATCCCACAAAGAAAAATGCCTTCCATGTTGAAACTGTTCATTTATAAATATTGTTAAGCATTATTCATAGAAATATATTTATTAATAGTCACTAACAGGGCCAATTTAGGAAAAGACACAGCTTTAGAGTCCTATGGCCTTATGTTCAAATCCTGGCTTTGTAAAGTTAGATAAAAATATTCAGTAATATTTTCCAATTAAAATAAGTATTGTATTTTATATCATTCAAAGAACTTTCACATATATCTTAGTTGATTGTCAAACAGGGTTAGATAGTATTACAATGCCTGATTCACAGATTAGGCAATAGAGTTGTGAAGATAAGGCAATTGAGGCTTGGAATAGGGATTCAAACTAAGGTTTTTGAAGGTCAAAGTCTGTCTTTCCCATTTTCCTTCGTATATTGCCAGCATAGATGCAGATCAATGGATGTGTGCCTCTGAATAACAACTTTTCCCCCTAGAATTCAGGCCTCCTTTAGTCCTCATGCACTATATGACCTCTGACGGAGCACATTTGGAGTTTCTGTTGTCAGGAGAAAAAGGCAGGAGAATATGTGTGGTAAGTTTTGGAAACAAAGCAGATTAGGTCCATTTTCATACTTGACAGGAGGAAATGCCACTAAAGTCATAAAATACTCTTTTTCTTCCCTCTCTGAAGTCTTCTTCATCAAACAGGTACAAAGTGAAAACTCATCACTTTTATTTAAACCAGAGATCTACTTCTTTTCTTTCTGTAAAAGCACTTGATCCCTGTGATAAAGCCCAAATCCAAATCAAGAGAAAAACAGCTCTTATTTATTACGCAGTTTGATCTCATTATGTTCTTCCCAGAAATGAATCCCTGTCCCTCTCGGACTTTCTTTCACAGGACGCTCTGATCTGGCTCTCCCTCTCAGAACCAGGAGAGTTGTTTTGCCTGGCTTATCCCATCAATAGAAGGCTCAGCTCCCTTTTCTCACACTCACAATCCAGCAGACCATTTTCCCTGGTCATCAACAGAGAAATGGGGAGTCTTCTTTTAACAGGCTGCACTTCTGCCAAGTTCCAAAGTGCTCTCGCCCCTCCTTAAGGATGCAGAATATTTACTTTTTACCCCAAACATCTGGATACCTGGTGTGAGTAACCCTTTCCTGAGGGTGGTGGGTTGTTTGAAAGTAGATCATTCCAGTAAAAAATGTTTAGGCACTTTCAGACAATTCTGATAGAACTTGGTAAAAAAACAAAACAGATATCTTCCCCATTGCAGTTTCTACTCAATAGCAGGTGAAATAATAAAAATATTGAGCAAGCAAGATTAATCTGTATCCAGAGAATTTTAATAATAAAATTTCAAACAAATAATTCCACATAGATCCTCTGGGGTTTTGCCAGTAAGTCTTTAACAATCTGTTTTTAATAGCCAGACAATATACTACAGCAGCAGACATTGAAGAATAATGAAAATACTTTGTAAATAACAAATAAAAGCAAGAATGGTGCTCAACACAATTTCAAAAAAGAAACAAAACAGTGACGCAAACATTTTGGCTGAACCACATGGAGTACCAGATATTACATGGATTAAATAATGTCTATCAGCTGGAGGGCTGAGTATGACAGCCTCCATTCTTAATCCAGAGCAATGTGAAGGGATGTAGCCTGACTGCGACTTCCTCTGTGTGAGTCAGAGGTGCATGCTTAGTTGCTCAGTCATGTCTGACTCTTTGTGACCCCATGGACTGTAACCTGCCAGGCTCCTCTGTCCGTGGGATTCTCCCAGGGAAGAGTACTGGAGTGGGTTGCTGTTCCCTTCTCCAGGAAATTCTCCTGACTCAGGGATCAAATCCAGGTCTCCTACACTGCAGGCAGGTTGTTTACCATCGGAGCCACCAGGGAAGCCCCATGAGCCAGACAGCTAAGGGTTAATGCAGATCTTATTGCTTCCCTGGTGGCTCAGAGGTTAAAGCGCCTGCCTGGAATGCAGGAGACCCGGGTTCGATCCCTGGGTTGGAAAGATCCCCTGGAGAAGGAAATGGCAATCCACTCCAGTACTCTTGCCTGGAGAATCCCATGGAGGGAGGACCCTGGTAGGCTACAGTCCATGGGGTCGCAAAGAGTCGGACACGACTGAGCGACTTCACTCACTCTATTAACAATTGTATTGGAATCATGGAATTTGGTATGTTTTTCCTTTTCTTTTATTCATAGCCCAAAAACTGTCTCAAAACTTTAGAAATAAAAACTAAGTTTTAACAAGACACTTTTTTGGTAACCATTATTTCTCTAGTTAGTGTAACACCTCATTTGTCCATCACCAGTGAGGGAACACTTATTCTTCGTAAATTAATTTTCCAATAAAAGAAAGCAAGTTTCGTGTTCAAAGGAATAAATTTCATTTAGATATTTTTTCTGGAACTCTTTCTAAGAGATATTACATATTGAACAGGATTTGACCTTTTCTGATGATTCAGAGAAATCGTCATGAGCATCAATCACTGTGAATCGCCACCAACTCCTTTCTCTCAAAACACACACACTGGAATCTCTCTCAAACTGAAGAAATATTCATTTTGATCTTATCTACCTTGAATTACTCCTTTTATGTTCTTTTAAAAAGTAACTTTTTTGAGCTATAGTTCATATACCATACTATTCACTCATTCAAAGAGTACAATTTAATGGGGTTAGTATATTTATGGATCTGCAACAGTCATCATACTCAATTTCAGAACACCTTCAAAAAGAAATTCATACCCTTTAGCTATCATCCTCCTCACCTCTCACCCCCTCCAGCCCAAAGCAGTATTAATTTATTTTCTGTCCTGAGATTTCCCTATCCCGGACTTTATATCAGTGGAATCATATAGTACAAAGCCTTATGTGACTGACTTCTTTCACTTGGCATATTTTCAAGATTCATCTACACATCAGTACTTCATTCCTCTTTATCATGAAATAATACTCCATCGTGAGGAGTAGCAGATTAAAAAAAAAAAGTTTTTCTCTGTTGATGGACATTTGGATTGTTTCTACCTTTGACTCTTTAATAACGCTGCTATAAACATTCATGTACAAGTTTCTGTGTGGGTGTATGTCTTCATTTCTCTTGAGCATATACCCAGGAATGTTATTCCTGGATCATTTGTCTCTTCTGTATTTAATTGTTTAAGTAGCTTCCAGGTGATTTTCCAATTTGGTAGTACCATTTTACACCTTCTCCTTCAAACCCCAACAGTATACAAGGCTTCCAGTTTCTTCACATCCTTGACAACATCTGTTTTCTGACTTTCAGTTTCTAGCCCCCTCTCTGGGGGGTCGCAGAGTCAGATGTGACTGAACATCCTACACACATTCACACATTCTAGTGGGTATGAAATGGTATTTCATTATGATCTTGATTTGTATTTTCCTAGTCACTAATGATGTCAAGCATCTTGGCCATTTGTGTGTGTGTGTGTGTGTGTGTGTGTGTGTGCATGTGTGTGCATGCACTGCTTGGTCATGTCCAACTCTTTGTGATCCCATTGACTGTATGTAGCTCACCAAGCTCCTCTGCCCATGGGATTGTCTCAGCAAGAGACTGGAGTGGGTTGCCATTTCCTTCTACAGGGGATCATTTGTATACCTTTGTAGAATTGTCTATACAGATTCTTTGCCCACTTTTAATTGGTTTGTCTTTTTACTATTGGGTTGTAAGAGTTCTTCATATATATAAAGTTCATTATCAAATATATGATTTGCAAATATTTTTTCCCACCCTGTGGGTTTTTGTGCTTTTTTTTGATGGTGTTCTTTCACTTAATTTCCTTCTGCTCTTGTTGCCCAGCTACTTGAAAGAAGTTCCTCATAGTCCTGGTCTACTACATCTCACTTCTCATTCATTGCTAAAATCTACTGTAATGTGGTGTCAACACCCACTACTCCTTTGAAACCCTATTACTAAGGCCAAATTGTTCTTATTAAGGCCAAAGAGGCCTTTTTTATTGTTAAATCCAAAGGCATTTTCTTAAAGCTCATTCTACTTGACTTTTGACTCTTGGCAATGGTCAATCTTCTTTTCTTTTAAAGTATCTCCTCCTTCACTTCCATGCTACCATTTTCTCCAGATTTTATTCTTATTATGTTAACAATTTCTTATTTTTTTCCTCTGGTCCTTTAATTCTATTTACACTTAAATGTTGATGTTCCCCAGAGTTTAATCCACCATCATCTTTTCAAAATATATATTCTTCTTAAATGATCTCATTTATTTCCATGCCTTCAACTTCTACTGATAACTCCTCAAATAAAACTCCAGCGTCCACCTTGTTTTAAAGTTCAGAACTATATTTTTATTAAGTATGAGTAGCTACCTCTTAATCACTTAGAGATCCTGCAGGCAGCTAAACGTTTTCAAAATACCAAATACATTTTCCTCTTATTGTTTATCTTCTCTTATTCTCATAACATTGGGGCAAGGAAGCTTGGAATCTTTCTCCATTAATCTTTTTCTTTTATGTTGGTCTCACATTGGTCATCATGTTGATTTTATCTACCAAAAGCTTTTCTAATCTTTTCCTTTTGTTTTCTCACTACTGTCATTGCCTTTCCAAAAACTTTCAAATCACTTATTAGGATTATTTTAGTATAGTCTAATTCCCTTCTTCCATCATGTCTCCTGTTCAATCCATCTTTGGTCAGCATTAATTTTCTAAAATCCTTTTTTCATTATATTTCAAATCCCTGAATTAGTTTTTCCCTTGTCTGTGTTTCTCCTGTCTTGTCCATGATCCAGAAATTTTAATCTTCTCTTCCTTCAAATCACTGTATTCATCTTTTTATTGGTATGTAACAAATTACTAGAAATTTAAAAGCTTAAAATGGCATAAATTTATTATCTCATAGGTTCTGTGAATCAGGACGCTGGCACACTTTAGCTGTGTCTTCACTCCCCCTGAGAATCTCACTAAAGTGAAATCAAGATGTCACCCATCTGTGTCCATATATGGAAGCTTAACTAGGGAGAGAGCCAGCTCCATGTTCCTCTAGGTTGTTTGTAGCATTTATTTCCTTGCAGTATGACTGAACTAGTCATTTTATCACTAGTTGCTGTAGGGGCCACTGTAACTCGGAATCACTCTCAGCTTCTTATAGGTGACTCTTAGTTGTCCATCACAGGCTCTGTCTACACTGTGGCAGAGTGCTTCTTCAAGGTCAGTAGGAGAATCCCTCTCTTAAATCTTTTAGTGTCTTTGAAGAGCTCATCTAATTCGATCAGATTCACCCAAGATAATCTCCTTTTTGATTAACTGAGAGTCAACTGATTAGAGACCTTCATTCAATCTGTAAAATCCTTTTGACATATAATGCAATATAATCATTGAGTGATTGTCCATCATATTCACAGACATGTCCTGCTCACACTCAAGGGGAAGGGAGTATACAGGACATATTCAGCAGGGATGGGGACCCTGGGAAGTATCTTAGAATTCTGCCTGCTTTCACAGCATGCTCTTTCATTACTTCTCATGCTCCATCCTTTCTTTCTACTATATCCTTCATTACATTTCTTTATTATCAATTTGGAAAGCCCTTGATGGCTTTTAACAGCAAACGCAGACCTTACTTTTCCATTAAGCCTTCAGACAAATCAGTTTTCCCTTCTCTAAGTTCTTACGGCACTTTCTTTTTCTCTTATAACTGCCTATGTTTCTGCTTTCCCAGATGAACTGTAAATCTCAAGGGCATTAGTTGTGTTTTACTTGTCTTCGCTTCCCAAACCCCAGACATGTGTTAAATTCTTAATAAATGGGTATTAAATGAAATAATCCATCTCTCTGTTGTGTAGTAAGGCCATGATAATCTCATGGTCTGTGAGAGTGAATAGAGCTTTTGAGCACAGAGCAAATGTCCTCAGATTGACACTTTTAAGCCTTTTTTTTTTTGTTTCATTTTGTTTGGTTTTCCCTGTTCCATTGTATTATCAGATTGTCAAGTGTCATTGCTTCTTGGAGTCAGAGAGCCTGGCTGCAAAAACACTTCTTATTTTTTGTATCCAAATGATGTGGACCAGGAAACAAGCTAATTGAATATGTTAGATTTTAAGAACAAAGTATGAATACAATGAGCTTTCACTGATTGTCACAAAGTCTCGTTTATGGGTGTAGTACTTGACCATTGGCACAGAGACTGCAGAATCAATTTTGACTGTTTTTGTAGGAATTCATCCAGGTACTTGAAAATCAGTTAACAAAGCTTTCTGGGTAAATGACCTTTAAATAAGTCAGGGCCAATTTAGTGTTCACAAGATCGTACATTTGGAAAGTTAAGTTTTTATAGAAGATACCTAAAAGCAAGAAAATTTATCCACCCTTTTACTGTTTTGCCTAAGAAATTATTAACAAATGAAAGTTTTCAAAAAGCTTAACAGAGAGTTTTGATATGGGGAAAGTGAGCTCATAATATTTCCTTCAAACTTAAATACTTCAATTTACTTGTTTTTGTCATTTCATTTGTTAGGTCTCTCTAGTATAGAGACAAGATCATGAATGCATGTTTTAGAATCAGGCATCAAGTTCCCAGAGGACCACAGAAAAAGCAGAAATCAATGAAACAGATCTCAGTGGAAATAACTATAAATTTGGAGCTGCCCAAGTTCTATATTCCAGGACTACAGTGGCAATTTGCCACGAGCTTGAGGGCAATGCTTATTTTGCATGGAAATTTATATAAATTTTTAAATTTTGAACATGCATGCACAAGCTTAGCACTTGTTTACAGGTTAATGTTTTGCTTGTTTTCATCACTTATGAAAACTGCAAGATGGATAAGCTTTGTTCTCAGACCACTATTAAGCAAAAATGGCAGATCTGGAATCATGGTCATTGTTTTAAAATAGCTATACTGGTTCTAAGCTGCTGCTGCTCCTGCTAAGTCATTTCGGTCGTGTAAGGGTCTGCTTATTGCTGTGCTTATTGCCCTGTTAACATAAAATATGCTTCATAGATAATATTAATGAGACATCCCCAGAAACCAAATATTAATATAACAATCATAGCAGGTTTGATGCAGAAAACTGTGATTCTCTTCCATGTACAAACACAGACTTTCAGTTTGTTTTGGTGTTATTCTGAAACCACAGCCTCTCAAAGACACAACTTTATTGAATGAGTTCTTTAATTTTTTTTGTTGTTGTTGTTTTTGGTGGGTGATGGCTTAGACTGTGCATTGACTATTTGCAGACAGTAGTGACATGTATACAGAATAAGGCTTTTTAATAACAAATCTATTAAGAAAGCAAATACTCAACTCTTACAATCATCTGCAATCAAGAAGATAGGAACTTTGGAAACAGAATATAACCATAACATAAAGAACTTACATGGAATAAGGAGAAGATGAGTCAAGAATATCCAATTTGGATTCTACTCTTCTTCCTGAAATTTGGGAAAATCTGTAAAACCCTGTTCATCTCAGTAATCTAGTAAAGGAAACATTTGATCATAAGAATTATATGAATACATACCTCAAAGGAGAGAGTCAGTTTAGCTCAGTTCAGTTCAGTCACTCAGTCGTGTCCAACTCTTTGTGACCCCATGAACAGGAGGGTCAGCATGCCAGGCCTCCTTGTCAATAACCAACTGCCAGAGCCTACCAAAACTCATGTCCATTGAGTCAGTGATGTCATCAACCATGCCATCCTCTGTTGTCCCCTTCTCCTCCTGCCCTCAATCTTGCCCAGCATCAGAGTCTTCTCAAATGAGTCAGCTCTTTGCATCAGGTGGCCAAAGTATTGGAGTTTCAACCTCAACATCAGTCCTTCCAATGAACACCCAGGACTGATCTCCTATAGGATGGACTGGTTGGATCTCCTTGCTGTCCAAGGGACTCTCAAGAGTCTTCTCCAACACCACACTTCAAAAGCATCAATTCTTCATTGCTCAGCTTTCTTTATAGTTCAACTCTCACATCCATACATGACTACTGAAAAAACCATAGCCTTGACTAGATGGACCTTTGTTGGCAAAGTAATGTCTCTGCTTTTTAATATGCTATCTAGGTTGGTCATAACTTTCCTTCCAAGGAGTAAGCAACTTTTAATTTCATGGTTGTAATCACCATAAAATCCTCCAATATTTCAATAGTTGATTGCTTGTAACAGTATAAAATAAGAATAAAAATAGTTGAAACAACACAAAAGAATGGATGATGACCAAACTGAGCAACTATAAACATAAAATCCAGTAATTCTCTACAGTCTACAGGTCTGAAAAGGATACAGTCACTAAAATGTGAACACTATTAGAGTGAGAATCATGTTCAATGTATGAACTCCACTGATTGGTCTAATTTCAGCTCATATAGTCACCCCTTAAGTCTTTATTGAGCTAAATAATGATAGAGGATCTGTTATGTAACACTATGATTGTAAGTCTTGGATTAAAATATGTGGTCTTAGAAATGAATCAGCACATAATAGATAATCAGCATAAGGAAGATTGGAGAAAACTCTGACACTAAACCTGTAGAGATGTTTTCCTATTCCTAATGAAGTACTTCATCTTCTTTAGCAAGGTGGTACTAATGGTGATTGATAAACCCATGCCAGTGATGACTCTAAAAGTATCTATATGTATGCATGTAATACATGTGTCTGTTTAGAATAAGAGTAGACTATTCTATAATGTTACTTTAGTCTTTTTCTTTTTTTATTTTATTTTTTTAAATAAATTTATTTATTTTATTTGGAGGTTAATTACTTTGCAATATTTGTATTGGTTTATACAGAGTGAAATAAGCCAGAAAGAAAAACATCAATACAGTACACTAACACACATATATGGAATTTAGAAAGATGGTAACGACAACGCTGTATGTGAGACAGCAAAATAGACACAGATGTATAGAACAGTCTTTTGGACTCTGTGGGAGAGGGAGAGGGTGGGATGATTTGGGAGAATGGCATTGAAACATGTATAATATATAAGAAACGAGTTGCCAGTCCAGCTTCGATGCATGATACTGGAAGCTTGGAGCTGGTGCACTGAGATGACCCAGAGGGATGGTACGGGGAGGGAGGAGGGAGGGGGGTTCAGGATGGGGAACACGTGTATACCTGTGGCGGATTCATGTTGATGTATGGCAAAACCAATACAATATTGTAAAGTAATTAACCTCCAATTAAGATAAATAAATTTATATTACAAATAACAAAAAATAAAGAAAAGCAGAGAAGAAAGTCAAATGTCTTTCTTCTCAAATATATGTAGCTTAAGAGAAAATTTGTATACTATAGAAGTAATTTCAATACTTTACATACTTTCTAAAATATATTAAAAGCAATAAGTATCCTGGGTGAATAAAGATGACTATATCATAGAAACACATAAGACCAGAGTTCTGGATTCAGAGATATGGTTATTCTTTAGGCCTTCACCCTACTGAACAGATTTCAACACTATATATGGCTATTTCATCAAGGACCTTGAAACAAACTTTTAAAAGCCTCTAAAGATACTTTTTGGAATTCATTGAGCAACAATTGATGTTTACTCTGGGAGTATTTGATTGGGAAATTCAGTTATTACTTGGGAATGAATCAGCTTCTGAAATCATAGTGATTTTGATAATATTCATACCATCTCCTTGAAAGCTGAAAGAATGATTTTTTTTAACCAAATTCTAGGAGAAACAGCCATCAAATAATGAGTCCTCCCATTTGTTTTGCCACAGGATTTCCATCTTTGGAATGACTAAGGTTTTAATTTGTTGGTAGCAGTCTTCCTGCTCACAGATTTTTAGCAGTAGCCATTCATTCTATATTTTCTGGTTAAGCACACCATCCAATATAAAACTCCCATCTAAAAATATAGTGTAAGTGAGATCTCAATAACTTACTCAAGTTAAATTGAACTGCATGTCTTTCACACTGGCAGAGTACATATGGTCTTTAGGTAAATTGATCTGCCTTTTAAAATGATTTTTCCTAAACCTCCTGCTTTAATTAGTTCTTGCCCTTCCCTCAGGAACCATTGTTAGCAAAAGACAATAGCAGCAACCTTCTAGATATTTATAAACTATGTTTGTAGATACAATAAAACTTTTGGTGCAGTCAGCTAAATAAAGTGCAACCATCTGCCGTATCATCCAAACCCTGACCTTGAATGAGATGTTAGATACTAAAAATTCTGAAGAAGAAATGAAAAAAATTTGTTTGTTAATATCCAAAATAATTTATCTAAATTAAGCTTAGGGAGTAACACCTTTATTTTATGAAATAGTGTGAAGGCATTTCTCACACTAAAGTGAAATATCTTGCTGTGAGCTCCAAGGTGTTTTGAGGAATGCTGGTCCTGACATTTCCTCCACAAAAATGGAGGATAAACATTATAGAAATGTTGCATAATAAATTTTCTTCTTTCAGTATCACAATCCACATTAGTATATTAAAATCTCTCAGAAGTCCTGTTCCAAAGAGACCCATTTAACTTTATTAAAAGTTCCTAAAAACTTATTTTCCTATTTTTCCTTATAACACTTATTCTTTGCTCTCAAGGAAATATTTTTCTTCAAATCATACCCCAAGAAATGTTGTGTTTCCCTTTGTGGAAATGAAACATAAGAGTTCACAATTTTCCCAACTTGGCCAACACACTATTAAACTGGCACAAAATAATGACATATAACTACCCATGCTTTTCATGATTTAGATTACTTCTTTCTCCTAAGAGAAAAAATAGATATATCAGTTTGTTTAAGTCCCTCCATTCACCCACCAACCACCTGATTAGAAATTGTAAGTGTTTACTACATAGTCCTAGAACTTCTGAGCCATTTTGTCTTTTCCAAAATTCTGCATACAGGTGTGATTTTTAAGGGTGTTTCATTAATTGTGGGTTTCATTATCAAAGAATAATAGCTCCGATGGTAAAGAATCCCCCTGCAATGCTGAAGACCTGGGTTCGATGCCTGGGTTGGGAAGATCCCCTGGAGAAGGGAAAGGTTACCCACTCCAGTATTCTGGCCTGGAGAAGTCCATGAACTATAAAGTCCATGGAGTTTCAAAGAGCCTGACACAACTGAGTGACTTTCACTCATCATTGACAACAATAGAAATAATAATGATATGAAAAGTAATAATACAGCTTTAAAACAATTTGTCATAGGGAGAATGGAGGATATATGAAAAAGTATCCATAGAGTATTCTTTTATCTTCCCTGGAAGGGGTATAGTCAGAATATCAGAATAATATCTGAAAGAAGATTAACAGTTTAAGAGGTATCTAAAACAATAAAGTCTGCCTCTTGGAAAGGTCCAGTTACCACTTTGGTTCCTGTGTTACTACTGTGTTACTACAAATATACTTGAACAGATTTCCCATTTTCTTCATCTCCAATTCTTTCTAATTCCTCATGTACTCTTATGATTGTTGAAGGTCTGAGTGAGCCATAATGGTTTCTAGGAAGCTGCTTAGCTGGAAAAAATAAAATTGACTTCATGGTGAGAGGAGGGTAAATTAAAATTTCAGTCATTACTAAAATTTTGAAAGCACTCCTATATCTTCCTTCTGAAGTTCTTAATATCTAGAAGACTCTAGATGTCCTCTAGAATTCCTACTATAAAAACTAACAGTTGGATCTTTGAATGAAATAAAAAAAATGAAAGTAATAAAATATAATAATTATTACAAAGTGGCCTTCAGTTCAGTCGCGCAGTCGTGTCCGACTCTTTGCGACCCCATGAATCGCAGTACGCCAGGCCTCCCTGTCCATTACCAGATAATGTAAACCACCTGAGACCTTTTGTATACGGGAGGGTATGCAAGTAGAAAGCCTGGTTTTTGGGCTGCTAATGCTGATCTCTATGTACAATCAAAAAGGTATAAAAGGCCCTTCTAAGATAATAGAGGTGGGGCCAGTCCTTGGAAGGGGCCAGTCATTGGAAGGGGCTAGTTATTGGAAGGACTGGTTTCCCCCCTGTCTCCTATTACCTCTAATTTCTGGCTGAATTCCTATCTGGGGCGTGGAGGCTCGCCATGTCTATTTACCTGTCCCGGCTGCTAAGATCCTTAAGAGAGAGTGCCCAGGGCGGGGCACTCTCCAATATTCAAATGGACGCCGGTGGCCTAACGTAGATGGTACAAGCTCCTTGTCTGGAACTTTATTGGCTTTCCACGTAAACCAAGTTATCCAGCCTTCTTTTCTCCATCTAAATTTTCCTACTATACTATTTCTTCCTAATCTAATCTTATATTTCTAAATAAATAAGTTTTTCCTCGCCTAGGCCGTCTCCACTTCGAATCACCCTGGATCCACCGGGGCTGGACCCCGGCAAGATTCTTAAGCTCCATGGTTCATTTCCACATTCCAAGTTGCCATAGGCAGCAGTTTCTGATTTTTTCCAACACTATATAATACAGGTTGACATTTTTCTAGCCTGATATAACAGTTTTGTTGCCACTTTTCCAGGTTCCACAATTTCCTGGGTGACTTTCCAGGTTTCACTTATTCCAGATGCAAATTTAATTTATGTTTTAGATTTTTGTTACAGTAGCACCCGATTTTGACATAATAGTTCATGTATCAGTTTGCTTTTGTTATGTAAGAGAAATTAAGACTTAAATATCTATTTGGCTTCATAAACATATTGGCTTAAAAAGTTATTTATTTCATTTACCTCATGATGCTTTCAGTGCCTAGGTAGTTCTTCTGGTCTGAGGGAGTTCAAATGATTACTGACAGGCTCTATGATGTACCTGTAGATGGCTGCCAGTATGTCAGATAATCTGTTATAGGCCTCCTTCATATCATTGTGTGTGTGTGTGTGTGTGGGTGTGTATGCTCAGTTGTATCCAACTTGCAACCCCCTGGACTAAATACAGCCTGCCAGTCTCCTCTGTTCATGGAATTTTCCAGGCAAGAATGCTGGATTGGGTTGCCATTTCCTACTCCAGGGGATCTTCCTGACTCAGGGATTGAATCCACGTCTCCTGCATCTCCTGAATTAGCAGGGGATTCTTTATTACTCTGCCACCTGGAAAGAAGTTAGTAAATTGTGACACAGATCACTTCTCTTCCATGTGTCTCTTCATCTTCTAGTGCACTATTATGGTTCATTTGGTTCCTGTTAGTGGTTTCAGTCTCTGCTTGCATCGTATTTTCTATAATCACGTTGGTAAAATCAATCCTAAGTCAAGTCCAAATTCAAAGATCCTACTTCCTAAGGGGGACTTCCTTGGTAAAACGTCTGTCTACAATGCGAGAGACCTGGGTTCCATCCCTGGGTTGGGAAGATCCACTGGAGAAGGAAATAGCAATCTTGCTGTTGCTACTAAGTCACTTCAGTTGTGTCCGACTCTGTGCGACCCCAGAGACGGCAGCCCACCAGGTCCCCCGTCCCTGGGATTTTCCAGGCAAGAACACTAGAGTGGGTTGCCATTTCCTTCTCCAGGGCATGACAGTGAAAAATGAAAGTGAAGTCACTCAGTCGTGTCTGACTCTTAGCGACTCCATGGACTGCAGCCTACCAGGCTCTTCTATCCATGGGATTTTCCAGGCAAGAGTACTGGAGTGGGTTGCCATTGCCTTCTCCAACAGCAATCCACTCCAGTACTCTTGCCTGGGAAATCCAATGGACAGAGGAGACTTGTAGGCTACAGTCTATGGAGTCACAAAGAGTTGGACACGATGGAGCTAGCTCACATCATACATGACATAAGAATTAGAAATAGATATGTTGTATTAAGCCTTTGGAGTTTTGGTATTGTACATATCCATCCTATGGTATCCAATCCTATCCTAATATTGACAATGGTATAGTTATTGGAAGTGAAGTTGCCCTATCAGAAACCTAAAATAACTGGCATTGTTTTAATTGACCAGATGATAGACAATTAAGAAATTGATTCCTGAGAATGAAAATATTATGGACAGAGGAGACTTGTAGGCTACAGTCTATGGAGTCACAAAGAGTTGGACACGATGGAGCTAGCTCACATCATACATGACATAAGAATTAGAAATAGATATGTTGTATTAAGCCTTTGGAGTTTTGGTATTGTACATATCCATCCTATGGTATCCAATCCTATCCTAATATTGACAATGGTATAGTTATTGGAAGTGAAGTTGCCCTATCAGAAACCTAAAATAACTGGCATTGTTTTAATTGACCAGATGATAGACAATTAAGAAATTGATTCCTGAGAATGAAAATATAGCAGCCTATGCCAGGCAATGGCAAAATGTTTAATAAAACTCATCAGATATAACTTGGAAGTCAGAACATTTGCTTACTGAACTTTTAGATTTAGAAGATATTCTAAATATTATATTATATAATATAATGTATATATTATAATGTAATATATTATATTATATAATGTATAGAAGATATTCTATACATTATAATGTATTGATCAAGTGTATTGATCACTTTTGACTGGATTTGACCTGGTATTACATGAAAATTATGAACTCAGAAAATAGATTGTTTTTAGGACAAAATAAAGAGTAATGAAGTTTTCCCTGGAGGTTCAGTAGGAAGGAATCCACCTGCCAATGCAGGAGACATAGGTTTGATCCCTAATTGGGGAAGATGCCACATGCCATGGAGAAATGAAGTCTGTGCACCACAACTACTGAGCCTATGCTCTGGAGCCTGAGAGCCACAAATACTGAGCCCACATGCCTCTACTACTGAAGGCTGTGTGCGTTAGAGATTGTGCTCTGCAACAAGAGAGGCCACTGCAATGAGAAGCCTGTGCACCGCAATTGGAACTTTGCCCCTGCTTGCTCCAACTAGAGAAAAGCCCATCCAGCAACAAAGACCCAGCACAGCCAAAAGTGAATAAATAATAACAATAAAAAAATTTTAAGTAACACAGAAATTTGAAAAATTCATGACATATATTATGAAGCAGTAAAAAGCCTTTTGATTCTTACAGCAGGAGATAAAATCATGAAATATGGGAACAACAAAGGCCTTTGAAATTCAGGCTGGAATCTAAAGTCAAATTAAGACTGTAGCCTGCTTTCTTATTACCAAAACTTCTCACCTGATTAAGATGATTCAGGAAAATATAGCAGTATAATGGCATGATGACAAGTAATACCTGTCAGTGCATAAAATAATTTAGGTCATGAATCAGAGTAAGGGTATAGTTTTTGCCAGAGACATCTGAGAGCTTAATTTGAGAGAGGTTTTCTACAAAAAAGAAAAGAGAAAAAGAAAGAAAGAAAGAAAGATAGCTGATCTGAAAGCTATTTTTAAAAAAATAACTGGCAGATGGAATTGACTAAATTCGAGTGGCTATGTATAGAGATTGCAGTGCTGCTAAACAGACCACGAGTCTAGACTTGAAAATTCCTGTGACTCTTTGAAAGCAAACAGCCTTTGGGACCCTAGTCTGCTGTGATAACAAAGGGAACTATAAAAGCTGGGCGTATTCCTCAGTAGCTATCAAGGATGAGGGCAAATGAAATGTGCCTATATTAGTCAACTCACTGACATTAACAAAATACCATTGACTGGGTGGCTTAAACAGTAGAAATTTATTTTCTCATAGGCTTGGAGGACAGAAGTTCAAGATCACGTTGGCCCTGAATGATTACGTGGAACTAAGCTTCCATATCTACCCAATAAGGATGAAAAGAAATGTTTACATGAAGAGCCACTGAGGCCTTTGGTTATATAATATGAGTAAAACCTACTTGGCCTGTCTAATGTAACTAAATTTTACTAAAAATTTTATGAATGTATTCTCAATTTAAAAAAAAAACTATAATTTTTGTTCTTACTGCAGTGAAATAAAACTGGTAATAAAAACAAAAAGCAAATTATTTTTAAATTACAGAAATTGAAAACAAATTCTACCCTAGAAATAAGGAAAATCAAGCTAAATCTACAAATTAAACAATGTAAATGAAGGAAAGGAGTAAATAAAAACTGTGAATTGAAATGTGTCAAAGTTGCCCTCGGAAGAAATCATAAATTTGCCCTCAGAAGAAATATAAGAACTAAACCAATTTAATAAAGAAAAATATAAGAAAAAAAAAGAAAAATATAAGAGAAAACAAATCAGTGAACAATAAACATATATTATCTGGTAATTTAGAAAATATATATTCATGTAAATAATAATCAAATGAAAATACTATGTTCAATGATAGTTGTAACTAGGAAATGCTAATTGACAAAATAGTGTGATTTTTTTTAGTTAATTTTATTGGCAAAAGTTGTAAGATTTTCAGTGTTGGTAAGGGCATGAGGATATCAATTCAATAAACATTCATTGAGCCTGCCATATACCTGACAGTTGGAATGCAACATAAGGAACACAGAAAAAAGTTCCCATCTCTGTCAAGTTACTGCAATTATAATTATGTTTTAGAGTTTATTAGAAGCTGAAAGTGTTAGGAAGAGACATAACATAAGAAAGTAAAAGAAGGAATTACCAGTGGTAAAATGACAAGTTATATTTTGATGTACCCAGGGTCAGTGTTGATAACGGGTTTCCCACATGGGCTCAGTGGTAAAGAATCTGCCTGCCAATGCAGGAGATGTCGGTTCAGTCCCTGGGTTGGAAGATCCTTTGGAGGAGCAATTGGCAATCCACTCCAGTATTTTTTCCTGGAAAATCCCATGGGCAGAAGAGACTGGTGGGCTACAGCTCATGGGGCTGCAAAAGGTGGACATGACTGAGTAGGCACATGGAATATTGATAATAATTAATTGCTTTGGAAATTCAGTAGAATTGCTGACTGCCAGGGTACTGGAGCAAGGTTTAAAGACCTTCTGCTAACCAAGTATTAATCTGATTGCTGGGTCAAAGGGTTCCTTGGGAAGAGGCAAGATGACTGGAAGGAGTAGGAAGGCTTGGGGTAAATGCTAGTTACCATACAAGTATGAAATTATTTCCATATTTTATGAATTAGTATGAACATATGCTTGTTTAATATCTGCTTAGTACTAAACAAAGATGGGCTCGATAAAGGACAGAATGGTCTGGACCTAACAGAAGCAGAAGATATTAAGAAGAGGTGGCAAGAATACACGGAAGAACTGTACAAAAAAGATCTTCACGACCCAGATAATCATGATGATGTGATGACTAATCTAGAGCCAGACGTCTTGGAATGTGAAGTCAAGTGGGCCTTAGAAAGCATCACTACGCACAAAGCTAGTGGAGGTGATGGAATTCCAGTTGAGCTGTTTCAAATCCTGAAAGATGATGCTATGGAAGTGCTGCACTCAATATGCCAGCAAATCTGGAAAACTGAGCAGTGCCCACAGGACTGGAAAAGGTCAGTTTTCATTCCAATCCCAAAGAAAGGCAATGCCAAAGAATGCTCAAACTACCACACAATTGCACTCATCTCACATGCTAGTAAAGTAATGCTCAAAATTCTCCAAGCCAGACTTCAGCAATACGTGAACCATGAACTCCCTGATGTTCAAGCTGGTTTTAGGAAAGGCAGAGGAACCAGAGATCAAATTGCCAACATCCGCTGGATCATGGAAAAAGCAAAAGAGTTCCAGAAAAACATCTATTTCTGCTTTATTGACTATGCCAAAGCCTTTGACTGTGTGGATCACAATAAACTGTGGAAAATTCTGAAAGAGATGGGAATACCAGACCACCTGACCTGCCTCTTGAGAAATCTGTATGCAGGTCAGGAAGCAACAGTTAGAACTGGACATGGAACAACAGACTGGTTCCAAATAGGAAAAGGAGTACGTCAAGGCTGTATATTGTCACCCTGCATATTTAACTTATATGCAGACAACATCTAAGAAATGCTGGACTGGAAGAAACACAAGCTGGAATCAAGATTGCTGGGAGAAAAAAAAAAAGATTGCTGGGAGAAATATCAATCACCTCAGATATGCAGATGACACATCCTTATGGCAGAAAGTGAAGATGAACTAAAAAGCCTCTTGATGAAAGTAAAAGAAGAGAGTGAAAAAGTTGGCTTAAAGCTCAACATTCAGAAAATGAAGATCATGGCATCTGGTTCCATCACTTCATGGGAAATAGATGGGGAAACAGTAGAAACAATGTCAGACTTTATTTTTGGGGCTCCAAAATCACTGCAGATGGTGACTGCAGCCATGAAACTAAAAGACGCTTACTCCTTGGAGGAAAAGTTATGACCAACCTAGATAGTATATTCAAAAGCAGAGACATTACTTTGCCGACTAAGGTCCGTCTAGTCAAGTAAGATCATGGCATCTGGCCCCATCACTTCATGGGAAATAGATGGGGAAACAGTAGAAACAGTGTCAGACTTTGTTTTTTTGGGCTCCAAAATCACTGCAGATGGTGACTGCAGCCATGAAATTAAAAGGCGCTTACTCCTTGGAAGAAAAGTTATGACCAACCTAGATAGTATATTCAAAAGCAGAGACATTACTTTGCCGACTAAGGTCCGTCTAGTCAAGGCTATGGTTTTTCCTGTGGTCATGTATGGATGTGAGAGTTGGACTGTGAAGAAGGCTGAGCGCAGAAGAATTGATGCTTTTGAAGTGTGGTGTTGGAGAAGACTCTTGAGAGTCCCTTGGACTGCAAGGAGATCCAACCAGTCCATTCTGAAGGAGATCAACCCTGGGATTTCTTTGGAAGGAATGATGCTAAACTGAAGCTCCAGTACTGTGGCCACCTCATGCGAAGAGTTGACTCATTGGAAAAGACCCTGATGCTGTGAGGGATTGAGGGCAGGAGGAGGAGGGGAGTATTTAGGATGAGATGGCTGGATGGCATCACTGACTCGATGGGCATGAGTCTGAGTGAACTCTGGGATTTGGTGATAGACAGGGAGGCCTGGCATGCTGCGATTCATGGGGTCGCAAAGAGTCGGACATGAATGAGTGACTGAACTGAACTGGACTGATGTAGACGATCATGTCATCTGCAAACAGTGAGAGTTCTACTTCTTCTTTTCCAATTTGGATTCCTTTTATTTCTTTCTCTTCTCTGATTTCTGTGGCCAAAACTTCCAGAACTATGTTGAATAGTAGCGGTGAAAGTGGGCACCCTTGTCTTGTTCCTGACTTTAGGGGAAATGCTTTCAGTTTTTTGCCATTGAGGATAATGTTTGCTGTGGGTTTGTCATATACAGGATTTGTTATGTTGAGGTATTTTCCTTCTATTCCTGCTTTCTGGAGAGTTTTTATCATAAATGGATGTTGAATTTTGTCAAAGGCTTTCTCTGCATCTATTGAGATAATCATATGGCTTTTATTTTTCAATTTGTTAATGTGGTGAATTACATTGATCGATTTGCAGATATTGAAGAATTCTTGTATCCCTGGGTTAAAGCCCACTTGGTCATGGTGTATGATCTTTTTAATGTGTTGGATTCTGATTGCTAGAATTTTGTTGAGGATTTTTGCATCTATGTTCATCAGTGATATTGGCCTGTAGTTTTCTTTTTTTGTGGTATCTTTGTCAGGTTATGGTATTAGGGTGATGGTGGCCTCATAGAATGAATTTTGAAGTTTACTTTCCTTTGCAATTTTCTGGAAGAATTTGAGTAGGATAGGTGTCAGCTCTTCTCAAAATTTTTGGTAAAATTCAGCTGTGAAGCCGTCTTGACCTGGGCCTTTGTTTGCTGAAAGATTTCTGATTGCAGTTTCAATTTCCATGCTTGTGATAAGTTGTTAAGATTTTCTATTTCTTCCTGGTTCAGTTTTGGGAAGTTGTACTTTTCTAAGAATTTGTCCATTTCTTCCACGCTGTCCATTTTATTGGCATATAATTGCTGATAGTAGTCTCTTATGATCCTTTGTATTTCTGTGTTGTCTGTTGTGATTTCTCCATTTTCATTTCTAATTTTATAGATTTGATTTTTCTTTCTTTGTTTCTTGATGAGTCTGGCTAATGGTTTGTCAATTTTGTTTATCCTTTCAAAGAACCAGCTTTTGGCTTTGTTGATTTTTGCTATGGTCTCTTTTGTTTCTTTTGCCTTTATTTCTGCCCTAATTTTTAAGATTTCTTTCCTCCTACTAACTTGGGTTTTGCATTTCTTCCTTTTCTAGTTGCTTTAGGTGTAGAGTTAGGTTATTTATTTGACTTTTTTCTTCTTTCTTCAGGTATGCCTGTATGGCTATGAACTTTTCTTCTTAGCACTGCTTTTATAATGATACATGTTTCAATGCCATTCTCCCAAATCATCCCACCCTCTCCCTCTCCCACAGACTCCATAAGTCTGTTCTATACATCTGTGTCTCTTCTGTAGTCTCGCATACAAGGCTATCATTACCATCTTTCTAAATTCCATATATATGCATTAGTAAGTGCAGGCAGTGGTAGCGGCAGCAGAGGCCGCAGCCAGCTCACTAAGTGCAGTCGAGAGCTACTCCACATCCGAGGTCAGGAGTAGCGGCCTAGAGTGCCAGGCTGCAATGGTGCAGGAACAGCAGAGAGGAGCCACCCCATATCCTAGACCAGGGGCGGTGCCTGAAGCCAAGGGTGGCGGCAGGAAAGAGCAATTCCATGGCTGAGGCCAGGGTGGCAACCAGGAGGAGCAACCTCACGCCCAAGGCTAAAGGAGGTGAGCAACCTCACGCCCAAGGCTAAAGGAGGTGGCCGAGAGGAGCTACCCCACGTCCGAGGTCAGCGGCGATGGCCAAGAGGAGCCACTCCGCGTCCGAGGCCAAAGGCAGCGGCCAGGAGGAGCATCCCATGTGCAAGGCCAGGGGCGGTGGCCTGGAAGAGCAACTCTACATCCAAGGAGTGGTGGCTATGCAGGCGCAGGAGGGCCTAGAGGAGCCATGCTACATTGAAGGTCAGGAAGGGTGGCAGGAGGAGATACCCCTCATCCAAGGTAAGGAGCAGTGGCTGTGCTTTGCTGGAGCAGTCGTGAAGAGATACTCCATGCCCAAGGTAAGAGAAGCTCAAGTAAGATGGTAGGTGTTGCAAGAGGGCATCAGAGGGCAGACACACTGAAACCATACTCACAGAAATCTAGTCAATCTAATCACACTAGGACCACAGCCTTGTCTAACTCAATGAAACTGAGCCATGCCCATGGGGCAACCCAAGACGGGCGGGTCATGGCAGAGAGGTCTGACAGAATGTGGTCCACTGGAGAAGGGAATGGCAAACCATTTCAGAATTCTTGCCTTGAGAACCCCATGAACAGTATGAAAAGGCAAAATGATAGGATAATGAAAGAGGTACTCCCCAGGTCAGTAGGTGCCCAATATGCTACTTGAGGTCAGTGGAGAAATAACTCCAGAAATAATGAAGGGATGGAGCCAAGGCAAAAACAATACCCAGTTGTGGATGTGACTGGTAATAGAAGCAAGGTCTGATGCTGTAAAGAGCAATATTGCACAGGAACCTGGAATGTCAGGTCCATGAATCAAGGCAAATTGGAAGTGGTCAAACAGGAGATGGCAAGAGTGAACATCAACATTCTAAGAATCAGTGAACTAAAAGGACTGGAATGGGTGAATTTAACTCAGATGACCATTATATCTACTACTGCAGGCAGGAATCCCTCAGAAGAAATGGAGTAGCCATCATGGTCAACAAAAGATTCTGAAATGCAGTACCTGGATGCAATCGCAAAAACGACAGAATGATCTCTATTCATTTCCAAGGCAAACCATTCAATATCACAGTAATCCAAGTCTAGGCCCCAACCAGTAACACTGAAGAAGCTGAAGTTGAATGGTTCTATGAAGACCTACAAGACTTTTAGAACTAACACCCAAAAAAGGAGATGTCCTTTTCATTATAGGGGACTGGAATGCAAAAGTAGGAAGTCAAGAAACACCTGAAGTAACAGGCAAATTTGGCCTTGGAATACGGAATGAAGCAGGGCAAAGACTGATAGAGTTTTGCCAAGAAAATGCACTGGTCATAGCAAACACCCTTGTCCAACAACGCAAGAGAAGACTCTACACATAGACATCACCAGATGGTCAACATCAAAATCAGATTGATTATATTCTCTGCAGCCAAAAATGGAGAAGAACTATACAGTCAACAAAAACAAGACCGGGAGCTGACTGTGGCTCAGATCATGAATTCCTTATTACCAAATTCAGACTGAAATTGAAGAAAACAGGGAAAATCACTAGACCATTCAGGTATGACCTCAATCAAATCCCTTATGATTAGACAGTGGAAGTGAGAAATAGATTTAAGGGCCTAGATCTGATAGATAGAGTGCATGAAGAATTATGGAATGAGGTTCGTGACATTGTACAGGAGACAGGGATCAAGACCATCCTATGGAAAAGAAATGCAAAAAAGCAAAGTGGCTGTCTGGGGAAGCCTTACAAATAGCTGCGAAAAGAAGAGAAGTGAAAAGACAAGGAGAAAAGGAAAGATATAAGCATCTGAATGCAGAGTTCCAAAGAACGGCAAGAAAAGAAAGCCTTCTTCAGCAATCAATGCAAAGAAATAGAGGAAAACAATAGAATGGGAAAGACTAGAGATCTCTTCAAAAAAGTTAGAGATACCAAGGTACCATTTCATGCAAAGATGGGCTCAATAAAGGACAGAAATGGTATGGACCTAACAGAAGCAGAAGATATTAAGAAGAGGTGGCAAGAATACACAGAAAAACTATATAAAAAGGATCTTCATGACCTGGATAATCACGATGGTGTGATCACTCATCTAGAGCCAGACATCCTGAAATGTGAAGTCAAGTGGGCCTTAGAAAGCATCACTACAAACAAAGCTAGTGGAGGTGATGGAATTCCAGTTAGCTGTTTCAAATCCTGAAAGATGATGCTGTGAAAGTGCTGCACTCAATATGCCAGCAAACCTGGAAAACTCAGCATTGGCCACAGGACTGGAAAAGGTCAGTTTTCATACCAATTCCAAAGAAAGACAATGCCAAAGAATGCTCAAACTACCGCACAATTGCACTCATCTCACATGCTAGTAAAGTAATGCTCACAATTCTCCAAGCCAGGCTTCAGCGATATGTGAACTGTGAACTTCCTGATGTTCAAGCTGGTTTTAGAAAAAGCAGAATAACCAGAGATCAAATTGCCAACATCTGCTGGATCATCAAAACAGCAAGAGAGTTCCAGAAAAACATCTATTTCTGCTTTATTGACTATGCCAAAGCCTTTGACTGTGTGGATCACAATGAAGTGTGAAAAATTCTGAAAGAGATGGGATTACCTGACCACCTGACCTGCCTCTTGAGAAACCTATATGCAGGCCAGGAAGCAACAGTTAGAACTGGACATGGAACAACAGACTGGTTCCAAATAGGAAAAGGAGTTCGTCAAGGCTGTATATTGTCACCCTGCTTATTTCACTTATATGCAGAGTACATCATGAGAAACACTGGACTGGAAGAAACACAAGCTGGAATCAAGACTGCTGGGAGAAATATCAATCACCTCAGATATGCAGATGACACCACCCTTATGGCAGAAAGTGAAGAGGAACTAAAAAGCTTCTTGATGAAAGTGAAAGAGGAGAGTGAAAATGTTGGCCTAAAGCTCAACATTCAGAAAACGAGGATCATGGCATCCGGTCCCATCACTCCATGGGAAATAGATGGAGAAACAGTGGAGACAGTGTCAGACTTTACTTTTTGGGGCTCCAAAATCACAGCAGATGGAGACTGCAGCTAAAACTAAAAGACGCTTACTCCTTGGAAGGAAAGTTATGACCAACCTAGATAGCATATTCAAAAGCAGAGACATTACTTTGCCGACTAAGGTCCGTCTAGTCAAGGCTATGGTTTTTCCTGTGGTCATGTATGGATGTGAGAGTTGGACTGTGAAGAAGGCTGAGCGCAGAATTGATGCTTTTGAAGTGTGGTGTTGGAGAAGACTCTTGAGAGTCCCTTGGACTGCAAGGAGATCCAACCAGTCCATTCTGAAGGAGATCAACCCTGGGATTTCTTTGGAAGGAATGATGCTAAAGCTGAAACTCCAGTACTTTGGCCACCTCATG